>JAVSCE010015462.1:0-25989 GCA_032199065.1 Smutsia gigantea
ACTAGCTATAACTTATGATGTTGAATATGAATGATGAGAGAGGACATCCTTGCTTTGTTGTGGAGCTTAAGAGAAAACATTTAGTCTTTCATCATTAAATATCATAGTAGTTGTAGATATTTTTGTAGATATCCTATATTATGTTAATGATTTTGCTTACAAAGAGTTGCTGTTGTTAATATGTGAGTCTGTATCATGAATGAAAATATGTTGGATTTTGTTGAAAGCTTTTTCTGCATGTATCAATAGGATCATATGGTTTTTCTTATTTAGTATAATAAAATGATGAATTGCAATGACTGAATTTTGAATGTTGAACCAGCCTTGCATCCTGGGATGAACTCCACTTGATTTTAATATATTATGCTTTGTATATATTGTTGGATTTGATTTATTAATACTTGTTATGAATTTCAGTTCATGAGAGATAAACATTTTTTCCTTGAAATGCTCTGTCTGATTTTGGTATTACAGTAATGCTGATTTCATAAAATGATTTCAAAAATATTCCCTTTTCTTCCATTTTCTGGAAGAGAATATATAGATTGGCATTACTTCTTGCCCAAATTCTTGGTAGAATTCATCAGTGAAACTATCTGCACCTAGATATTTTTATTCTATTTTGTTTTAGCAGATTTAAAACTGCAAATTTAATTCCTTTAGTAAATATAGGACTATCAGTTTTCTAATTATCATTGTAGATTTGGCTATTTATCATTTCAGATGCATCAACTTTTGCCTCAAGCTATGTTGTTAGGTGCATGCATGTCTAAAACTTCTATGTATTCTTGGAGAATATACTACGTAATGTCCCTTTTTATCCCTGACAATCTCCTTTGTCCTGGAGTCTTCCTTGTCTGCAATTAATATAGTTAGTTCAACCTTTTGGTTAGTGTTTGCGTAGTATATTTTCCTCCATCCCTTAACTTTTAGTAAACCTACATAATGATTTTTTTTAAGTATGCTTTTGGTAGACAGCATGTAGAGGAGCCTTATTGTTGCTGTTATTGTTGGTTTTGTTTTTATCCAATATGACAATTCCTGTCATCTAACAGGTGCATTTAAAGAAGACACTTAAAGTAATTATTAGTATATTTGCATTAGAATTTATCATCTTGCTATCTGCTTTCTATTTGTTGTATTTCTTCTTTTCTGGTTTTAAATATTTTCCCCTCAATTTTATCTTCTCCATTTATTATTTACACTTAAAGAACAACTTTTTAGGTTGTGCTAAATTTAAAATATACTTTTTAAAAATTATTTGAGTCAATTTTCAATAAGAGTATACTACTTTATATGTAATAAAAATCTTATAATAATATATTCCCAATATCTCTCCCATCTCTGTCAGTGTTGTCATATATTTCACTTTCATACACACTATACATATGAACACTCAGTTCATTTTTATACTTATTTCTTTAAATAGACAATTATCTTTTAGAGTAATTAAAAATAAGTCAAATAAAGTTATATTTTACCTTCATTTATTCTATTTTCAACATTCATTTCTTTATGTGGATCTGTCTCTGACCTAATTCATATTCCTTCTGATTGAAGAACCTATTTTAATGTTTGGTGTAGGGAATGTCTGCTGACAATTCTGTTAGTTTTTGTTTGCTGAGAACATCTTTATAGGCTATTTTTGCTAAATAGAGAATTCTGGGTTGAAAGAGCTTTTTCTTCTCTTTCAGCACTTTAAAGCTGTTACTATCATTTTGTTATTTGCATGATTTTTTATGATAAATCTGCTGTCATTTTTATCTTTGTGCCTCTATAGCTAAGGTATCTTTTTCTCCAACATTCCTCAAGAATTTCTCTTTTTCCTTAATTTTCTGAAGTTTGAATATGATATCCCTAGGTTTTCTGCTTTTGGGTATTTATTCTACTTGAATTTCTAGTTTGGTGACACTTGTTTTGGAAAATTATGAATGTTATTTCTCTGAATATTTCATCTGCTTTTTCTTGCTTCTCCTCCTGGCATTCTAATTATCCATAATTTATTCCATTTGATATTATCCCACAGCTCCTAGGAGCTTTTTTTTCTCCACATTTTACTTCTTTGTATTTCCACTTGTATAATTTTTATTGCCTTTCCTTCACATTCACTGATTCTTTCCTCAGTCTGTCAAATCTACTGCTAAGTCCATTGAGGGTCTTCTTTTCTGTTACAATATTTTTTATTTCTGGTATTTGCATTTGACTCTTTATTATAGTTTCTATTTATTTCTCTCTATGCTGAAATAACTTCTGATATCTGCTTTTGCATGTTTCTTATCTTTTCATTGAGACTTTAAAATATCAGAATCTGTTTCTGATGATTGCTTTGTCTCTTCAGAGTGTGCATGTACTGCCTTTTGACATACCTTGTAAATTTTGGTTAGAAGCTGGATATATTCTATAGGGCAGTAGATACTGAGGTGAATCTATTTATGTCAAACTATCCAGGGTTGGGCTGTGTTTGAAATTTCTTGTTCCTATGTTGAGGGCTGTTCTTGCTCTGCATACCAGACTTCAAATTCCTCTAGTTAACTTGCCTTTGTCTTCCATATTGGCTGTACTTTGTGCTCTTACCCAGAGAGGGTCTGTCTTGTGCATCTCTGTCAGCTAAAATACGTTGCTACTGTTATTGTAGGTTTATTAGTGTGGGGTATAGGCAAGAAGACCAGTCCTAATGTCTCATTAAATATCAATATTTGGTGTCTACAGTAGGCTCATTCTTGGAGGTATGGCCTTTGTAAGTGATTCCGACCCTTTTCCAGGGATGGAGTTTTCTCTCCCTTTCCCTATTTCCTTCTCTTGCTGCAGTGGATATCCTGCAGTATTTTCAGTCTATGTACCAGATGTGCTCCACCCTACACATTAAGTACTTATTTTTCTTCTGTTGTGTTTTTTAGATGAGACAGGGCAGCTGGGGCTAGAAAGAGTTTCCATCTCTCAGCAGCAATGGTACAGTCTGGCCATTTAATTTCTGAAGATTAAATATTTTCCTTCATAAGGGCAGTGCATCTAGGAGAATTCAGCAGTGGTTACTATTCCCTTCTCAGGAAAGCACCATGAGGAAGCTTTCTCCATGTTCTCCTTGGTTGTCCCTATGAGAGCCTGGTGGGGCTCCTTGAGGAAGAGCTTGCAAAATTATGGAAACTTCCTGTGCAGTGACCCCCTGAAGTCCCACAGTTTCATTCTAGGCAACTCTCAGCCTTGAAAATTAATTCATCAAAATCTCTTATATGGCTTCCAATGGCTTCTGCTCAAAGCACACAAATGCTTGGGCACTGTTGTCTCACCACAGGTGACTGTTTCTGTAAGTTTCAGAATCACCTTCTGTTCTGTGACCTTGTTTTCTGATGGGCTCATGAAAAGTTTTTAACTGGATGGCTGTCCAGCATTTTCTATCTCAAGGACCAGAGCTTCTTTTCTTCACTCTACTTTCTCTAACCTAAAATCAGATGTCCACCCACCACCACTCCATCTCCTAGTTATATAACTGTCCATTGATTTTGCTTTCCTCTTTGTTCTATATAGGGTTTTTGGGGGGGAGATATACAAGATATTTGAATTAAGTCATCATCAACTCATAGACCAATTGCCTTTGTCCAGTACTGAAAACCATTTCAAGTTGACAGCGTGCTTCTCCACAGGCTTTGATTTACCAGAATTTGAATGACTGCCTTAGTAACAGTAACTTTTATGGTATAATTTCTCTGCCTCATCTAGACTCTTTCTAGTATGACTCTCCCTCCCAAAGAGAGCTAACTTTAATGGCATAGAATATTCTAAATATAATATGAAGCAGAACTCTGCAAGACTAGTCCATCTTGGTGCACAAACACCAAATTTCCATGATTAAATCTTAATCTGAATTGGCATTAATAATATTATATTCCTATTTTTTATAAGGCTTGGAGGTTACTAAAATTTCTAGATGATTGGACCATAAACTACCAACATAGTAAGCCTTCCATTATTTCTCATTTTTGCAAATGGACTTTTCAACTAAATTTGCTATTTCACACTTAATTCAATTAAGTATCTTTTGTTTGTGGTATGGCATTCTTGTCAAGATTACTTTAAATATATAATTTCATTTAGACAAGGTATTAACTAACTCTCATCTTCAAATTTGCTAAATATTCCATCAACATTTTTATCAGTTATATTGTATCACAGAAAAATTGTATATAGTGAGATCAAGACAGAACCACAGAAATTTCCATTCAAGTTGGCTAGAGACATTCATTAATTTGTGCTCTGTGGATTATTTATTAACCTGTCTATGAATCTATATGATTAATTTAAAAATGAGCTTAGTTTCACTATTGTATCTACAATGCCTCATGAAGCCTACTGGATGCTTCTTTGATGTAATAAAAAAAGAATTACCTCTATGCGTTCATTATCTATGATCTGTTCTTAACAAATCTATGTTGACTTCAACTGATTACAGTATTCTTGAAATTTCTTATACTTTCAGCAATCACTTATGAAAATTTAGCCAAATGCAATTTACTGATCTCTAGTCTCTAGAATCCACTTTTTTTTCCCCTCCTCTCCTTTTCCCTCTCCCTTCCTCCCTTCCTCCCTTCTTTCCTTCCTTTCCTCCTCCTTCTTTTCTTTAAACTAAATAATTATCTCACTCTAGACTATTGGTAGATCTGCCATTATCTCATATTTCTGAGAAGTTAGCAAGAGTGAAACTTGAAAATTAATTTATTTAATGAAGTCTATGGAAGAATTAAACTTCCTTTATTTACTCAGGATAACTTTATTAGAAACAAGAATTATTTCAAGAGCATTTATTTGAATTTCTAAATCCCCTAGGAGGATTTAGAAGGTGATCTAAAGATTTACAAATACAATAACTGAAAAGTTCCCTCTCTTCCTGCAGTTTGGAATTTTTTTAAAAAGAATTATGATGATTAACCAAATAAAGAAGATATTATGTGGTATTAATTTGCAGTTGTACAAACTAATAACCAAAAATAATGGTCACTAAATGTATTCCCACAGGTGTGGTAGTAAATTTAATTGGTATAGCCCAATAGCAAATTCACAGAAATCTTCAAACAATTTAAAATGAAAATTATTATGTTTAAAATAGCATCTTTATGGAGGGTATCTAACCACAGTATCAACAAAACATGATCATGGCCTATATTGCCAGTTTGTCTAGGGAAGTATAGACAATATAATAATGGTAAGTCCATGAATGTAGAGCTATAGAAGTTAGAGTTTTGTGATGAATATACTCTTTTATCTACACATGAACCTACGACCTGTAATGCAGTATAACAAATTCAATAGACATTTGAGTTATGACTGCTTAGGAACTTTTAATCTGATGTTCAGATTATATCCATTTAAATTTGACATTGAAGTATAACTGCAGTATAGCTTTGTTCACTGAAATTATTAACATATGTTTAACATAATATATATATATATATATACACATATATTCTTATGAATGTATAATTTTAAGAAATGGAACAGAAAAAATTTTTAATAAAAAATACTGAACTCAAAGGGTATTACGATTAGCACACATAATGTAGTGGGGGGGGACATGGGGAAGGCAGTATAACAGAGAAGACAAGTGGCATCTTACTACACTGATGGACAGTGACTGTAATGGAGTATGTGGTGGGGACTTGATAATAGGGAGAGTCTAGTAACCATAATGTTGCTCATGTAATTATACATTAGTAATACCAAAATAAAAAAAACTAAAAAAAAAAAAAATACTGAACTCATTATGATGCTACATTTAGACTTTGGCTATCTTGTCTTTATGTTTTTACTTTTCCTTCCTTCCTTTGTTTCCCAGTGGTTATGTTCCAAAAATTCTGATTTTAAACTCCCTAGCAGCATGAATAGCCTTTGCCTGTGTTAAGTGGACAGTTTGCCTTTGAGACCGGCATCTGCAAGGCAGCACTAAGTCCTTACTTTGTCAAGTTTGAGACAATTGAGACTCTTAACTTCACATCTACTATATTGTGTATCTCCCAGCTTTCCTTCTGCACCTTTTACTCATTTTCTCTTTCCATGCCTGATTCCTTTTCCTTTGTACAATCTCAGATGTCAAATCCAAAATTCTCTTCTTGGCCTCATCTTAGTTTCAATCTCCAGAGTCCCACTGGGTGACCTCATCCATTCCCACTGTCCCAGCATAGTAGAATGGACCCCTAACTCACTAACTTAGATCAGTATTCTGGTTCCAGACCTATATTTTCAAATGCCTTCTGAATGTCCTCAGCTGTAGGCCCCCAAACTCATCCATTCCCTTATTTATTCCTTTAAAAAAGAGTTTTTAAGTTGTACTCTGTGCTAGAATTAAGTGCTTGAGATACTTAAGTTCACAAGGATCTTTGCCCTTGTGAAGGTTACATCGTGTGTGTGTGTGTGTGTGTGTGTGTGTGTGAGAGAGAGAGAGAGAGAGAGAGACAGAGAGACAGAGAGACAGAGAGACAGAGAGACAGAGAGACAGAGAGGCAGATAATAAATACTTCCCAAAATAAACATTATGCAATAAGGTGGTAAGTGTTATGAAAAAAAAAATTCACCCTAAGGGCAAAGTGGTCAGGAGTGGAGTGCCTGGGATGATTGTGGGGCTTGCAGCTCTAAAAAGAGTTATTAGGGTAGGCCTTGTTTTGAAGCTTTATTTGAGCAAAATATTACAGGAGATGTAGGGGTTAGACCTTGCATCTAGTTAGAAGCACTCAAGTTATGGGGAATGCTATGCAAATGTTGTATGGCAAATGTGAGCCGGAGTCTTTCGGACAGTAAGGAGATGGGTGATTGCCAGAGCTGTGTGAATGAGGAGGTGAATAGACAAAGTCAGAGGGGCAATACAGGCCACATCCTTCAAGTCCACACAAGGTGTTGTAAAGACTCTGGTCTTTTTTCTAAATGGAAGGTCATTACAGGGTTCTGAGCAAAGGAGTGTCTACTTTGCCTGTTCTGTTTCTTTACCATTAAACTTTCCAAATCTTAAATAACTCATGTCACTTACTTAATCCCCCAACCCAACCCTACTACCCTATTTTAATTTCTTATGAATTGCACCCTATCTCCCAAGTCAGAAATAATAGAATTTTGTTTCTGCTCATATAATAGTCCAATGCAAGTGTTCCTTACCAGCAGGTGACTCTCTCCTATTTATTGATTCAAGGACAAAGGGTTTTGCATGTTATGGTTCTTCCATCTCTTAGGGCCTTATTATTACTGGTGTTCAACCAGCAAAAGGATGAAGAAGGCATGAAGGAGTCTCTCTCCTCTAGAGGAAGCACATATCACTTCTGTCATATTCGTTAATGAGAACTCAAGGTATGGTCCCACTTAGGTGTACCAGAGGTTGGGAAACATAGTCTAGCTGGGTGCTCAGAGAAAAAAGACTTAACACTAAACCTTCTTTCCTCATCAAATAATCATTAAATTCATTGACTCTACGAAGTAAATACCTCCCTCAAATATATCTCTTTATCCCTGTCAAAAGTTTTCTGCTTTATTTAGGTCTCATCTTCTCTACCTGAATTTATAGAAAAATCCTCGAACTATTTTTTAAGGCTTCAGCATCTTCTATAGAAATCCTGTTTCTAAACTGCAAATTTGGTCATTTTCACACTTTTCCAGGAACTCCCCATAACTCCTTACACTGGTACTCAAGGCCTTTCCTGATCAAATTTAAAGACTTGTCTGACCACAGATTCTGCTGTCCCCCAACGAGGCTGCGTGTTTCCATGGTGCCATGTCATCTGCTATTCCCCAAATCATGTTTCCTGTCACATGTCCCTGGTACCTAAGTCACACTATGCCATATTCACATGGCAAATGCCAACTCTTAAAGTAGCTGTTCTGTCCTCTGCAAGGCCACCCCTAATCTTGCCAGGTGACCCCAGGAAATTAACAGTGTTCTTGATGCCCCACACTTATGACCTGGGTTACAGTCCATGGTTCTGGGTGTGATAGAAAACAGACACATTTTATTATTACAACAAGATTGATTTAATACAGCAAGGTCTCATTTACAATTCTCTCTTCTTTATTTTTTTTTCTTTCTTATTGCTTTCTTTCTTTAGACAGTGTTTTATAATGTTTGGGCCAGAGTACCTCATATTTTCAAAGTGTAGGTTGAATAAAATAGCATCCAAGATTTCTTTAAGCATCAGAAATGATGGATTCTAAAGGTCATGAACATGAGGCCTCATCTTTTACAGCACCTGCCTTGCGATGCCTGGATTGAGACTGTGAGGGCAGTGTTCCCTAGAGAGCCTAAAATACTCTTCAGAAAACCACTGTCCATGCACACACATCCCATTTGTTGGACACAAACCATCTGAGCAATATTAGATTTCCGGGGCGTAAGGAATGCTGATGCTATTTAAACAGCAAGACCTTTCTGGGTCAAAAAAAGATATCTATTCCCATCTCATTCTCCAATCCATCTGAAAAATATTTGGAAATTAACCAGGTGGGTAACATGTGAGTTTTCTTTAAGATGGAATTTCCTTCTCCTTTTTCTTCAGACTGCCAACAGCATTTTTGCAATTAGTTTAACACTAGATGGACATGAAGAAATACATTTCTCATCTTATCAGGAGATGGTACAAGGTAATTGGGGACAGATTACTCTTTTAATCTAACCTGGTAATATTTTTCATGCCTTGCATAAGATTTTTCTTATCCTGGGGGAAGGACAGGAGTGTGTGCAACCACACCTCTGTTATCTAACCTTGACGTTTCTCCAGCAGTGCATATATCATGTATATATCAGTATCTTGAACTTACTTATTCCCCATTTATTTTAGTATCTGCAGCTATTGTCTTTTAAAAATCAATTATTTTTAAATTGTGTGAAAGAAAAAAACATTTTTAAATGATTTTTTTGTGAAAGCAGAGAACTTTATCATAAACACAATAACTAGCACATATTAGTCACTCAATAAATATTTGTTGAGTTAACCATGTTTTTCCTTTTTATTTTTCTATGTGGGATAAGATAAAATAAGAGCAGAAACTAACAAAAACAATAAAATAAGCTTTAACTAAAAATTGTCCAGAAAGGTTTTTTTTTTCACATTTGTTGTAATCAGAGTTTTGGGAAATTTTAATTCATATTTTCTCTTCTATCAAATGGAGTCTCAAGGAAAACCTATTATCTTTATTATAAAATGACACCTGACCTATTCTTCAGCGTCTATGAGTGGGGAATAGTAACTTCATAAGCATGGGATAAACAGTGATAAATTCATGGTTTAGTTTCATTATCTTGGTGCCATGCAAACTTTTCTAAGACACACTAGTTATACTCTCTCTACATTAATTCCTTCAGATTTACTTCTGGAAAGAAATTCTCTGTCTTCTTCATCATAAAATCTTCTTGAGGCTTTAAGTGTCATCAATATATTCATATATTCATATATTGAACTGTGTGTTTATTATCTCCACATGTACTGTGCTTTGCAGGTACATTAAAGGTAAAGTTAGAACTAAATTCCTTAGGTGGTTTGCATCTTGGGTACTGTAAATAAAGCGGAGATGAACACATGTACAAATATCTCCTGATTTCAGTTCTTTTGGTTAAATATCCAGAAGTGGGATTGCTGGATCATATGGTAGTTCTACTTTTAATCTTTTGAAGATCCTCCATACCATTTCCATAGCAATTACACAATTGTTATATTCCCATCAACTGTGTACACAGGTTCCATTTTCTCCAAACCCTTACCAACACTTGTTAGTTTCTCCACACGCCTTGTAATTGTGATCCTGACAGGTATGAGGTGGTATCTCATTGTGGCTTTAATTTCCATTTCCCTGATGATTACTGAGATGAGTATCTTTCACATTACCTGTTGAAAATTTGTATATCTTCTTTGGAGAATTGTCTATTCAAAATTTGGTGTATACATACAATGAAATATTCAGCCTTAAAAAACGAGGAAATCCTGCCACATGCAACAAGATATATGACCTTGAGGACATTTTGCTAAATGAAGTAAACCAGTCACATAAGAACAATTACTACATGATTCCATTTATGTTAGATCAAAAACAGCCAAATGCATGGGTGCAAAGAGTAGAATCACGGTTGATAGGGGAAGGGGCAATGGTGAGTTGTTCAATAGGTGTAACGTTCCAGTTATGCAGGATAAATAAGTTCTCGATATCTGTTGCACAACATTGTACCTATAGTGAACAAAACTCTATTGTGGGACTCTGGGAAGATGGCAGCATGAAAAGGGCGGTGAAAATCTCCTCCCCAAACAATATATATTTATGAAAATACAACAAATACAACTATTCCTATAAGAGAGACCAGAACATACAGTACAACAGCCAGGCTAGAGCTGCACCTACGGGGACTCAGTGCTTCACGAAGCGGGGAAAATACGGGGCTGCGACCCAGCGGGACCCGAGCGCTCCCCCACCCCAGCGCACCAGCGGGAGGAAAGGATTTGAAGTGGGGAGGGGGCGGAGTGGAGGCACGGGCCTGCAAAATAACCAGCCCTGGTGATCTGCGCCAGGAGCGCTGACACACATTGTGCAGTGTATTGGAGATTGGAGACACGGAAGGTGCAGGATTTGAGAGGGACGGCGCAGCCGGGTCCTCTCAGCCGGCTCCCCAGGACAAAAGAAAACCGTGTGCTTTCTTAAAAGTCTTAAAGAGACAAGGGCCCAACAGTGGAACAAAATCATCCCAGCACACTCAGCCCAGCAGGCTGGGAGTTCTAGGGTATCTCGGACCCCTAGGCGGGCAGCCGAGCTAAGGAGCCGCGCCAAGGCTCTCCAAAGAGATCAGCAACCTCCCATTCATTCCCCACCCCCTCCCCAGCCAGCTCCACAAGGGTCCGGCGGAATGGAAAGGTGGACAAGCAGTGCCACCTACAGCAACCTCACAGAATCTACTCCCAGTGGCCGTTTTTTTTTCCTTCTTTTTGTTTCTCTTTTTTCCTCCTTTTTTTTTTCTTTTTTTGTTCCTTCTTTTTTCTTTTCTTTTTTCTTTCCTTCTTTTTTTTCTTTTTAAAAGTCTTAAAGAGCCCAGCTCAAACACGTGGCACCTACCAGCTACCACTTCTATCGCCATGAAAAGACAGAGGAATATGGTACAAACAAAGCTTAGCCAGACAACCCCAGAGAGAGAGCCTGATGTGATGGACATGCACAATCTTCCTGAAAAAGAATTCAGAATAAAAGTCATAACGATACTGATGGATCTACACAGAAATATGCAAGAGCTAAGGGAGAAAGTGAGGGAAGTCAGGAAAGACAAAGCAGAAATGAGACAAGCCATTGACGGGCGTAGCAGCAGAGTGGACGAGATGCAAGAGACTGTTAATGGAATAGAAATGAAAGAACAGGAATACAGAGAAGCTGAGGCAGAGAGAGATAAAAGGACCTCTAGGAATGAAAGAATATTAAGAGAACTGTGTGACCAATCCAAACGGAGATAAAGAAGGACATTACATAATGATAAAGGGGTCAGTCCAACAAGAGGATATAACCATTTTAAATATACATGCACCCAAAACAGGAGCGCGGACATATGTGAAACAAATACTAACAGAATTAAAGGGGGAAATAGAAAGCAATGCAGTCATTTTAGGAGACTTCAACACACCACTCACTCCAGAGGACAGATCAACCAGACAGAAAATAAGTAAAGACACAGAGGCACTGAACAACACACTAGAACAGATGGACCTAACAGACATCTACAGAACTCTACACCCAAAAGCAACAGGATACACATTCTTCTCAAGTGCACATGGAACATTTTCCAGAATAGACCACATACTAGGCCACAAAAAGAACCTCAGTAAAGTCGAAAATATTGAAATTCTACCAACCAACTTCTCAGATCATAAAGGTATAAAACTAGAATTAAATTTTAGAAAGAAAACAAAAAGGCTTACAAATACATGGAGACTTAACAACAATCTCCTAAATAATCAGTGGGTCAATGACCAAATTAAAACAGATCAAAGAATATATGGAGACTAATGACAACAATAACACAAAGCCACAATTTCTGTGGGACGCAGAGGAAAGTATATTGCAATCCAGGCCTATTTAAAGAAGGAAGAACAATCCCAAATGAATAGTCTAAAGACACAATTACTGAAATTGGAAAAAGAAGAACACATGAGGCCCAAAGTCACCAGAAGGAGGGGCAACATAAAGATCAGAGAAGAAATAAATAAAATTGAGAAGAGTAAAACAATAGAAAAAGTCAAATGAAACCAAGAGTTGGTCCTTTGAAAAAAATAAACAAAATAGATAAACCCCTAGCTGGACTTAATAAGAGAAAAAGAGAATCTACACACATAAACAGAATCAGAAATGAGAAAGGAAAAATCACGATGGACCACCACAGAAATACAAAGAATTATAAGAGAATACTATGAGAATCTATATGCTACCAAGCAGGAAAACCTAGAAGAAATTGACAACTTCTTAGAAAAACACAACCTTCCAAGACTGACCAAGCAAGAAACAGAAAAACTAAACAGACCAATCACCAGCAACGAAATTGAATCGGTAATCAAAAAAGTACCCAAGAACAAAACCCTGGGCCTGATGGATTCACCTCTGAATTCTACCAGACGTATAGAGAAGAAATAATACCCATTCTCCTTAAAGTTTTCCAAAAAATAGACGAGGAGGGAATATGTCCAAACTCATTCTATGAAGCCAGCATCACTCTAATACCAAAACCAGGCAAAGACCTCACCAAAAAAGAAAATTACAGACAAATATCTCTGATGAACGTAGATGCAAAAATGCTCAATAAAATATTAGCAAACCGAATTCAAAAATACATCAAGAGGATCATACACCATGATCAAGTGGGATTCATCTCAGGGATGCAAGGATAGTACAACATTCGAAAATCCATCAACATCATCCACCACATCAACAAAAAGAAGAACAAAAACCACATGATCATCTCCATAGATGCTGAAAAAGCATTTGACAAAATTCAACATCCATTCATGATAAAAACTCTCAACAAAATGGGTATAGAGGGCAAGTACCTCAACATCATAGAGGCCATATATGACAAACCCACAGCTAATATCATACTTAACAGCGAGAAGCTGAAAGCTTTTCATCTAAGATCGGGAACAAGACAGGGATGCCCACTCTCTCCACTGTTATTCAACATAGTACTGGAGGTCCTAGCCATGGCAATCAGACAAAACAAAGAAATACAAAGCATCCAGATTGGTAAAGGAGAAGTCATATTGTCACTATTTGCAGATGACATGATATTGTACATAAAAAAACCCTAAAGAATCCACTCCAAAACTATTAGAGCTAATATCTGAATTCAGCAAAGTTGCAGGATACAAAATTAACACACAGAAATCTGTTGCTTTCCTATACACTAACGATGACCTAACAGAAAGAGAAATCAGGAAAACAATTCCATTCACAATTCCATCAAAAAGAATAAAATACCTAGGAATAAACCTAAAGAAAGAAGTGAAAGACCTATACCCTGAAAACTACAAGACACTCTTAAGAGAAATTAAAGAGGACACTAACAAATGAAAATGCATCCCATGCCCTTGGCTAGGAAGAATAAACCTTGTCAAAATGGCTATTCTACCTAAAGCAATCTACAGATTCAACACAATCCCTATCAAAATACCAACAGCTTTCTTCAATGAACTAGAACAAATAATTCTAAACTTCATATGGAACCACAAAAGACCCCGAATAGCCAAAGCAATCCTGAGAAGGAGGAATAAACCAGGGGGAATTACGCTCCCTGACTTCAAGCTCTACTCCAAAGCCACAGTAATCAAGAGAATTTGGTACTGGCACAAAAACAGACCCACAGACCACTGGAATAGAATAGAAAATCCAAACATTAACCCAAACATATACAGTCAGTTAATATATAATAAAGGAGCCTTGGATATACAATGGGGAGATGACAGCCTCTTCAGCAGCTGGTGTCGGCAAAACTGGACAGCTACATGTAAGAGAATGAAACTGGACTACTGTCTAACCCCATACACAAAAGTAAACTCAAAATGGATCAAAGACCTGAATGTAGGTCATGAAACCATAAAACTCTTAGAAAAAAACATAGGCAAAAATCTCTTGGACATAAACATGAGCAACTTCTTCATGAACATATCTCCCCAGGCAAGGGAAACAAAAGCAAAAATGAACAAGTGGGACTATATCAAGCTGAAAAGCTTCTGTACAGCAAAGGACACCATCAGTAGAACAGAAGACATCCTACAGTATGGGAGAATATATTCACAAATGACATATCCAATAAGGGGTTGACACCCAAAATATATAAAGAACTCACACACCTCAACAAACAAAAAGCAAATAATCTAATTGAGAAATGGGCAGAGGACATGAACAGACACTTCTCCAAAGAAGAAATTCAGATGGCCAACAGGCACATGAAAAGATGCTCCACATCGCTAATCATCAGAGAAATGCAAATTAAAACCACAATGAGCTATCACCTCACACCAGTAAGGATGGCCAACATCCAAAACACAAAAAACAACTAATGTTGGCAAGGATGTGGAGAAAGGGGAACCCCCCTACACTGCTGGTAGGAATGCAAATTAGTTCAACCATTGTGGAAAGCAGTATGGAGGTTCCTCAAAAAACTCAAAATAGAAATACCATTTGACCCAGGAATCCCACTCCTAGGAATTTACCCTAAGAATGCAGCAGCCCAATTTGAAAAGGACAGATGCACCCCTATGTTTATTGCAGCACTATTTACAATAGCCAAGAAATGGAAGCAACCTAAGTGTCCATCAGTAGATGAATGGATAAAGAAGAGGTGGTATATATACACAATGGAATATTATTCAGCCATAAGAAGAAAACAAATCCTACCATTTGCAGCAACATGGATGGAGCTAGAGGGTGTTATGCTCAGTGAAATAAGCCAAGCCGCAAAAGACAAGTATCAGATCATTTCACTCATATGTGGAGCATAAGAGCAAAGAAAAAAACTGAAAGAACAAAACAGCAGCAGACTCACAGAACACAAGAATGGACTAATAGTTACCAAAGGGAAAGGGACTGGGGAGGATGGGTGGGAAGGGAGGGACAAGGGGGAAAAGGGGGCATTATGATTAGCAGACGTAATGTTGGGGGGGCACAGGGAGGGCTGTACAACTCAGAGAAGACAAGTAGAGATTCTATAGCATCTCACTATGCTTATGGGCAGTGACTGTAATGGGGTTGTTGGGGGGACCTGTTGAAGTGGGTAGTTTAATAACCATAACATTGCATATGTAATTGTAGGTTAATGATACCAAAAAGAAAACTCTACTGTACCCTTAAAATTTTGGCAAGTGTGCAGATTATGTGTTAAGTGTTCTTACCACAATTGAAAAAAAAAAAACTAAATCCCTTGTCCTTTTCTATAGTCATTCACTCCTGAGGAGGTGGCTTCATTAGTTAAAGAGTTGCTAAAGCAAAATTAAGCAAACAAACAAAAAAGTAAAAAGCAAACAAACAAAAATGTCCAGTTGTCTTGCCCTGCCCTCTTGTTCTCACTGTCACATGCAATCACACCCTATTTATTCCATCTCTAGATTTATCTTGGATGCACTCAATGTTTTACATCACTATCTTTATGACCCTGGACCAAGCCATCAATTTCAGTTCTCTAGACTACTGTAAAATCCTCACAAAATTCTCATTTCACTGTTGTCTTCCCCATATATTCTGTAGAGAATATCCAAAATGATGTTGTTAAAATTTCCAAATAACATACACTGGCCTACTGCTTAAAGAGTCTGCAATGGCTCCTCATTATATTTAGAGTAAAATCCAAATTTCTCACCACAGCAACTCCCTACCTTGCACGGAGCTTGCTGCATGGGAGAAGGGAGAGCTGGACCAGGTTGTCTGGGTGCGCTCTGCCCAGCTGGTTGGGAACTTTGAGGGGCTTCAGGTGCTCCATCCCCCTGGCTGCCTACTCAGCTCTGAGGCCTCCCACTGTGACATGCAGCCTGCTGCAACTTCTTCCTAGCCTGCTGGCACCTCTTTGCAAACTGGCAGTCACTGTGCTGGCATCAGGCCACCAGAGGGAGGCCCCACCTACAACAGCTAGAAACGCCAAGCACAGAGGCTTATACCTGTGTGCTTGGCCCACTGGCTCTGACACTGGAGACAGGCACCACAGACGGGAAAAAGGAATCAGATCTTTCCTCCCCCAGGCACCAGCTCCACTCCGCTACGACCCCAAACCTCACTCTAGGGGCTGAGCAGCTCCAGAGACTGGAGCTTCTGCGCCCTAGTGGGCAACACACAGAAATATGAAACGTCAAAAGAACATGGTTCAGACCAAAATCTCACAAACCACAGGAAAAGGGCCAAATGAAACTGAACTCATGAATCTTCCTAAAAAAGAATTCAAAATAAAAATCATAAACATGCTTATGGAGGTACAGAAAAATATTCAAGAAGTCAGGAACGAATTTAAGTTGAAGATTCAATCATTAAGAAATTCCATATATGAAATGAAATATACAATGGAGGGAATTAAAAACAGATTAGATGTAGGAGCAGAGACGGTAAATGGAATAGAAACTAGAGAAGAGGAATACAACGAAGCTGAGACACAGAGAGAAAAAAGAATCTCTAAGAATGAAAGAATATTGAGAGAACTGTGTGACCAATCCAAACGTAACAATATTCGCATTATAGGGGTACGAAAAGAAGAAGAGAGAGAAAAAGGGATGGAAAGTGTGACTGAGGAGGTAATTGCTAAAAAATTCCCCAATCTGGGGAAGGAGATAGTCTCTCAAGCCACAGAGGTGCACAGATCTCCCAACATAAGGGACCCAAGGAAGACAACATCAAGATATATAATAATTAAAATGGCAAAGATAAAGGATAAAAACAGACTTTTAAAAGCAGCTAAAGAGAGAAAATGATCACATACAAAGGAAAACCCATCAGACTATCATCAGATATCTCAACATAAACCTTATAGGCCAGAAGGGAGTGGCATGATATATTTAATGCAATGAAGTAGAAGGGCCTTGAACCAAGAATACTCTACCTGGCAAGGTTATCATTTAAATTTGAAGGAGGGATTAAACAATTTTCAGATAAGCAAAAGCTAAGAGAATTTACCTCCCACAAACCACCTCTACAGTGCATTTTGGAGGGACTCCTATAGATGGAAGTACTCCTAAGGCTAAACAGATGTCACCCAAGGGATAGACAAAGTGTACAAAATATGATTCATAACATACAAAGAATGGAGGAGGAAGAAAAAGGAGAGAAAAAAAAGAACCTTTAGGTTGTGTTTGTAATAGCATACGAAGTGAGTTAATTTCGACTGTTAGACAGTAAGGGAATTACCCTTGAACCTTTGGTAAACATGAATCTAAAGCTGCAATGGCAATAAATACACACCTATCGATAATTACCTTAAATGTAAATGGTCTGAATGCACCAATCAAAAGACATGGAGTCACTGAACGGATAAAAAAACAAGACCCATCTATATGCTGCCAGAAGAGACTCGCTTCAAACCCAAAGACGTATACAGACTGAAACTAAAGAGATGGAAAAAGATTTCATGCAACTAATAGTGAGAAAAAAGCAGGAGTTGCAGTACTTGTATCACACAAAATAGACTTCAAAACAAAGAAAGTCACAAGAGACAAGGAATGACATTAGATAATGATAAAAGGTTCAGTCCAACAAGAGGATATAACTATTACAAATTTCAATGCACCCAACACAGGATCACATATATATGTGAAACAAATACTAACAGTATTAAAGGGGGAAATAGAATGCAATGCATTCATTTTAGGAGACTTTAACACACCACTCACTCCAAAGGACAGATCAACCAGACAGAAAATAAGTAAAGAGACAGAGGCACTGAACAACATATTAGAACAGATGGACCTAATGGACATCTACAGAACACTCCATCCAAAAGCAACAGGATACAAATTCTTCTCAAGTACACATGAAACATTTTCAAGAATAGATCATATACTAGGCCACAAAAAGAACCTCAGTAAATTCAAAAAGATTGAAATCCTACCAACCAGCTTCTCAGATCACAAAGGTATGAAACGAGAAATAAATTACACAAAGTAAACGAAAAAGCCCACAAACACATGGAGGCTTAATAACATGCTCCTAAATAATCAATGGATCAATGACCAAATAAAAACAGAGATCAAGCAATATATGGAGACAAATGAAAACAATAATTCAACACTGTAAAATCTGTGGGATGCAGCAAAGGTCGTGCTAAGAGGGAAATATATTGCAGTAAAGGCCTACCTCAGGAAAGAAGAACAACCCTAAATGAAGAGTCTAAACTCACAATTAATGAAACTAAAAAAGGAAGAACAAATGAGGCTCAAAGTCAGTAGAAGGACATAATAAAGAACAAAGCAGAAATAATAAAATTGAGAAGAATAAAACAAAAGAAAAAATCAATGAAAGCAGGAGCTGGTTCTTCGAGAAAATAAACAAAATAGATAAACCCCTAGCCAAACTTATCAAGAAAAAAAGAGAGTCTACACACATATACAGAATCAGAAATGAGAAAGGGAAAATCACTACGGACACCACATAAATACAAAGAATTATGAGAGAATACTATGAAAAATTATATGCTAACAAACCTGATAACCTACAAGAAATGGACAACTTTCTAGAAAAATACAACCTTCCAAGGATTACCTAGGAAGAAACAGAAAATCTGAGTAGACCAATTACCAGCAAGGAAATTGAATTGGTAATCAAAAAACTACTTAAGAACAAAACGCCTGGACCAGATGGTTTCACTGCTGAGTTTTATCAAACATTTAGTGAAGACCTAATACCCATCCTCCTTAAAGTTTTCCAAAAAGTAGAAGAGGAGGGAATACTCCCAAACTCATTCTATGAGGCCAACATCACTCTAATACCAAAACCAGGCAAAGACACCACAAAAAAAGAAAATTACAGACCAATATCCCTGATGAACATAAATGCAAAAAGACTCAACAAAATATTAGCAACCTGAATTCAAAAATACATCAAAAAGATCATCCATCATAATCAAGTGGGATTCATCTCAGGGATGCAAGGATGGTAAAACATTCGAAAATCCATCAACATCATTCACTACATTAACAAAAAGACGGACAAAAACCACATGATCATCTCCATAGATGCTGAAAAAGCATTCAACAAAATTCAACATCTAATCATGATAAAAACTCTCAACAAAATGGGTATAGAGGGCAAGTACCTCAACATAATAAAGGCCATATATGACAAAACCACAGCCAATATTATACTTAACTGCGAGAAGCTGAAAGCTTTTCCTTTAAGATCGGGAACAAGACAAGGATGCCCACTCTCCCCACTTTTATTCAACATAGTTCTAGAGGTCCTAGTCACGGCAATCAGAAAACACAAAGAAATAAAAGCCATCCAGATTGGCAAGGAAGAAGTCAAACTGTCCCTATTTGCAGATGACATCATATTGTACATATAAAACCCTAAAGAATCCACTCCAAAACTACTAGATCTAATATCTGAATTCAGCAAAGTTGTGGGATACAAAATTAATACACAAAAATCTGTTGCATTCCTATACAGCAACAATGAACTAGCAGAAATAGAAATCAGGAAATTTCATTCACAATTGCATCAAAAAGAATAAAATATGTAGGAATAAACCTAACGAAGGAAGTGAAAGACCTATACCCTGAAAACTGCAAGACACTCTTAAGAGAAATTAAAGAGGACACTAATAAATGGAAATTCATCAAATGCTCTTGGCTAGGAAGAATTAATATTGTCAAAATGGCCATCCTACCTAAAGCAATTTACAGATTCAATCC
This sequence comes from Smutsia gigantea, assembly GCA_032199065.1. Classification (NCBI taxonomy): domain Eukaryota; kingdom Metazoa; phylum Chordata; class Mammalia; order Pholidota; family Manidae; genus Smutsia; species Smutsia gigantea. Next base: position 19,872 of record JAVSCE010015462.1, read on the forward strand.
AGTACCTATCAAAATACTAACAGCATTCTTCAATGAACTAGTCAAATAATTCTAAAATTCATATGGAACAACAAAAGACCTCACATAGCCATAGCAATCCTGAGAAGGAGGAATAAAGCAGTGGGAATTACGCTCCCTGACTTCAAGCTCTGCTACAAAGCTACAGTAATCAAGACAATTTGGTACTGGCACAAGAACAGACCCATAGACCAGTGGAACAGAATAGAGAGCCCAGATATAAACCCAAGCATATATGGTCAATTCATATATGATAAAGGAGCCATGGATATACAATGGGGAAATTAATGACAGCCTCTTCAACAGCTGTTGTTGGCAAAACTGGACAGCTACATGTAAGAGAATGAAACTGGACTACTGTCTAGCCCCATACACAAAGGTAAACTCAAGGTGGATCAAAGACCTGAATTTAAGTCCTGAAACCATAAAACTCTTAGAAAAACACATAGGCAAAAATCTCCTGGACATAAACATGAGCAACTTCTTCATGAACATATCTCCCTGGGCAAGGGAAACAAAAGCAAAAATGAATGATTGGGACTATATCAAACTAAAAAGCTTCTGTACAGCAAAGGATACCATCAGTAGAACAAAAAGACATCCTACAATATGGGAGAATATATTCATAAATGACATATCCGATAAGGGGTTGACATCCAAATCATATAAAGAGCTCACACACCTCAACAAACAAAAAGCAAATAAGCCAATTAAAAAATGGGCATAGGAGCTGAACAGACACTTCTCCAAAGAAGAAATTTAGATAGCCAACAGGCACATGAAAAGATGCTCCATATAGCTAATCATTAGAGAAATGCAAATTAAAACCACAATGAGATATCATGTCACAACAGTAAGGATGGACAACATCCAAAACACAAACAACAACAAATGTTGGTGAGGATGTGGAGAAAGGGGAACCGTCCTACATTGCTGGTGGGACTGCAAATTAGTTCAACCATTGTGGAAAGCAGTATGGAAGTTCCTCAAAAAACTCAAAACAGAAATACCACTTGACCCAGGAATTCCACTCCTAGGAATTTACCCTAAGAATGCAGCAGCCCAGTTTGAAAAAGACTGCACCCCTATGTTTATCGCAGCACTATTTACAATAGCCAAGTAATGGAAGCAACATAAATGTCCATCGGTGGGTGAATGGATAAAGAAGATGTGGTACATATACACAATAGAATATTATTCAGCCATAAGAAGAAAACAAATCCTACCATTTGCAACAATGTGGATGAAGCTAGAGGGTGTTATGCTCAGTGAAATAAGCCAGGCAGAGAAAGACAAGTATCAAATGATTTCAGTCATCTGTGGAGTATAAGAACAAAGAAAAAACTGAAGGAACAAAACAGCAGCAGACTCACAGAACCCAAGAATGGACTAACAGTTACCACAGGGAAAGGGACTGGGGATGATGGTGGGAAGGGAGAGATAAGGGGGAAAAGGGGTGTTATGATTAACACACATAATGTAGCTGGGGAGGGGACATGGGAAAAGCAGTATTTACAGAGAAGACAAGTAGTGACTCTATAGCATCTTCCTACGCTGATGGACAATGACTGTAATGGGGTATGTGGGGGGGACTTGATAATAGGGGGTCTAGTAACCATAATGTTCAAGTAATTGTACATTAATGATACCAAAATTTTAAAAAATATAAAGAAAAAGATGACTCTGTTCATGTTATTTATTCTGGAATGCTTCAGGTAACGGTCTGTTTATTCTACATATCCAAATCTCCTGGCTTGTATTGCCTTCAGAGACACGTCAGTAGGAGATACTTGATTAGAGGTATCCCCCTTTAAGAATTACTCAGCATTTATGCAGGAAGTATCAGGAAGAGCCCTCTTGAAGAAAAAAATTAAATAAATAAATAAAAATATTTTATATATATATATATATGTTAAGAGGATAATAATATAAGTTGGCATTATAAGTAGGATAATGTTATAGACATTAAAATATTAAAATAGTCTCTATTTCCTGGCCTACCAGTCAAGTTCATTGGTTCTCACTCACCTACTAGGTGTCAGCAAAATACTCATGAGACTGAAAGGAATAAATGGCATTGTTGGCTGTATCAGGATTGTGCTGTCGGCCAGGACAGCTTCCACACAGATGAATAAGCCTATTTTGAACCACTTGGAGGTATTGAAAATACCACCTCACTAAATACATCCCTTACTCATCAATCAGCTGTAATTTCTAAGACCCACTCTTAAAGAAACTTTTCTGGATTAATTATTACTTTCACAGGATTCCCAACAAAATATGAATATCTTAACTGGAAAGAGCAATAAATTAGTCCAAAGTTGCATTATTTCGTCATGAATGAAGATATTCAATTGCTTATCTATGCAAATGACTGAAGGTATGAAACAGAAGACATGTGAAAATTTTAATGGCAAAGGTTGGGGAGAATAGAAAATCCTGAATATAGGTACTGAAATAAACATTTCTGACAGGCAGGGTCCGTTCTCAGGGCATTAGGGGAGTTGAAAAACAGCCTTAACTTTTTTTGTATTTGTACCTGGAAACAGACACATACTTCTTGCTCAGGGTCTGCTTGTTGCAAGTGTTACTCTATTTCTATTCTAAAGAGCAGTTCTAAAATGTTCATATTATATACAATAGCCACTTCCTTACAGTATAAAATGTCACCTTCTCCTGGTCTGATGACAACACTAATTAGACCAATAGGGTCAATGGGAAATCAAGATAGATCATTTTAATATCTTTGGGGTGTAATTGATATTTTTAAAATGTATCCACATTTAGGGTATATAATTTGATGACTTTGCACATACATATATACCTGTGAAATCATCACCTTAATTAAGGTAAGAGACATATCCATCACTCCAAAAGTTTCCTTGTGTCTCTCATTTTTTTCTGGGTTTTGCTTTGTTTACTGTAAGAATTATTAACATGAGATCTACCCTCCTAAATTGTTAAGTGCACAATATAGCATTATTGACTATAGGCACTATGTTGTACAGGAGATCTCCAGAATTTATTTATCAAGCTTTATACCAATTAAACAACTCCCCGTTTCCCCCTCTCCCCAGCCCCTGGTAATCACCATTCTATTCTATGCTTCTATGAGTTTGATTATTTTAGGTACACCATTTAAATGGAATCATGCAGTATTTGCCCTTCTGTGACTGGCTTATTTCCCTTAGATAATAGCTGCACAGCCATAAAAACAATTAATTATTGATAGGCACATAGTTAAACCTCAAAAAAGTGTATTGAGTAAAATAAGCTAGATACAAAGGAGTGCATACTCCATGAACCCATTTATACAAAACCCAAGTAAAAGCAAAACTACCCTATGGTGGAAGTCAGTATACTGGTTATTTTGGATTTGGGTGAATATTAACTAAAAAGGTGCACAAGAAAAATTTCTGGAGTTTTAGCAATATTTTATATCTGTATCTGGCAAATGGTTACATATTTTTGTGCATGTACCAAAGATCATAAACCGTAACACAAGATTTGAGCATTTTCATGGACATAAAATGCACTGAATACTGGTAAACTGGAAAAAAAGATGCATTACCTCTGCACAAGGAATATTACTGTGATGATGCAAAAATAATAACTGCTTAATCAGTAATAGTGAAATCCAAATTTAATCTGAATTGTTGTTTATATGGCACCTGTTTCTAATAGATCCCCAGAGCAGAGAGTGAAAGAAGAAAACATAAAGAATATTTTATTTCCTGGTAAGTCTATGAGTGTGACCAAAATCTAAATTGAAACATCAAAGACATGAAAAATAAAATTAATAACAATAGGGAATTCAAAAATACTGGTGAATTTGAAGCAGGTGCTCCCATAAAGAGTCACCCATGGCAAATGTGAATTTAGCACCTTGTATGTGATTCTGGAAAATACGCCTGCATCTGGCTTCCTGCTATTGGGCATGAGGTTTAAAATTTTGTTTCAGATATATAAATCAATGCACTTACATCCAAAAGATTAATAATAAGAGCTCAGAGCTCACATGGCTTCTTGACTCTCTCGTCTGGTGAACTAAAATAGAAGGTTTGACTTAGCTTTCAGAGAACTTTAAAAGTCTTAGATGTAATAGACTTAAATGGTCTCAGCATTACTTTGTCAAGTTCAGGAAAGTCAGCCAAGTTAAGCTCTGAGGTACGTCTGGGACTGATGTAGTTTTCCCTCAGATACATGTAGGGACTGTGCTCATAAATTAATGAATTAATCACAGCAGTGTTACAACACAGACATCTAATAGGCCTCCGGTTACATAGTTTGAAAGCTATTCACTTAAAAGTTTTCAGAAACAAAAATATGGCAAAACAAATTGTAAAGGCTTAGTAAAATACTGTTAACATTGTTACTGTTTAATCGTCCTGATTAAGTAAAAAACAGAAACTTAGTAAGCCAATGCAAATACTCTAAATGAACAGTTGGAGAAAAATGTGCACTGAGTGGTAAACAAGTTCATAGGTTAGGAAGAGTTGGATGATCACATCCCAAACTTGCCTATTAATGAACAGATGTCAGTCTGGAAGGGATTTCTCAAGGTGATCTACAAGGATTAGACCTTGATCCTGTATTTTACTATTAATAAAATTTGGGTAGATGTCTGGATATCAATACCATCAAATACTAGCTTAATGCTGGGGTGTAAATCACTTTCTGTCACATTTTACATAACAAAGTATCTCTTTATTAGATATCTATTGCTGCATACTGAATTATTAAAGAATTTAGTAGCTAAAAACCACAATATTTTATTTGCTTATGATACTTTTGGTCAGCAATTTGAGCTGGATTCAGCTGGGTGATTTTTTTCTTTTGACCTCTCCTCGAACCACACATAAGCCCTAATCAGTTAGAAGGTTGGTTGGAAGCTAGTTAGGATAAGGGGACTCAGATGGACAGCAGATCCTTAATCCTCATGGTCTCACACTCCAGCTGGCAAGCCAGGGCTCACTCACATGGCAGCAGCATGTACAAAGAGGACTAAGGGAAATGCCCAGGCCTCTTGAGGCCCATACTCAGAAGTCACACAATGTGTCTTCCACCTTATTTTATGTTAAATAAGTCATTAGGCCAGCCCAGATTCAGGAGTAAGGAAATAGATTTCACCTGTCAAAGGGGGTGGGGGCACTGCAAATAATCTGTGGTCATTTTAAGTGTAGCAAAGCCCTCTCCTTAGGCACCATTATTTAAATTCCTCTTGTGAAAAATACTTACCCACCTCCTGACATGACCCAAAGTAGTGGTGTATGACAACCAACCCTCTAAGGGGAAAAAAAGAGCCCTCATTTGGATCATTTGTTCATTTTTGTGATATAAACACAACCAGCATGCATAATTTCAAGCTACGGATAGGATATTACTGAGTATGAGTTAGGAAAAGGTGCACACAGTTCACTCTTGAAAGCTGGTATGAGCTGACCACAGCACACCGCTGCCCAAAAGTCTCCAATTAGGACATCAGACTCAAGTACAATATATCAAAATGCACATCTAGTCCAGATGTAAATGGGCTTCTTGAGTGTGGCTTCTCTTGAGCAATAAGCCTGTAAAAAGATATATTATCTGCTTTCCATGTTCCAATGCACAGTTTTGAGGTAGGGACAAGATAACTGGTTACTTATCAGGTAAAAAGGAGAGGAACAAACATCACACAGTAGACACTGGTGCATACCAACTTATACATAGCACATATTACCTTTCTGTTCTGCAAGAGCTGACAATAGTCCTTGACTACGGCCCTGATCTGCAATTTGGGAGTAACTCTTCAGTCCATAGCTGTCCTTAGGTCTTGGCATTTTGGGGTATCTGGCTCTGCCCTCTAGGATTTTCTCTTTGACTCTGAGATGTCTTTTCTTTACATAAGAAATGCCACGTATTTCCAGCTGACTAGCTTCCTCATCCTGTTTCTTACTTAGTGAAGATTGGGGGTTCGGGGATATGTCTATAGATCAAGGTGCTGTAACTCCCTGAAAATTCTTTTGACTTTCCTATGTATCAAATTATAATCTACTTCATTCAACACAAACATCCCTGCAATTCTTTGTGACCTCTTTCTTAGACTTTTTCAGGGCCATTT
>JAVSCE010015463.1:0-49942 GCA_032199065.1 Smutsia gigantea
AAGAACATTCCCAAATGAATAGTCTAAGACACAATTACTGAAATTGGAAAAAGAAGAACAAATGAGGCCCAAAGTCACCAGAAGGAGGGACATAATAAAGATTAGAGAAGAAATAAATAAAATTGAGAAGAATAAAACAATAAAAAAAATCAATAAAACCAAGAGCTGGTTCTTTGAAAAAATAAACAAAATAGATAAACCCTAGCCAGACTCATTAAGAGAAAAAGAGAATCTACACACATAAACACAATCAGAAATGAGAAAGGAAAAATCACGACGGACCCCACAGAAATACAAAGAATCATAAGAGAATATTATGAGAATTTATATGCTAACAAGCTGAAAAACATAGAAGAAATGGACAACTTCTTAGAAAAATACAACCTTCCAAGACTGACCAAGCAAGAAACAGAAAAACTAAACAGGCCAATCACCAGTGACGAAATCGAATTGGTAATCAAAAAACTACCCAAGAACAAAACCCCTAGGCCTGATGGATTCACCTCTGAATTCTACCAGACATATATTATAGAGAAGAAATAACACCGATTCTCCTTAAAGTTTTCCAAAAAATAGAAGAGGAGGGAATACTTCCAAACTCATTCTATGAAGCCAGCATCACTCTAATACCAAAACCGGGCAAAGACCTCACCAAAAAAGAAAATTACAGACCAATATCCCTGATGAGCGTAGATGCAAAAATACTCAACAAAATATTAGCAAATCGAATTCAAAAATACATCAAGAGGATCATACACCATGATCAAGTGGGATTCATCCCAGGGATGCAAGGATGGTACAATATTCGAAAATCCATCAACATCATCCACCACATCAACAAAAAGAAGAACAAAATCCACATGATCATCTCCATAGATGCTGAAAAAGCATTTGACAAAATTCAGTATCCATTCCTGATTAAAACTCTCAACAAAATGGGTATAGAGGGCAAGTACCTCAACATCATAAAGGCTATATATGACAGACCTACAGCTAACATCATGCTTAATGGCGAGACGCTGAAAGCTTTTCATCTAAGATCGGGAACAAGACAAGGATGCCCACTCTCTCCACTGTTATTCAGCATAGTACTGGAGGTCCTAGCCACAGCAATCAGACAAAACAAAGACATACAAGGCATCCAGATTGGTAAAGAAGAAGTCAAATTGTCACTATTTGCAGATGACATGATACTGTACATAAAAAACCCTAAGATTCCATTCCAAAACTACTAGAACTAATATCTGAATTCAGCAAAGTTGCAGGATACAAAATTAACACAGAAATCTGTTGCTTTCCTATACACTAATGATGAACTAACAGAAAGAGAAATCAGAAAAACAATTCCATCCATTCACAATTGCATCAAAGAATAAAATACCTAGGAATAAACCTAACGAAGGAAGTGAAAGACCTGTACTCTGAAAACTACAAGACACTCCTAAGAGAAAGTAAAGAGGACACTAACAAATGGAAAAGCATCCCATGCTCTTGGCTAGGAAGAATAAATATTGTCAAAATGGCTATACTACCTAAAGCAATCTACAGATTCAATGCAATCCCTATCAAACTACCAACAGCTTTCTTCAATGAACTGGAACAAATAATTCTAAAATTCATATGGAACCACAAAAGACCCCGAATAGCCAAAGCAATCCTGAGAAGGAGGAATAAAACAGGGGGAATTACACTCCCTGACTTCAAGCTCTACTACAAAGCCACAGTAATCAAGACAATTTGGTATTGGCATAAAAACAGACCCACAGACCAGTGGAACAGAATAGAAAATCCAAACATTAACCCAAACATATACAGTCAATTAATATTTGATAAAAGTGCCTTGGATATACAATGGGGAGATGACAGCCTCTTCAGCAGCTGGTGTTGGAAAAACTGGACAGCTACATGTAAGAGAATGAAACTGGACTACTGTCTAGCCCCATACACAAAGGTAAACTCAAGGTGGATCAAAGACTTGAATGTAAGTCATGAAACCATAAAACTCTTAGAAAAAAACATAGGCAAAAATCTCTTGGACATAAACATGAGCAACTTCTTCATGAACATATCTCCCGGGCAAGGGAAACAAAAGCAAAAATGAACAAGTGGGACTATATCAAGCTGAAAAGCTTCTGTACAGCAAAGGACACCATCAGTAGAACAAAAAGACATCCTACAGTATGGGAGAATATATTCATAAAAAACGTATCTGATAAAGGGTTGACATCCAAAATATATAAAGAACTCATGTACCTTAACAAACAGAAAGCAAATAATCCAATTAAGAAATGGGCAGAGGACATGAATAGACACTTCTCCAAAGAAGAAATTCAGATGGCCAACAGGCACATGAAAAGATGCTCCACATCGCTAATCATCAGAGAAATGCAGATTAAAACCACAATGAGATATCACCTCACACCAGTGAGGATGGCCAACATCCAAAACACAAACAACAACAAATGTTGGCGAGGATGTGGAGAAAAGGGAACCCTCCTACACTGCTGGTGGGACTGCAAATTAGTTCAACCATTGTGGAAAGCAGTATGGAGGTTCCTCAAAAAACTCAAAATAGAAATACCATTTGACCCAGGAATTCCACTCCTAGGAATTTACCCTAAGAATGCAGCAGCCCAATTTGAAAAGGACAGATGCACCCCTATGTTTATTGCAGCACTATTTACAATAGCCAAGAAATGGAAGCAACCTAAGTGTCCATCAGTAGATGAATGGATAAAGAAGATGGGGTACATATACACAATGGAATATTATTCAGCCATAAGAAGAAAACAAATCCTACCATTTGCAACAACATGGATGGAGCTAGAGGGTATTATGCTCAGTGAAATAAGCCAAGCCGAAAAAGACAAGTATCAAATGATTTCACTCATATGTGGAGTATAAGAACAAAGAAAAAAACTGAAGGAACAAAACAGCAGCAGACTCACAGAACCCAAGAACGGACTAATAGTTACCAAAGGGAAAGGGACTGGGGAAAATGGGCGGGAAGGGAGGGATAAGAGGGAAAAAGGGGCATTACGATTAGCAGATGTAATGTTGGGGGAGCACGGGGAGGGCAGTAGAACTCAGAGAAGACAAGTAGTGATTCTATAGCATCTCACTACGCTGATGGACAGTGACTGTAATGGGGTTGGTGGGGGGGCCCTGATGAAGGGGTAGTTTAATAATCGTAATATTGCACATGTAATTGTAAATTAATGATAATAAAATAAAAAAAATAAAAAAAAATAAAAAAATAAAAAATAAAAAAAAATAAAAGTGGGTAAAGGTTTGCACAAACACCTCAGAAAAGGAGATTTATAAAAGGTCAATAAGCATATGAAAATTATGTTCAACATAATTGTCAAGAAATTGCCAATTAATCAATTAGATGTCACTACAAACCAAGCAGAATGGCTGAAATTAAAAACATTAACACCACTAAACATTGGCATAGATGTGTAAACAACAGGAATTCTCCTATGTTATAAAGTGATACCATTTAGAAAACTAGGAATTTTGTTAAAAGCTGAACACACATCTACCATATTACCCCACCACTTCACTCTAGGTATTTATCCATGGAAAATGAAAATATATGTCTACGAAAAGACTTGTGCAAGAATGCTCATAGTAACTTTATTCATTAATAGCCAGAAACTAGAAACAACCAGATAGCCATCAACAGGACACTGGATAAGCCATGGTACATTTATGCAATGGAATATTACCCAGCAATTAGAAGTTAACAGATCACCCATATATGCAACAAGTTGAGTGAATCTTAAAAACATTAGGCTTAATAAAAGGAGCCAGACACAAAGGAGTATACATTGTATTATTCCATTTCTTTGAAGTTCTAGAATAGGCAAAACTCTACAGTAAGAGAGTTCAGATCAAATAACCTCTTCTAGGTTCCAGGTGTTGACCGAGAGCATGCTCAAAGGAACTTTCTAGAGCTATAAGACTATTTTTGTGACTGGGGGGTATGTTTTTACTTGTCAAAAATGACCAAAAGTGTACACATTTAATCTGTGTGTTTCACTGGATGTAAGTTAAGCTTCAAAAAACATTTCTAATATATAATGAAGCTATGTTCAGGAAAAGCAGGCTTAAGCGTCTCATTAAAAAATTCAGAATACTTTGTTTGGAAGTATAGTGCAAATTCAATATTTAATATCTTCTATAATATATATTTTTTTATTTTTCTAATTATATACACACACACACACATATATATATGACTTTTTGCACCCAGTGTTATCTAAATGCTCCAGAATACCCTGCTGTTTGTTTCAGAATCCCTGCAAATGTAAGGCTTTTCCACATGTGCCACACAGGGAAATGCTGAGAAGTACCACTCTGCCTGGAGTTGAAGCAGAGATGGGACTGGGGAGAGAGAATGTTTGGGAGGCAGGATGCACAAAAATATGAAAGTCTGTCTATGATGTCATAGGGCTGTTGTAATGACTAAAGTGAAATGGAAGCTACAGAAGTAAAATGGTATTATATGTCTAATGTTCTTGGCACAACTGGTTCCATAGCAGGTGTTAATAAGTATTATCTCCTCTCCCCTCTTGGGTACTATTATTTTGGAGAGGTGTGGATTTTCTCTTTCTATATGGAAACTTGACAAGTTGTATTTGAGGAAAAGTTTTTTCATAACTTTGTTTCCTACAAAATGTTGGAGTAGTCAAGGGATCCAGTTTGGGTGGCTCTTCAGAAATGAGCTAATTTGTGAAAAAATATTCTGAGTCTTTGTAATTACCGTTTTAAGCTGTATGCAAATAAGTAATTCAAAATTCATTAATTGGTCTTTTTGCAATCATGTGAGTTATGAAAAGGGCAATATTCCTACAAAACTGAAACTTTGTCATAATGAAGATGTCCGTAGGGAGCTTTTCAGAAATATAAATAGACTTCTTTCCAAACAATAGGCAAATATTTAATTTAAAATATCAAAGTTAGAAATTAATTTATTTGTTGAAATATCGGTATCCAAGATGAAACAGAAAAAAAACAGTTTCTTTAAATAGTCCTTATCATTTAATCTCTTGAGTTAATTTAGGAAGAATATGTCACTGATGAAAATGTCTTTCAAGGCTGTTTTAAGCCAGTAAATTGAAATAAAGGGTTGGTTTTTAAGTGGTACTACTGTTTTAGACTTGGTAATTATCAAAACAAGGTGCTGGGTTTTATTTCTTGCTTTGAACAGGAAGCCTGAAAGCTAGGTTTCTTTTGGGCTGTGACATATTCTGTATTTCTCTAACATTTAACTTTTATTTTATAATTTTCAAAGATATGCATGGAACACCCATGGTACGCCAGGTCACACACATTTCTGCTTTTACTTTTTCATAGCCTTCCTTCTCCCATTTCACAGTTGGTGGTGTTGGGGGCAACACAGGGTGGTTAACTTATTTACCTAGAGCCCACAGCTGATAAAAAGCTCAGCTGGGACTTAAGTCTTATGCCGTCTCTATTTCCCAGTAGTTCCTATCATCCCACCCTGACCGGGGGCACGCATAAGCCATGAGGGAATCTGAAGGAAGGAGGCCACGGTGATGTCAAGGCCCCCTCGGCCTTCTGCAGGAGCATGTGTCAGGCAGGAAGATAGAGCAATGCGGCCAGGGGCAGAAGCACCCAGCCAGCACGCGCAACTTACAGGGCTCTCCTGGGGTCTCTCTGCCCAGCCCCACCCCCGACAGGGTTTCAGTGGTGTTTGGTTTTCCCCACCTGGGCGCGCTTCCGAGCATCTCTGGTCTAGGTTCCCTGCTCCCTGTGCCCCAGGCTACTCACAGCAAGCAGATCCCAGCCTCTGACAAACACACATTTCTCAGCCTGCTAAGGACTGTGAGGATGGACATCGGCCCCTTGCACGTACCATAAACAGAACCCAGCTACCCTGGTGGCTTCAAGAGGCATAAAAGGCACACTTTGTGTAATGTGAGAAAAAACATCACACTCAGTCTGTTGCAAAGCCAGGAAACGCTCACCATTTTATTTGCCTCCCAAGGGCCTTCTACAAGCGTTTCTCTTTTAACTAGTTTAAATTATTTTTCTTAGCTAAGTTGAATGTCTCAACTAACTCAGGAATTGGTGAACTTGGTTAATAAGACTGCTGAGGAAAACAAAACCAACAGATTAGGCTTTTTTATACTGGAGTTGTTCTTGCCAATGGGTTTTAGCCCTGGGCAAGTTCACTATGAATTCAATGAGACCAAAAAATGATAATGGAACATTCTTGGAATGAAGGGTTATACCCAACTTTATTCCCACGGTGGCAGGTAAATCACTAGAATCCCATCCACTCAGAGTGAGTCTGCCTGCAGCAAGCCGGTCTCTGCCTCTGGGCCCCTCTGCCCCTGCAGCCATCTCAGTCTCTGTCCTTGTTGCTGCCACCACTCCAGTCTCTGCTCTCCTGCAGCTGTGCAGCCCAGAGCACTGGGTGGAGCTCTTTATATAGAGTCAATAGCAACGTGTTGCCCACACCTATGTAGTGAGCAAACCGACCAGGGCCAGGTGAGAATCCTGGCCACAGGAACCTTCACTTTCCCCACAAGCTGACATTTCGTCCATCCATCCATTTAAGTCACAGGCAAAGCTCACATCCTTCCTAACATGTACCATTTTGTTTCCCCATATATTGGTTTCAGAAAATGGAAAAATGAGGATTTGGAAGCAATTTCCCTCATAAAGCAATATTATTGGCATTAAGACTCCTTATCTGTACTTTTCAACAGGCTAATATTTATCTACAATTACCTGAGAGTTATAGCCTTTAGGACACCCTTAACTTTTTTTTTATTAAGATATTATTGATATACATTCTTGTAAAGGTTTCACATGAAAAAACAATGTGGTGACTACTTTTCCCATATTATCAATTCCATACCCATACCCCAATGCAGTCATCATCCTTCAGTGTAGTAAGATGCCACAGATTCACTGTTTGCCTTCTCTGTGCTACACTGTTTTCCCCGTGATCCCCCACACCATGTGTACTAAACATAATCCCCTCAATCCCCTTCTCCTTCCCTCCCCACCTGCCTTCCCACACCCCTCCGCTTTGGTAACCACTAGTCCCTTCTTGAAGTCTGTGAGTCTGCTGCTATTTTGTTCCTTCAATTTTGCTGCGTTGTTATACTCCACAGATGAATGAAATCATTTGGCACTTGTCTTTCTCCACCTGGCTTATTTCACTGAACATAATATCCTCCAGCTCCATCCATGTTGTTGCAAATGGCAGGATTTGTTTCCTTCTTATGGCTGAATAGTATTCCATTGTGTATATGTACCACCTCTTCTTTATCCATTCATCTACTGATGGACACTTAGGTTGCTTCCATATCTTGGCTATTGTAAAAAGTGATGCAATAAACATAGGGGTGCATATGTCTTTTTGAATCTGAGAAGTTGTATTCTTTGGGTAAATTCCAAGGAGTGGGATTCCCAGGTCAAATGGTATTTCTATTTTTAGTTTTTTGAGGAACCTCCATATTGTTTTCCACAAGAGTCGAACTAGCTTACATTCCCACCAGCAGTGTAGGAGGGTTCCCCTTTCTCCGCATCACTGCCAGCATTTGTTGTTCTTAGTCTTTTCGATGGTAGCCATCCTTACTGGTGTGAGGTGATATCTCATTGTGGTTTTGATTTGCATTTTCCTGATGATTAGTGATGTGGAGCATCTTTTCACGTGTCTGTTGGCCATCTGAATTTCTTCTTTGGAGAACTGTCTCTTCATATCCTCTGCCCATTTTTTAATTGGGTTATTTGCTTTTTGGGTGTTGAGGCATGTAAGTTCTTTATATATTTTGGATGTTAACCCCTTGTCGGATATGTCTTTACAAATATATTCTCCCATACTGTAGGATGCCTTTTTGTTCTGTTGATGGAGGATACCCTTAACTTTGGAGTGACCATTTGGTACCAGGCACTTCAGATACGCTTCTCTAATGATCGCACTGTAATAAAGATATCACTTCCCCATTTTACCAATAAGGAAACCAAGCCTCAGAGAGATTAAATAATAATAAAAACAGCAATAAAAGGGAGAGTTAATAATTAGTAAGCACCCACTAGGTAACAAGTACTGTGTATACACTTTAAAACCGCATCCCATTTCCTCTTCACAGCAACACAACAAGCTTGATACTATTATTACTCCACTTCACAGATGGAAAAAAGAGATTAGAGAGGACAGGTAACTTGCCCCAGGTCACATAAGTCATGAGTGGCAAAGCTGGGATGCAAACACGGGTCAGATTGATACCAAGTCCACACTCAATCACTTCACTAACAGGCTGCTTTCTCTGGTGTTCGGATTCCAGCCCAAATCTAACTCCAAAGCAGATACACTTTCCACTGCCATGTTTTCTAGCAAGAAATACCAATCCCAGGGAGTGGCTCACAAAGGTGCTTTGACTAACTCAACTGATTTGATCTGGACTAGGCTGTAATAACCCCACCTGGACTGCACCCTTCCGTGTTTGAAGCACATGCTTTAGAGTTTGTCAGACCCATTCCTCCATTGCCTCCTATGGGCTGAGTGACCTTTGTAGGTGTTACTCAGCCTCTCTGAGCCTCCATCCCTGATACCTTGAATGGGAGAATAATAGTACCTACCTTGGAAGATTGTTGCACAAATCAGATGAGAAAATGTTGTGAAAATCTTGGCATTTGGTAGATGATTATAAACAATAACTGCTATTATAACATACAAAATAAAGATATACCAGATGACATATTTAGGAGCAAAATATCACCCACGTTTTCCATCATAATCTTGCCATTACCTAGCCTTGTGACTTTGATAAGTTACACTGAGGTCTCTTAACCTCAGTTTATTAATGGATAAGATGTGAACAACGGGCTAGATTTTTTTTTAATTTGCTATTATTAATATACAATTACATGAGCAACATTATGGTTACTAGACTCCCCCTATTATCAAGTCCCCACCAAATACCCCATTGCAGTCACTGTCTGTCAACGTAGAAGGATGTTATAGAATCACTACTTGTCTTCTCTGTGTTATACTGCCTTCCCCATATACCCCCACCCCAACTCCACACCCGCTACATTATGTGTGCTAATTGTAATAGCCCTTTTCCCCTCTTATCCCTCCCTTCCCACCCATCTTCCCCAGTCCCTTTCCCTATAATATCTGTTAGTCCATTCTTGGGTTCTGTGAGTCTGCTGCTGTTACGTTCCTTCCATTTTTTCTTTGTTCTTATACTCCACAGATGAGTGAAATCATTTGGCACTTGTCTTTCTCCACCTGGCTTATTTCACTGAGCATAATACCCTCTAGCTCCATCCATGTTGTTGCAAATGGTAGGATTTGTTTTCTTCTTATGGCTGAATAATATTCCATGGTGTATATGTACCACTTCTTCTTTATCCATTTCATCTACTGATGGACACTTAGGTTGCTTCCATTTCTTGGCTACTGTAAATAGTGTTGCGATAAACATAGGGGTGCATATGTCTTTTTCAAACTGGGCTGCTGCATTCTTAGGGTAAATTCCTAGGAGTGAAATTCCTGGGTCAAATGGTATTTCTATTTTGAGTTTTTTGAGGAACCTCCATACTGCTTTCCACAATGGTTGAACTAATTTGCATTCCCACCAGCAGTGTAGGAGGGTTCCCCTTTCTCCACATCCTCACCAACATTTGTTGTTTGTCTTTTGGATGGCGGCCATCCTAACTGGTGTGAGGTGATATCTCATTGTGGTTTTAATTTGCATTTCTCTGATGATTAAAATAATCAACTTTTCTTCATATGGGTTGTTAAAGTGGAAATAGAGTATCTGGGTATAAATATATCGTATTTCTTGTACTGTAAGCTCTCATAGTGGAGCATCTTTTCATGTGCCTGTTGGCCATCTGAATTTCTTCTTTGGAGAAGTGTCTGTTCAGCTCCTCTGGGGCTAAATGTTTTTTAAGTTACCTTCAAACTCTAATATTTGAATATATGAATATGTATGAAATTGCTTTGTAATTTAGAGATAACTATAAAATGTACTGTATTATTATCACCATAATCACCTTCTTGATCATGGAGCTGAGAAGGAGAGTAGAGTTGATACCTATTGGCAGGCACTGTACTAACAACTTTATGTTTTCTGTTCCATTTCTTCCTCAGGTGCCTCCAAGGGGTTGGTATTTTGAAACAAATGTTACAGGGGAATCTGAGGTTCAGAGAGAGAAAATAACTTGCCTAAGTTTGGACAGTTAGAAAAGAGGGGATGGCTTTCAAATTCGCATCTATTTGTCTACCATAATCAGCCTTGGAAGTGTCCTCTGAAGATTCACCAGGCTCACTGGGGACTTCAGACACCAAGGGGACACATCTATCTGTAGGCCCAACAAGTACCTCGCCATGTGTAGGGGTTTTCAGGCCTTTCCCCATTCCACGTATCTCAGCCATGAGGAGCAGAGGAACGACCGGGACAGGGAAGGGACACGGGAATACAAGGCTCCTCTCCCTGCTGCTGGGCCACCAAGCGCAGAGCACCCACTCAAAACTCAGAGTAAAATACTCCTTGAAAGGATTTGCCATTCCCCTCCAAAAGCAGGGATGTTAAAAAGAAATGTAGGTCACAGTTTATACTGATTCAATTTGAATTATACTTGAGGGGTAACTATAAATTTTTAATTTATAATTTGAATAATATATGGAGGTGGGGCACTATAAACTTTAAAAAATAGATTTTATTTTTTCGATCAGTTTTAGGCTCACAGCAAAATTGAGCAGAAGGTACAGAGAGTCCCCATGTACCCCTTGCCCCCACACATGCACAGACTTCTCCATTATCAGCATCTGCGCATTTGTTTCGATCCAACCTGCACTGACACATTATCAACCAAAGTCCATGGCTTACATCTGGATTCACTCTTGCTGATGTAATTCTGTGAGTTTAGATAACTGTAGAATAACATGTGTCTAGTACTATAGTATCATACAGAGTAGTTTAACTACTCTAAAAATCCTCTGTGCTCAAGCTATTAGTCCCTCCCCACTGCCCCATCAGTTCCTGACCACCACTGCTCTTTTCACTGTCTCCATAGTTTGTCCTTTTCCAGAGCGTCACGTAGCTGGAATCACACAGCATGTAGCCTTTAAGACTGACTTCCTGCACTTAGTAATACACATTTAAGATTCCCCCATGTGTTTCTATGACTTGACAGCTCATTTCCCTTTAGCACTAAATAATAATTTAATATTCTATAATACCACAGTTGATTCACATTCTAAAGAACGTCTTGGTTGCTTCCAAGTTTTTAGCAATCTTGCATAATCACTATAAACATCTGTGTGGAGGTTTTGGTGTAGACACAGTTTTCAGCTCCTTTGGGTAACACCAAGGAGCATGACTCTGGACTGTATGGAACAGTATGTTTAGCTTTGTTAGAAACTGCCCAGCTGTCTTCCAAAGTAGCTGTCCCGTTATGCATTCCCACCAGCAATGAAGGAGAGTTCCTGTTGTTCTACATCCTCATCAGTACATGTTGTCAGTGCTCTCGATTTTGGCCATTCTAATAGGTGTGTAGGGGAATCTCATTGTTTTGATCACATTTCCCTAGTGACATATGATGTGAAGTATCTTTTCATATGGTTATTTGCTATCTGTATATCTCAAATGGTGAGGTGACCATTTGGGTCTTTTGCCCATTTTTAAATTGGGTTGTTTTTTTATTGGGTTTGAAGAGTTCCTTGTATATTTTGGATAAGAGTCCTTTATAAGGTGTGTTTTTAGCAAATATTTTTTTCTCCAGTCTGTGGCTTGTCTTCGCATTCTTTCGACCCTATAAGATTTTCAAGTCTTAAAGCCTTTAAGGTCATATCCCAGGCTTAACACCATCTGCAATCTGTCTGAGGCTGGGGAACATGAAAGGACTGTATTGCTAACTTGGACGCCTCCCAGCCTCCAAACACCAGAAGTGTTAGCAAGAAAAATTACCTGAATTCAGATCCTGTGCCACTATCTACCAGTCCACGCAGACAGCCAGTCCACTTTACCTCAAGTGTGGTTACGGAGGAGCATTGGGAACATGGAATGAGCAGACTGCTCACTCACGAAGCACAGAACCGCGCTCTAGAATTTCCATCCCATCATATCAGGGGCTTAACCTGAGCCCTACCTCTGACAGGGACTGTTGCTGGGATTACGGGTTAGGAGACCCTGAAAATCAAGTTTGACAAATAAGCATTCATTAGTCTTTCATTATAATGAAATATTATATATTATATATCAGGTGACCCTTGTCTTTTTGACATAAATTAGTTATAAAGACATATACATTTCTCAAGTTAATTATAATCTTCTGGGAACTATATGACACATATAAATACGAATTGCTTTTCAGGTGAGAGAGGCAATAAATGTTGAGAATTACTGTGGTTTATTGTATCCATAAAATCTTAGATTAGGGAGAGAATTTAAAGTTCCTCTTGTGTAATCTTCAGTTCAGTACAAGTATCGTAAAAGCCTGGATGGGAACTCTGGTCCCAAATAACTGGCTTTGTGACCATAGGCAAGTTGTTTGATGTCCCAAGGACTGTGCCTTCTCTTTTGTAAAATGCATATACCAAACTTCTGGTTAGACATGGCTGATGGAACACATGTGTTTGTCTCTACTCTCTCCTGAAACTCTTTTAAAATCACAGCAAAGAATTTTTTACTCATAAAAAACAAGAGAGTGGGGGAGGATACAGTCATGGGGAAAACAGTTACTGCCCAGTGATTCTGCAACAGACAAGTTTGTTCCATGTCACAGTATTCCATTATTGTTTCTTTTTCATTATATTTTAAACCTATCTCTTATAATTTAAGTATTTAATTTTATATGCTTAAAGTGTAAATATTTTGCATAATCATATTTGTGAAACCATGAGAAACATGATGTTTATGTGAATACAACAGTATTTCCTTGATAGTTTTATCATTTGACTAGTGGACATCCTATGCTCTATTGGTTCCGGCCGTATTCAGCCCCTTATGATCATGGTTAACATGTGGTCTTTGGAATAAATCTCAGCATTCTGAATATTTTTTATATAAGAGATGGATACTTAAGAGTAAGGCTTAATTATGTCAAAGTCTTTCTTATTGTAAACTATAGGAACTCTAATATAAAGTATCCGTAACAGAAATACAATTTATTTCTATTTTTCTACTATTTTTATTATGAAAATAACTTGTTCTTGGGACTTGAAAGAAGCCATTCCAGAATGAAAAAGTTCAGAAGTGTGGTTACTTCTGCAAGATCCAGGTGGGGAAGGATGATAGGATGCAGAGGAAACTCCAGTGCATTGACTGCACAGCTATTCATTTGTGATATTATTAATATTGTTTGAAACAATTCTTTAAGAGGCTACTTCCTCATTAACCTCTAATGTGCACTTAAAAAGCAACCTGTATGAAATAAATTTAAGTGATGATAGTACCATCTTGCTTAACATATCTTATCATAAAATTAACATCCTGCCTTCATTTCATTGCTTTCCAAGAGAGCGGCCACTTTGACAACAGCAGTATTCAACTGCCTGCAAATGTGTATCATCCACACACCTATAACTATGCATCTTGAGCACATATCACAGCATATCTGTGATGACTTGCTTCACTTGTGTTAAGAAAACATCTTGAAGTACTCGGAACTCATTCGTTTTCTGCATTATCATATAACGTGGTCAGTTCATTTACTGCAGCCAGTTATAAAAGGCACCCACCTGAATCTCAACTATGAGAGCTTACAGTGCAAGAAATACGATATATTTATACCCAGATACTCTATTTCCACTTTAACAACCTATATGAAGAAAAGTTGATTATTTTAATTATTACCAGTCTGTAGGAAGTTGGAAACAGGCTTAACATTACAGTCACTAAAACGTAAGTAAAGGATTTTCTCCTTTAGCTGATAAAAGCTAGCATTTGTCTTAAGCATTAACTTTGAACAGAAATTTTACAAATTGCAGTAATGTTTCCCTTCTGTATACGTGTGAATGATTTAACTTAATTTCATTTTTACTGATTCTTGCATTCTTTTATTAATTTTCTTCAAATGAGAACTAGTCCCTCTAACTCCATCTCTGTAGCCCTTATAAGCATGCGTTCCTTTGTTAGGCCAACTCAGCCACCTGGTGCTGAACATGTAATTTGAAGAGAATCTCCAGCATCTGGCATTAACTATTAGTCTCTCTGCATCTGTTTCAGCTGTGATCTTTGTGTGTTTGTGTTTAGTCTTTTCACTGACATTTTATAAAGAAAAAGAATGCAGAAAAAACTAGGAAAAGAGAATGAGTAATAGTAAAGCCAAAATGATATGATGTGGTAGAAGTTTTGGTAAAAAAAATAAATGCAAAATTAAAGAGATGGATATAGAAAGTCTTTTAAAGCTGAAAAAAATATATTTTAGAATTTAGAGTAATTGGTAAGATTTTCTCATTTTATAAAGAGTGTGGTAGGTGTCTTGACAATGGGTTTCAGACCCAGGCAAGTTCACTATGGATTCAGTGAGAACAAGAAATGACAATGGAACATTCTTGGGGTAAAAGAGTTTATTACCCAGCTTGTTCTCCTGGCCATAGGTGGGACACTAGAATTATGTCAGCATCCAATAGTCTGCAGGTCTGTAATCCTCCTCCATCTCTGCCTCCTCCCAGAGTGCTGGGCAGAGTTCTTTATACAGTGACTCAGTCAATAATAGCTGATTTCCTATGGGTCTGGAAGCAGTAGCCTAGCAGCAGGTCAGTTACATCACTGAGTAGATTAGAGTCAGGTGAGGATCCTGGCCATAGGCACTTCCATTTTCCCCACAGTAGGTTGGGCTAGTTGTCAAATTTGGGTTGTCTTCCATAAGAAATGATTCATTTAGTTTGATGTTGTCTTGCCAATGGGTTTCAGCCCCGGGCAAGTTCACTAGGGATTGAATGTGACCAAAGAAATAACAGTAGAATGTTCTTGGGGTGAAAGGGTGATACCCAACTTTATTTCCACACTGGCAGGTCAATCACTAAAATCTTGTTCACTCAGAACGAGTCTGCGTGCAGCAAGCCCGTCTCTGTCTCTGGGCCTCTCTGTCCGCACAGCCGTCCTCTGGGCCTCTGTTCTCAGTGCTGCCACCACTCCACCTTCTGCTCTGCTCTCCTGCAGCCTTGCAGCCATGCGGCCATGTCACCCAGAGCACTGGGCAGGGCTCTTTATGTAGAGTCAATAACAACGCATTGCCCGCAGTGTGTAGTGAGCCAGCCGACCAGGGCCAGGCGAGAATCCTGGCCACAGGAACCTTCATTTTATCCATAGATGTTAAGCAGACCTTTAAATGGTGGTTATTGGAATCTTTATAGAGCATATCATATTAAAGATTTGGGGGTGATGAGCAACAGTAAAGTAGAAAATGTAACTGCTTGTCTTACCCTAAAGAATTAGTTGAGCTTCACAACTAGGAGTTTTAAGACAACAAAAGTTTCCCCCTAGTATAACAAATAGAAGGACATTATCCATTATGTCCTGGAAACACTACAGGGAGCTTATTAGGTAAAGATAACTGAACTAATCATAATGGAAATAAAAGTGCTATAGCTTGTACCTATCTGACAATCTTTGTAGGTCACCATTTGCTGGAAAACTGACTCAAAGCTGAGAACAATGTACTAACTTAAAACATGCCATGAGATGGTAAATTACAAATGACAAGGACTGAAACTAACGGTACCATATTTCTACAAATTATCTTTTGCATTGAAAAATTACCAAAATATTGCCTTTATATGCAATGTTTGGTAACTATTTTAATGGATGTCTTGTCAATGAGTTTCAGCCCTGGGCAAGTTCTCTATGGATTCAATGTGCCCAGAGAAATTGACAGCAAAACGTTCTTTGGGGTGAAAGGGTTTATTACCCTGCTTGTTCTCCCAGCGGTACATCGAGCACTAGCGTCTCTGCCTCTGCCCAGAGCACTGGCCCGAGCTCTCTGTATAGTACAGTAATAGCTTATTGCCTAAAGGCAAGCCCCACCGATGGGCTATAGCCCACACTGTCCTTTGCCCCGCATGCAACAAACGCTGATATAACCACTGGGCTATATCAGATGCAGGTTTTCCTTCTAACCAATGTATCTGGGCCAATTTATCTGCTTCATTATTTCCTGGGGATCCCAGTTGCAAATGGCCTGTCACATGGTATACTGTAATCATTTTAGTCTGACCACAGGCCCGTAAGTCTTGCCACAGTTCTTGCCCCCAAAGGGGTCGGTGACCAACCAGCCAGTTGGCATGGTACCAGGTTGGTAGCCACAGGGTCATGCCCCAAAAGACAGCCCAGCTGTCAGTGCAGACAACTACAGGGGAGGGCTCCTAGCTGATCACAAGCCACACGGCCCGCAACTCTGCCCATTGGCTGCTCTTCCCTCACCATCTTCCATCCATATTGTCTCAGTCTTAGGATGGAAAGCTATGGCCCTCCATTTTGGGGGCGGCCCACGGCTGGAGCCATCTGTGTACCATGCATCTTCGGGTACAGGGGCTCTTCCCTTCTGATAGGGACTCTCCTACTAATGGTTCAAAAGCAAGTTCTTCCTGCTTTTCACTAGTATATGTCACCGGCCCTAATAAGCATTGGAGTTCCTCACTCAGGGGGCTACTAGAAAGGGCACTATGCTGCTGTAGGTAAGCACCCCACTTGGCTAGTGTGGGCGTTTGTGCCACCCCACTCCTTGCCTTTTGCTCCAGTCTCATACCCACTCCAAGATGGGATAGGTGGTTATTACCTTTATCGGGGCCATTCCAGTGATGGGTTCTGTAGCCAGCAAGGCATGATACATGGCAGCCAGTTGTGTTGTTTTTCTATCAAAGTGTATCATACCTCTGCCCCTTTCCAGAGTTGTGACTAGAATCCAACGGGTTGGCGAGTTCATTCAAGCCGCTGCCAGAGACCCCAGCCATAACCGTCTTCAGTGACATGAACGTCCAGCTCACAGGGCCTTGATGGGTCTATCACACTCAGGCCTGCATGGCCTTGACTGCCCATTTTTCTGTAGTAAAGGCAGATGCACATGTCTCATCCCAGTCCTACCTGACACCCTTTCGTACCAACCGGTATAAGGGCCTCAGAATTTGTGCCAAGTGCGGGATAAACACTCTTCAGTAGCCTAGAAGACCCAGAAATGCCTGTAGCAATGTAGGGGTAGGAAAGGCCTGGACTTTATCTATAACTGCTTCTGGTATCACTTTGGTCTTACCCGACCAGATGACCCCCAAGAATTTGACAGACAAACCAGGTCCCTGAACCTTGGTGCTGTTCACAGCCCATCCTTTCTCCTGTAAATGTTGCAGCAGTCTAGGTGCTGCACCTTCTAGATCTGAAAGAGAATCGGACGTGAGCATGACATCCATCATCAATATAATGGTACAGCCGCACTGTTGGTGGTTTCCCTCATGTAGCCAAGTCTTGGGCTACAAGTCCATGACATATGGTGGGGCTGTGGAGGTATCCCTGTGGGAGGACGGTGAAAGTCCATTGCCATCCTTCCCATGTGAAGGCAAACTGTTCTTTCCTCCTCAGTGTCAATGGAAAAGAAGGCATTAGCAAGATCTACCACATAATGATATGTTCCTAGCTGAGGGTATCCATCAAGTCTGCAATAGAGGGGACACCAACATGCATAAGGGGTATGACCTTATTCAGTTCTCTGTAATCCACAGTCATACACCAGGAGCCATCTGGCTTTTTTACTGGCCACACTGGGGAATTGGAAGGGCTATGGGTAGGCTTTATAATACCCACCTTTTCCAGCTCCTGGAGAGTTTCTCCAATCTCTTCATGCCCTCCAGGCAGTTTGTATAGTTTGTTATTGGTCACCTGCCAAGGCACAGGCAAAGCTATGGGCGGGTGCCTAGCATGTCCCCTCGGGACTGCCTTCACCACACGTACTCTCAGTCTGAACTCACCTGCGGTGGTCTGCAACCATAGACCCTGCAGCATATCAATCCCCAAAATATACTCAGGGATAGGAGATATATACACAGTATACTCTTTTGGGGGTAGATGCCCTATTCCCAAAGGGATTTGGGCTTGTTTCACTCTGATAGCCTTACCCTCGTATCCATCTATGATAGTGGGGGTTGCAGGGAACCATTCAGGGTTACCATCAATCAGTGAACATTCAGCCCCAGTGTTCACCAGAGCCAGGACACATTGTATGTTCACTGGGGACCAATGGATAGCTATTTCAAAATGTGGCCTCTGGTCTCCCCTGGTCCCTCAGGGCAGATACCTCGACTTTCCCCTCAGTCAAACCGTGTTCCCCAATCACCTTCCTGTGCGGGTTCAAGTGAGGTTGGCTCACTTTCCAGCAGGAAGTCTTGCAAACATGCAGGCCGGACTTGTGGCTCTGTCTCTGACCTCTGCCTCTTTGGTCTTAGTGGCTGGAACTGCTGCTCTGGTTTCAGCTGTTGCCATAGCTCTAGTAAGATCCTATTTGACTTCCCATCTAATTTCCTTCCATCTGCTCCTGCTCGTATTAAATCAACCCACATCTGGATCCCTGTAACCTTCATGGGGCCCTGTAAATTCTTCTTGTGAGTAACAGGTCTTATTTCTCTCCAGGTTCTCATTGCTTCAGCCTCTCCTAAGTCTGCTACTGTACGTGTCACCTTGCTTATGGGATACCCTAAGTGAGGGGAAAGAATGGCCACTAGAGACCCAAAGAGGGATGTAGGAGCTGTTTGAAGTACAATATTTCTCATCCCAGTAGTGAAAATCTCTTCATCTGGGCCATAATTCTCTGGATCATAGATGGCATTCCTTATGCCTAGCTCTTGTAACACCTGTTGAAGCTCAGCATATGTCTGCCATCTAACAGGAGAGGATGGTAGATCACCCGGATTGGGCCACACAGCACGAAGTGCAGCCATGAGCCAGTCAAGGAGGGAGTGACTCCCTGGGGTCTGATGTGCATTTTGTAATTGCTGCCTCAAGGCAGGCTGCTCTGTCAGGGAAGACAGCTTTCCCATCTCTGACCCCGACAGAACAATTCCATCCACCCCTAAGTCCCACAGACGCAGGAGCCAAGCTGATACTGCCTGCGAGGGCTTCTGCCTAAACCGGGAGCCCAAATCCACCAGCTCAGCCTGAGCACAGGGGCCGACCATAGAGTGCTCCACGACCTGGGGAGGGGGCTGCTCCTCTCCTTGGGGAACCTTCAGCTGCTGGGTCTTTATTTTCTTTACAACCACTGGGCGTGCTTTCAATACAGGAGGCGCCAGTGCCTCTGGCATCACCCCTTTGTCTTTCTCCAACTCCTCCATTTCTGGGGCTGATGGCACCTTTCTCTCCCCTCCCCTGAGTGCCTCCTCTGCTACAACCTTTACCTTTTCTAGTGTACCTCGCAGCAATGCTACCTCAGTCTTCAGAAGGTCTCTTACCTTCAGCTCAATGCTTCGCAGCTGACGTTCTCCGACCACCTCCGCCTGTGCTTCCCTCAGGAGTTCGTCTTTCTCCGTGATGGCCTCTTACTCCTTCAGAACACCTGGCAGCACTG
This sequence comes from Smutsia gigantea, assembly GCA_032199065.1. Taxonomy (NCBI): domain Eukaryota; kingdom Metazoa; phylum Chordata; class Mammalia; order Pholidota; family Manidae; genus Smutsia; species Smutsia gigantea. The sequence continues at coordinate 19,552 of JAVSCE010015463.1, forward strand.
CCATCTCGTTCTGTAAAGAATTGTTTACCTCTCCAGTGGCACCTTGCTGCTGGCATTCCTGTGTTGCCTCCTCTTGCATCAATGCCATTTCCTTTCTCAGGGAATCCACAGAAGTTTGCAGCTTGCGTTCTCATGCCTCCATTTCTTGTGTCTCTTCTGTAGACCTTTTTAAGACTGTGAGAAGCAGCCAACCCACAGTCCCCACTGCCTCACGGGCACTCTGCTTCTCAAAAGACCTACTTACTATACCAAGGGCCACCCCTACAGCCTCAGGTGTCACCTCCACTTGCCTCCAGTCCTGGGGTGGGGCCCAGCCCTCTAGGAGGCAAGCCACCTCAGACCACATACCCATTGGGGGACAGTCCACTGTCTCCCCATTCACAGGGGCAGCCCGCTGAGGCACCACTCCCATAAGGGCAACCTGTCTTTTTCCTTGTTCAACAATGAACCCTGCCAACTTTTGTCAATTGTCTTGCCAATAGGTTTCAGCCCCAGGCAAGTTCGCTATGGATTCAATGTGACCAAAGAAATTGACAGCAAAGTGTTCTTTGGGGTGAAAGGGTTTATTACCTGGCTTGTTCTCCCAGCTCTAGGTCAAGCACTAGCATCTCTGCCTCCGCCCAGAGTCCTGGGCCGAGCTCTCTATATAGTGCAATAATAGCTTATTGCCTAAAGGTGTGGAAGTGGTAGCCTAGCAAAAGGCCAGTTTCATCATCAGGTGGTTTAAGTTCAGCGAGGATCCTGGCCATAGGAACCCCAACTTCCCCACAATGGGTATGTGTCTTGCCAATGGGTTTCAGCCCCAGGCAAGTTCACTGTGGATTCAGTGAGACCGAGAAATGACAATGGAATGTTCTTGGGGTGAAACGGTTTATTGTCCGGCTTGTTCTCCTGGCCATAAGTCAAGCACTAGAATTACATCTGCATCCAATAATCTGCAGGTCTGTAATTCTCCTGCCAGAGCACTGGGCAGAGCTCATTATATAGTGACTCAGTCAATAATAGCTTATTGCCTATAGATGTGGAAGCAGTAGCCCAGCAGCAGGCCAGTTACATCATCAAGTAGTTTAGGTTCAGGTGAGGATCCTGGTCATAGGAACCCCAACTTTACCCACAGTGTAGTAATACCTATTTCATATGATTTTTATGAAGATTAAATGTAAATATACATAAAACATATGTCAAGCATGGTGCTTCACACATAGAAAGCCTTCAATAAATTATACCTATTAGTTGCTACCTATTTGTCATACTCCGAAATAAGCGGGTATTCAAATTCTTTGTTTGAATTGAAATATGGTTGGTATACAATATTATAGTGGTTTCAGATGTACACCATAGTGATTTAGCAATTATATACATTGCTAAATGCTCACTATAAGTACAGTTACCATCTGTCCGCATACAAATACAACATTATTGAGTTCATTCCCTATTCTGTATTTTTATCCCTGTGACTAATTTATTTTATAATTGGGAATTTGTGCCTGTTTATCCCTTTCAGCTGTTTCACCCACCCTTCCACCTCCTTCTCTATGGCAACCACCAGTTTGTTCTCTATGTTTATGAGTCTATTTTTGTTCTGTGTGTTTGCTTATTTGTTCATTTGTTTTGTTATTTAGATTCCACATATAAGTGAAACCACATGTTGTTTGTTTTTGTTTGACTTATTTCAAATACCCTGTAGATCCTTCCATGTTTTTGCAAATGGCAAGATTTCATTCTTTTTTATGGCTGAGTAATATTCCATTGTATATATGTACCACTCTTCTTTATCCATTCATTTATCAGTGAAATCTTAGGTTGCTTTAGTATATTGGCTATTGTGAATAATGTTGTGATAAACATAGGCATACATATATCTTTTTGAATTAATTATTTTGTTTGCTTCAGGTAAATTCCCAGAAGTAGAATTGCTGAGTTGAATGGTATTTCTATTTTCAGTTTTTTGCGAAGCCTCCATACTGCTTTCCATAGTGGCTGTACCTATTTACATTCCTACCAGCAGTGTAAGAAGGTTCCCTTTCTCCACATCCTTACCAACACTTATTTCTTATCTTTTGGATAGTGGCCTTTCTAACTGGTGTGGGATTATATCTCATTATGATTTTGCATTTCCATGATGATTAGTGATGTGGAGCATCTTTTCATGTGTTTGTTGGCTATCTGTATGTCTTCTTTGGAAAAATGTCGATTCAGGTCCTCTGCTCAATTTTTAATCAGATTATTTTTTTTTTTGGTGTTGAGTGGTATGAGTTCTTTATATATTTTGGTGGATATCCAAGCTCTGATCTGACCTTCCCATTGATGGAGTCCTCAACACATCATTAGGTCATCCATTCCATTGTTAGGCAGACCTGATGCTTAGAAAAGCAATTTTTATATGGAGTCAAAATCTGCATTCCAACTCTCTATTGTTGGTATCAGTTGTTCGTTGAAACATCATGTCTGCCACAACCCTTTAAACATTTGGCAACCTTTAAACATTTCCACATGGCTACATTCTCCTCCTACAGGTCTTCTCTCTCTTGACAGTGCTCTTTAGAAAGTTGAACCTGGAAATGACCACAATAGTCCCCACTAATGTAGCCAGGTCAAAGCTTAGATTAGTGTTACCTAGAGATTTGTATTTTATGATTACATAAATACATAAGCCATGAGGCAACTGACCAAGGAGCCTAAATTCAGACAAAAGTCTCTCTTTCCATCTCCCACCTCTCTCCCCAGGCCAGATTCCTCTGCAGTCCCAGTGGTGGAGACATGGCTACCTATAAACCCAAAGCTTTACCTCTTAGAACCAGGCTTCCAAAGAGAAAGTGACCTACCATTCTCTGATTTTAATTTTTTTAATTAATAAAAACTTAATAATTATTAAGTGAGAACCTTTAAAAGGGCTGATTTTAAAATTGTCAGAGATGGATTTTCCTTCTTGAATCAAATGTCCACCCCTGGATCCATCAACTTCAGCCAGGGGACCAGGTCATGTTGTGGCTTAAGTGGTTTTGTTACAGTCATTTAAATTAGGTGAAGGGGAAATTTTTAGAAAAGCTCTGTTGGACAGACAGGCCTGCAAATGTTCGCTGGAAGATCCATTGTTTGAGTTTTCCTTTTGTTGGACTGGTAGTTAAACTCCCACACCGTTTATATTTAAAATGCAACGTTGTCTCATGTGTCCCATTCTACAATTGTAATGTTGGCTACCTGAACCTATGATATCATTTACACATACTGAATTTCCACACATATTTGCAGCCTATTGAATTGTATCATAATTTCTCATAAACATATGTTACTAATGAATTCCAGTTGTTTACTTGAAGTCTGGCTTTCATATCATCGTGAGTGGATGATAAAATGAACAGTCACAGACAGAACCTTGTTGCAGTCTATTAGAAATTTCTTTTAGAGTTGACCTAAATCCATTAATTAACACCTTCTGGGTCAAATTATTCAACCAAACATGCTGTCTTAGAAACGAGTCTTTCCAGAAGCACATGGAAGTAAGTGTCAGACACTGAGGTTAGAGGATCCATCATGTCCTGCCAGGGGTGGAAACTCTTTGAGGAGCAGTGTTTCTGCAACACCAAAAAAAAGAGAAAATTTTACACAGTGACCTGAATTGCTGATTTTCCCCTAACAGAGGAGGTGGCATACCCTGTAGCATTGTACAGATCATTATCTCAACGAATCACTTTTCTCAGGAAAAGCAAGCTCAGAGAAAATTGTCCAAGAAATGCCAGTGCTGACAGGAAGGACGGAGTCTGTGAAGCCCCAGAGGGAAGGCGCCAGGCAGATACCCTGTGCATGGTGCCCAGGCGTCGGGCCCAGGACAGGCACTCTCTGAGCTGCCTCCCCTCTGTGCTCTGATACCCTCAGCGCTCAGATACAAAGTCATGTTTGGAAAGTTCTGATTTCCCTGAAAATTCCCTCAGCAGACTTGGCTGACACGATTTCATATTCTAGGTACTTCTCAGTTTTTAACTGGTGTGTCAAACTGTGTTATAGGTGGAGTGAATGAATTATACAATCCAGATACAGTACGCTTCAACCCAATTTTGATGCTAAATATTCAGTTTATTCATTTATTCTTTCATTCATTTCACAAATACTAACCAGGAATTTAGAATGTGTCAAGTTTTGGAGATAACTTAATTCATAAAACATAATCCCTAATTTTGTGAAACTTAAAAGCTCAACTTCAGCCAGAGAAGTCTGCTCACTGACCACTGAACCTTCCAGCACTTCCCTGACCAATCTTCTAACCCAGAGTTCCTTCCATGCCATGGTCTCATGTTTCAATCCATCTCAAAGGGTGCCTGCTCCTCCACAAGACCCCCGGATCAGCCCAGCCTGTGGTGCTCTGTCTGCTGAGCTCCTGTAACCGAATTGCTTGTCCACTCAGGGGCAGCTATCAGCTCCATTTGCTAGAAAGAAAGGAGCTTTGGAGTGATCCACATTTGCGTCCCAGCTCAGTGACTTACTACATTGTGTATTCATAAGTTATTATCATCTGGTGTTTATGAGCCACATGAGTAGAGTGAGTATAATGCCAATTTAATAGAGAAGTTGTGAGAAGTAATTTATTCCACATGGTATGTTTTTTTAATACAACCACCCAGTTCTCTAGCAGTGGTGTAAAGAGAAGAGAATACAACTTGGAGCTAGAGGAAGAGTGAGGGGCTCTGTACTTCTTGGCTTCGCTCCCTTGGAAATATCGTCATTGCAATATCTGAGTCTCAGTTTCCAGAGGGTCAAAATAGGGATAATAATTCTTATTTCAATCACTGTTGGGAAAAGGAATCAGGAGAATGTATAGAGAGCTAACATTTTATGAGCTAGAAAATACAAAACTCATGGCAGATTCTGTCTTGGTGACTGTTAGGGAAGATTCTCTCTCTTGGTGACTGTTAGGGAAGTTTCCTAATGGTAACCAATGTTAACCCAATTGAATCAGTGACCCTATCTTCCATTTCTCTCCTGTGCCTCTTCATTTTCTATAGAGCACAGAGACAGTCAGCAACCCCAGCTGGCGAAGACACATAATGCAGACACACATACACATAGACATGCATACACCTCTCCATATTCTGTTTTACAAACGTTAAAAATATATATACATGCAAAAAGTATACAATATTTTTTTTATACTTTATTTTGGTATCATTAATCTTCACTTACATGTGCAATATTATGGTTATTAAACTAACCCCTTTATCAGGTCCCCCCCACCCACCCCGTTACAGTCACTGTCCATCAGCATAGTGAGATGCTGTAGAGTCACTACTTATCTTGTCTGAGTTGTACAACCGTCGCTGTGCCCCCCCAATATTACATCTACTAATTGTAATGCCCCTTTTTCCCCCTTGTCCCTCCCTTCCCACCCATTCTCCCCAGTCTCTTTCCCTTTGATAACTATTAGTCCGTTCTTGGGTTCTGTGAGTCTGCTGCTGTTTTGTTCCTTCAGTTTTTTTCTTTGTTCTTATACTCCACATATGAGTGAAATCATCTGATACTTGTCATTTTCAGCTTGGCTTATTTCACTGAGCATAATACCCTCTAGCTCCATCCATGTGGTTGCAAATGGTAGGATTTCTTTTTTTTTATTGCTGAATAATATTCCATTGTGTATATGTACCACATCTTCTTTATCCATTCATCTACTGATGGACACTTAGGTTGCTTCCATTTCTTGGCTATTGTAAATAGTGCTGTGATAAACATAGGGGTACATCTGTCTTTGTCATTGAGCTGCTGCATTCTTAGGGTAAATTCCTAGGAGTGGGATTCTTGGGTCAAATGGTATTTCTATTTTGACTTTTTTGAAGGAACCCCCATACAGCTTTCCACAATGGTTGAACTAATTTACGTTCCCACCAGCAGTGTAGGAGGGTTCTCTTTTCTCCACATCCTCGCCAACATTTGTTGTTGTTTGTGTTTTGGATGTTGGCCATCCTCACTGGTGTGAGGTGATATCTCATTGTGGTTTTAATCTGCATTTCTCTGATGATTAGCGATGTGGAGCATCTTTTCATGTGCCTGTTGGCCATCTGAATTTCTTCTTTGGAGAAGTGTCTATTCATGTCCTCTGCCCATTTCTTAATTGGATTATTTGCTTTCTGTTTGTTAAGGTGCATGAGTTCTTTATATATTTTGGATGTCAACCCTTTATCAGATACGTTTTTTATGAATATATTCTCCCATACTGTAGGATGTCTTTTTGTTCTACTGATGGTGTCCTTTGCTGTACAGAAGCTTTTCAGCTTGATATAGTCCCACTTGTTCATTTTTGCTTTTGTTTCCCTTGCCCGGGGAGGTATGTTCATGAAGAAGTCGCTCATGTTTATGTCCAAGAGATTTTTGCCTATGTTTTTTTCTAAGAGTTTTATGGTTTCATGACTTACATTCAGGTCTTTGATCCACCTTGAGTTTACCTTTGTATATGGGGTTAGACAGTAGTCCAGTTTCATTCTCTTCCATGTAGCTGTCCAGTTTTTCCAACATCAGCTGCTGAAGAGGGCCGTCATCTCCCCATTGTATATACAAGGCTCCTTTATCAAATATTAATTGACTGTATATGTTTGGGTTAATGTTTGGATGTTCTATTCTGTTCCACTGGTCTGTGGGTCTGTTTTTGTGCCAATACCAAGTTGTCTTGATTATTGTGGCTTTGTAGTAGAGCTTGAAGACAGGGAGCGTAATTCCCCATGTTTTATTCCTCCTTCTCAGGATTGCTTTGACTATTAGGGGTCTTTTGTGTTTCCATATGAATTTTAGAATTATTTGTTCCAGTCATTGAAGAAAGCTGTTGGCATTTTGATAGGGATTGCATTGAATCTGTAGATTGCTTTAGATAGCATAGCCATTTTGACAATATTTATTCTTCCTAGCCAAGAGCATGGGATGCATTTCCATTTGTTAGTGTCCTCTATAATTTCTCTTAGGAGTGTCTTGTAGTTTTCAGAGTACAGGTCTTTCACTTCCTTTGTTAGGTTTATTCCTAGGTATTTTATTCTTTTTCATGCAGTTGTGAATGGAATTGTTTTTCTGATTTCTCTTTCTGTTAGTTCACCGTTAGTGTATAGGAAAGCAACAGATTTCTGTGTGTAATTTTGTATCCTGCAACTTTGCTGAATTCAGATATTAGTTCTAGTAGTTTTGGAGTGGAGTCTTTAGGGTTTTTTATGTACAATATCATGTCATCTGCAAATAGTGACAATTTGACTTCTTCTTTACCAATCTGGATGCCTTGTATTTCTTTGTTTTCTCTGATTGCTGTGGCTAGGACCTCCAGTACTATGTTGAATAACAGTGGAGAGAGTGGGCATCCCTGTCTTGTTCCCAATCTTAGATGAAAATATTTCAGCTTCTTGCTGTTAAGTATGATGTTAGCTGTGGATTTGTCATATATGGCCTTTATGATGTTGAGGTACTTGCCCTCTATACCCATTTTGTTGAGAGTTTTAATCAGGAATGGATGCTGAATTTTGTCAAATGCTTTTTCAGCATCTATGGAGATGATCATGTGGTTTTTGTTCTTCTTTTTGTTGATGTGGTGGATGATGTTGATGGATTTTCGAATGTTGTACCATCCTTGCATCCCTGGGATGAATCCCACTTGATCATGGTGTATGATCCTCTTGATGTACTTTTGAATTCGGTTTGCTAATATTTTGTTGAGTATTTTTTCATCTACGTTCATCAGGGATATTGGTCTGTAATTTTCTTTTTGGTGAGGTCTTTGCCCGGTTTTGGTATTAGAGTGATGCTGGCTTCATAGAACGAGTTTGGAAGTATTCCCTCCTCTTCTATTTTTTGGAAAATTTTAAGGAGAATGGGTGTTATTTCTTCTCTATATGTCTGGTAGAATTCAGAGGTGAATCCATCAGGCCCGGGGGTTTTGTTCTTGGGTAGTTTTTTGATTACCAATTCGATTTCGTTGCTGGTGATTGGTCTGTTTAGTTTTTCTGTTTCTTGCTTGGTCAGTCTTGGAAGGTTGTATTTTTCTAAGAAGTTGTCCATTTCTTCTATGTTTTCCAGCTTGTTAGCATATAGATTCTCATAATATTCTCTTATGATTCTTTGTATTTCTGTGGGGTCCGTCGTGATTTTTCCTTTCTCATTTCTGATTGTGTTTATGTGTGTAGATTCTCTTTTTCTCTTAATGAGTCTGGCTAGGGGTTTGTCTATTTTGTTTATTTTTTCAAAGAACCAGCTCTTGGTTTTATTGATTTTTTCTATTGTTTTATTCTTCTCAATTTTATTTATTTCTTCTCTAATCTTTATTATGTCCCTCCTTCTGGTGACTTTGGGCCTCATTTGTTCTTCTTTTTCCAATTTCAGTAATTGTGTCTTAAGACTATTCATTTGGGAATGTTCTTCCTTCTTTAAATAGGCCTGGATTGCAATATACTTTCCTCTTAGAACTGCCTTTGCTGCGTCCCACAGAAGTTGTGGCTTTGTGTTGTTGTTGTCATTAGTCTCCATATATTTGATTTCTGTTTTGATTTGGTCGTTAACCCATTGATTAATTAGGAGAATGTTGTTAAGTCTCCATGTATTTGTGAGCCTTTTTTATTTCTTTCTAAAATTTCTTTATAGTTTTATACTTTTGTGATCTGAAAAGTTGGTTGGTAGAATTTCAATATTTTTGACTTTACTGAGGTTCTTTTTGTGGCCTAGTATGTGGTCTATTCTGTGCCAGGGCCTGCCGGCAGGAGTCAAACAGTTCCTGAATGGGGGCGTCGGGCTGTATATACAAGATGACAGGAGGGCAAACTGGTGCAGAATGAAAAGAAGCCTTATTCTGGCATGGCTTATATACACATGAATTGCCTACAGATTAGATTCACAGGCCCTTTTCAAGGACCTTAATCCAATCACTTAAGTATTGCCTGCAGATTAATCCAATCAGCTATTAATCCAATCACTTAAGTCACATACCCCTGGGGGCATCTGGTCCAGGTGGCTGGCCTTGAGATAAGATCTCCCTGCATTCCTGAGATACTTGTTCCTGGAATTTAGGAAACTTTTCAAGCTTTCAGAGTCAGGCCCGGGTCAGGCCTTAGATGGAGACTGGGCACCAAAACACAATCAGTCCTGTCGTTTACTCTTGCTCCTTCTGTCCCAACCACTCTCCACAATTCTGGAAAATGTTCCATGTGCACTTGAGAAGAATGTGTATCCTGTTGCTTTTGGGTGTAGAGTTCTGTAGATGTCTGTTAGGTCCATCTGTTCTAGTGTGTTGTCCAGTGCCACTGTGTCTTTACTTATTTTCTGTCTGGTTGATCTGTCCTTTGCAGTGAGTGGTGTGTTGAAGTCTCCTAAAATGAATGCATTGCTTTGTATTTCTCCTTTAATTCTGTTAGTATTTGTTTCACATATGCCGGCACTCCTGTGTTGGGTGCATATATATTTATAATGGTTATATCTTCTTGTTGGATTGACCCCTTTATCATTATGTAATGTCCTTCTTTATCTCTTGCTACTTTCTTCGTTTTGAAGTCTATTTTGTCTGATACAAGGACTGCAACACCTGCTTTTTTCTCTTTGTTGTTTGCATGAAATATCTTTTTCCATCCCTTCACTTTTAGTCTGTGTATATCTTTGGGTTTGAGGTGAGTCTCTTGTAAGCAGCATATAGATGGGTCTTGCTTTTTTATCCATTCTGTTACTCTGTGTCTTTTGATTGGTGCAGTCAGTCCATTTACATTTAGGGTGATTATCAATAGAGATGTACTTATTGCCATTGCTGGCTTTAGATTCGTGGTTACCAAAGGTTCAAGGGTTGCTTCTTTACTATCTAACAATCTAACAACTTTCTTGTTAAGTTACTGTAAACACAGTCTGATGTTTCTTTATTTCTCTCCCTTCTTATTCTTCCTCCTCCATTCTTTATATACTAGGTGTTTTATTCTTTGCCTTTAGTTAGTATTTGGATGGTCTGCTTTCTTTACTATGATTTTATTTTCTCTGGTGACATTTTCTTAGCTTTAGGAGTGCTTCCCTCTAGAGCAGTCTGTTTAAAATGTCCTGTAGAGGTGGTTTATGGGAGGCAAACTCTCTCAACTTTCACTTGTCTGGAAATTGTTTAATCCCTCCATCATATTTAAATTATAATCGTGCTGGATACAATATTCTTGGCTCGAGGCCCTCTGTTTCATTATGTTAAATATATCATGCCATTCTATTCTGGCTTGTAAGGTTTCTTTTGAGAAGTCTGATGATAGTCTGATGGGTTTTCCTTTGTAGGTGATCTTTTTTCTCTCTCTAGCTGCCTTTAATACTCTGTCCTTATCTTTGATCTTTGCCAATTTAATTATTATGTGTCTTGATGTTGTCTTCCTTGGGTCCCTTGTGTTGGGATGTCTGTGGGCTTCCGTTGACTGCGAGACTATTTCCTTCCCCAGCATGGGGAAGTTTTCCACAATTATTTCTTCATAGACACTTTCTATCCCTTTTTCTCTCTCTTATTCCTCTGGTACTCTTATAATGCAAATATTGTTCCATTTGGATTGGTCACACGGTTCTCTTAATATTCTTTCATTCCTAGAAATCCTTTTATCTCTCTCTGCATCAGCTTCTCTGTATTCCTGTTCTCTGATTTTTATTCCATTAACAGTCTCTTGCATCTCGTCCAGTCTGCTGCTAAGCCTGTCAATTGCTTGTCTCATTTCTGCATTCTTTCCTCACTTCCTCCCTTAGCTTGTGCATATTTCTTTGTAGATCCATCAGTATCGTTATGACTTTTGTTCTGAATTCTTTTTCAGGAAGGTTGTGCATTTCCATCCCTCAGGTTCCCTCTCTGGTGTTGTCTGGGTCTGGGTAAGTTTTGTTTGTACCATATTCCTCTGTCTTTTCATGGCAATAGAAGTGGTTGCTGGTAGGTGCCACGTATGTTGGATGGGCTCTTTAAGACTTTTAAAAAGAAAATAAAGAAAATAAAGAAAGAAAAGAAAAAGAAAACGCCCGCTGGGAGTAGATTCTGTGGGGATGCTGTAGGTGGCACTGTTCCTCCACTATTCTGCAGCCGCAGCCACAGCTGCACCGCTCCACAGGGCCCTTTGTAGCTCCAGCTGGGACAGGAACAAATCGGAGGCTGTTGATCTCTGTGGGAAGTCTCAGTATGGCAACTTTTTCCCTGTCGCCGGCCAAGGGGTCCAAAATTCCCCAGGACTCCCAGCCTGCTGGGCTGAGTGTGCTGGGATGATCCTGCTCCTCCATTGGGCCCCTGTCTGTTTAAGACCCTTAAAAAAGCGCGCACTTTTCTTTTGTCCCGGGGAGCCGGCTGTGAGGACCCGGGTGCATTCCCAGGCTCAGTTCCTGCACCCTCTGTCTCTCCCGTCTCTGATACACCACGCCATGTGTGTCAGCTCTCCCGGTGCAGATCACCAGGGCTGGTTATTTCGCAGGCCTGTGCTTCCACTCCCTCCCAGCTCTGAATCCTCTCCTCCCACCGGCGCGCTGGGGTGGGGGAGTGCTCGGGTCCCGAGGGGACGGAGCTCTATATCTTACCTGCCTTGTGGGGTGCCGAGTCCTCTAAGGTGTAGCTGCAGGCTGAGTGCTGTCCTGTATCTTCTGGTCTCTCTTTTAGGAATAGTTGTATTTGTTGTATTTTCATAAATATATATGGTTTTCAGAGGAGATTTCTGCCGCCCTGCTCACGCCGCCATCTTCCCGGAAGTCCAAGTATACAAATCTTAACATAGTTTGATGAATGTTTTACAAAGTTTACCTAGCTCAACTCACAAGACATTACCAGCAACCCAGAATCCTCCACCTCAGAACCCACCTCACACATTTGGCCACTGTTCTAACCTCCATAACCACAGATTAGTTCTGCCTGTGTTTTTATACTTAATATAAGTGGAATCATACAACATGAACTCTCATGTGGGTGCAGGTTCATTTCACTCAGCCTGAAGTCTAGAGATTCAATCTTTGTTACAAGTAACAGTTTGTAACTTTGTTGCAAGGTCATTATTTTCATTGCTAAATAGTATTTACTGTATGACTACGCCAATGATTATTTATTCATCCTACTGTTGATGAACACATGTCTTTCCACTTTGGAGATACTTCAAACAGTATGATGAACATTCTTATACTTTTTTGGATACACTATGTATTTCTATAGTGTGAATACTTAGGAGTGGAATTACTGGCTCATAAAATGCACATATGCTCAGCATTAGTAGAAACCACCAAACACTTTTCCAAGGGAGTTGCACCGCTTTGCACTCCATTTACTAGCAGTGAATGAAAGTCCAGTTGCTCTACTCCCTTGTCAAAATTTGGTATTGTCTGTCTTTGTTTTGGCTTTTCTAGTGAATGTATAATGGTATCTCACTGTGATTTTGATTTGCATTCCCTGATGATTGATGAAGCTAAACATGGTTTCATATGTTTATTGGCTATTTGGATATCCTCTTTGGTAAAATGACTATTTAAATCATTTGCCTAGCTTTATATTGGGTTAACTACTTCTTAGTGATTTTCAGTTCTTTACATATTCTGGATATGAGTCTTTTTTATTGAAGTATTATTTATATACAATCATATTGATTTCAAATGTACAATGAGTGGTTCAGCAGTCACCCATATTATTAAATCCTCACCCCCCTCTGGTGCGCTTACTATCACATAGAAAGATGGTACAGAATCTGGATATGAGTCTTTATATATGTACTACCGATATAGTCACAACATTGAATGTGTTGTGTGGCTTGTGTTTTTCCCTCTCTGAATGGTGTCTTTGATAACTAGGAACTTCCTAATTTTAATGCAGTCCAAGTTAACATTTTATGGTTAGTACATTTTCTATCCTATTCAAGAATACTTTGTTTACCTGAGATAATCAAGATATCCTTGCCTTTTTACTGAAAGCTTTTCTATTGTTTAGCTTTTACATATATAACTCTATAATTCACCTGGAATTGGTTCGTGTAAGAAAAGGATAAATATTAATTTTCTCAGGTAGATAGTCAAATAACAACACCATGTATTAAAAAGATCTTCTTTCTAGACTACATACTACACTATACACCTTTGTCAAATATCTGGTAACTGTACAGATGTGGGACTGTGTTCTTTTCCTTTGTTTTTTTAATCTGTCTTTATGTAAACCTCAATACACCTTAATTTTAGTAGCTTTATGGTTGTGTTGACATCTGATAGTGTAAGTTCTCCAGCTTCTCCTTATTCGTGATCGCCTTGGCCATTTTTGACCTCTTACATCTGTATATGAATTTTAGAATCAGCTAGTCACTCGACACAAAACCTGCTGAAATTTTAGTCAAGATTGTGTTTAATCTAAAAATTAATTTGGGGAGAATTTACATCCTAACGGATTTAATTCTAATTTAATTCTAACCCATGAAGGGTAACTGTAATTTAATTCTAACCCATGAAGGGTAACTGTAATTTAATTCTAACCCATGAAGAGTAACTCTCTATTTAGGCTTTTAAAATTTCTCTTGGCAAAGATTTCAGTGTAGAAGGTGTTGATCATCTATTATTGAATACACCCCTAGATTTGAGAGGTTTTATGCTAATGTAAATTACATCTTATTCATTTTAATTTCATCTGCAATTTTTTATTGCTGCTACATAAAAATACAACTGGTTTCATAATATTGTACTTGGATCCAACAACCTAGATAATTCACTTATTCATTCTTGCAGTTCGTAGATGTTTAGAAAGATTTTCTATGTACACAATAATGTGTCTGAATAATGACAGTTTTATTTTGTCTTTTTTTAAACCTTATGACCTTTCTTTTTATTACCTCTCTGCATTGCATAGGATCTCCATTTTTCTTTTACTAGAAGTAATGATAACAGATGTCTATATCATGCTACTAATCTCAGAAAGAAAGTTTTTAATAATTCACTCTTAAATTGACTTCTCTTCCTGGTTTACTAAGAGTTTATATCATAAATCAATATTGGGTTTTATCAAAAGCTTTTTCTGTAGTTATTAAGATAATCATTTGATTTATCTCCACTTCTCTGTGGATGTGGTGAATTATGTTGATTATTAATGGTAAACTATCCTGGAGCAAACTTCACTTGGTTGTGATGCATTATCTATATTATATATCACGGAATTCTATTTGTTGGTATATTCTTTAGAATTTTTACATATATGTTCATGCTACATATTGACGTGCACTTTTCCTTCTAATTTTTGTAACTAATTTGGCTATCAAGGTTACCCTGGCCCCATAGAAAGACTGGAAAGGTTAACTTCTTTTTCTATTTCCTGGAAGAGTGTCTATAAAATTAGAGTTACTGTTTTCTTTAATATTTACAAGAAATCACTAAAGAAAGCATCCGGGCCAAGTATATGCTTTATGGACAGTTTAAAATAAAACATCTAATTTATTTAGTAGATACGTGTTATTCTGATTACTCTTTTTTATTGTGTCAGTTTCAGTAAGTTATACTATTTAATGAATTTAATTTAAATTAACAAAGTTATTTATAATGTCTTCTTTTAAATGTCTATAAGATCTATACTAATATCTCTATTCATTGCTGATATTAGTTTTTTGTTTCTTTCTTTTTTACATCATTCTTGCCATAATAGTTTTTTCAATTTGATTCATCTTTTTCAAAAAGCAAACTTTTTATTTTCTTTATGGAATTTTATTTTCTATTTATTTTTACTCTTATAACAATAAATTTATAATGTGCTTTTTAAAATTATTTCCTTCTTTGGAATAACTTATTGTGTGTGGTATTTTCTTTTCTTTGTTTTAAGATGGAAACTTGAATCAGTGAATATATAGCTTCTTATCTTCTAATATATGCATTTAAGAATATAAATTTTGTTTGTTTATACTGCATGAATTCTCTGTTTTTGTTAATGTGAAGATATGTCTATCTGAGTTTTATATTTGAAGGATGTTTTTTGATGATAATTGAATTCTAGGTTGGCAGTTATTTGCTTGATCACCTTTTAGCTGTTTTATACATGTTATGACTTGCTACATTTTCACTATCATTGTTTTTAAATTATCATTTAGTTTAAAATATTTTGATTTCCATTGTGTTTTCCTTCTTTGATTCTGAGTTACTTAGAATTTCATTGCTTCATTTTAAAGTAGTCTATGCTCTTCTAGTTAGCTTTTGTCATGGGTTGTAAGAGCACTTCCACTGGACTCAGTCATGCTCCGAATAATTTCAATCCTTCGAAATACACTGTAGGTTGCTTTATGACACAGCATATGGCAAATTCTAGTAAATGTTCCATGTGCACTTGAAAAATGCTGTGTATTCTGTCATTGTCGGATGCAGTGCTCTATGTTAGATATTTAGAATAGCCCCAGGGTTTTTGCTATTACACATCTTACTGTATGTGTAATTTTTGTTCTTGCTGAAATATTTCTTTACAGTAAATTCTCAGCATTATAAGGTCAAAGGATTAGGAATATCTGTATGGCTCTTTTTATACAATACAGCTTATTAAAAACATTGTATCTAATTACAATATCAGTTAGAAATGCATGAAATCACCCAATTCCCCACAGTGTTGGGTGTTGTAATTGTTTTGTTAATAAAGTGGATACTAAATTGTAACTCAAAGCTGACAGTAATTTTCATGTCTTTGATAACGAGATAAGATGGATGCTTTTCTAGGTGTTCATTTACTATTTCAATTTCCTCTCATATAAATTGCTATTCATCTGTTTTCCAATCTACTGGGATCTTGGTACTTTTAGAATAAATCTGAATGAGTAAATCTACAATATTAGCAGTTCATCCTTGGCTTACATACATGGTGCAAATGTTTTCCCTATCTATTATCTTTTTAATTTTAGCTTTGGTATTTTTCACTATATAATCATGTTCAATTTGTGCAGATTTGCATGTGTGACTACTCCTATCACTTCAAAACTGTAGCAATGTCTGATTCATTCCCAACGGCCTTTTTCTTTTTTTCTTCTCCTAAAGCTTTTGTTAATGTATGGTTTAGGGCATCATTGCCTAATAGGAATATAATGTGAGCTACACGTGTGATTTAAATTTTTCTATTAGCCACATCCAGAAAGTAAAAAGAAACAAGAGTAATTAATTTTAATCACATACTTTATTAAATCTAATGTCCAAAATATAGGCAGATTTTGCTTTGCATGGTTCCAATATGCATGAATTTCAGTTACCATTGCTTAGTTAAATAATACTAGTTTTCCAGTAACCTGGTTCAAATTCAGTTACTATTGTATATTAACTGTGAATAATTGTATATAAACTTTGCTGCTAGAACTTCAGTCCACAAATGACCACATAAACAACACGTGTGCCATCATTATCAGTGACCAGTCATATCATCAAAGACCATTGGTGACTGGTCACTGCACACCTCTTCCTGAGTTCATGCACAGATAACCCAGTGTGTAGTGGTGCTGCCTCCTTGTCTCTCAGTGGTAAGCCCGTGTGACATTTTACAAACATGGAAAACCTAAACAGGGAATTGGCCAACAGAAGTGAGAGGATGACAAAGAAACAAAAAATGATGCTGTTGAAACTGAAAGCAGTTACGATGAGAAGATGAACGACTGTGGGAGGATCACACTTCTGCTGCTGAAGAGACTCTGGATGTGCGGCCAGAAGAACTTAGTGAAGGCAAACTTATGAAGATTGTGGTCCTGATGAAAAGGATGCCGATGGCCCAGATGAAATGACACCAGCAAAAACCTTCACTTTAAAGAAACTTTCAGAGATATTTTGTGACCTTGGGAAAGCAAAGGATAAAATGTTGGGAGCTACTCTCGGAAAGGAGAAGGCTTGGAGAAGATGCCTGCTCCATACTCAAAGTTACATGATAAGGAGGCAGCAGACACTATTCAAACTACTCTTGATAAGTTTATTACAAAGGAAAAACAACCACTTTAATCTCAGTGTTTCTAATATTTTAAATGACTGTGTACCAAATAAATTAGTTTTACTACTATCTTCATTTGTGCATACATTTATAACTGACAGTAAGAATTATTCATGTTTGGACAACAATTTTTACAAGTCACACAAGTATCATAATTTCTTCCCGTTGATCAGTATGATTGTTTGAAGGTTTTGGCTTGCACAGTCACGTTTATGTTTCTGCACCACCACACAGAGCAAGGTGTGTGTACCACACAATGCCTGCAGTAACCAGCATTTCAACCAGTATAAAAGTGTGATATATATTGAATTCTTTTTTTTCATACTGTCTTCAGAATGCAATATGTATGCATTTACAGAACGGTTCCGCTCAGACGAGGCACATTTCAAGTGCTTAATAACCACACAGCTCATGGCTACAGTATTTGACATCATAAGTTGAGAGTAATCTTTCTTCTCTAGCCAGAGTTGAAAAGCATGTGCATTAGTGTGAATATGAGTAACTGACTAGTAAGTGACTGACCCGACAAATCAAAATTTAATATGGGAAACGGCACGGAAATACGCTCTCTCCCTCGCTGGTAATGAAGGCAGACACTACTTCAGCCCCCTCTGGAAGAAAGGCTGTGAAAATCAGCCTTGAAGGGTTCCCATAAACTCATTGGAATCAGCCTCATTGGCATATAACGGGGAAGAAGAAAGAACAGGCCTTCTAGGGGAAATCCCGGCTCCTCAATGTCCCAGGTGAGCTGAAGCAGCTTGGCTCATTTCAGCTCTGAGTGATTTGTAAGAGCTTTTGGGTTAATACATTACCTCCAAAATATCACTTAGAGTCTGAGGGTCTCTGAATAGTGAGTAATCTGCTTAGAGTTTTGAAAATACCTCTGCAAGTTAGTGTAATCAGCAAACAGTTTATCTGATTTCCTCTTCAGTCCCACATTCTGCGAACTCCCAGCAGCCTACTAGGAATGGCAACACCACCTGCTTGACTGTCGGTTTGCAGGCATCTTCCCGCCTAATATTTCCCCAATGATTACCCTGTCTATTGTTCCAATACCTCTAGATATTTCTTTGGTGAACAAGATTATAACATCTACTCCACTTTCTTATCCTAGCTCCACCTGACAATTTGCCCATAAATATTTGTATACAGTTAGCATCTGAAGTTAGACGCAATATGTGTGTGTGTGTGTGTGTGTGTGTGTGCACACTTTCTTTTTTAAGCCACTTCACTTGGTTTTTCCATTTGATGAAACTTGGAGATTGTACCACAGTTGCCTCATTCTCTGTAACAGCTGTATTGTTTTCCATTGGATGGATAGAACAAAATTTGTCTAATACATAGACATCTAAATTGTTTCACTATTTTATTAGCATAAGTAATGCTGCAATAAGTAAGTATGTATATATATACTCTTACGCTTCTATAAGATAAATTCCTAGAAATGTAGTCATTAGATCAAAGCATAGGTAGTTTTAATTTTTGTAGATCTGGCCAAATTATCCTCCATGAAGGTTTTGCTGAGTTATATTAACACTAGTAATGCGAGAGAGTTCCAGTTTCCCCACAGTCAGTCTGCATAGGTGATTTAAATTATATGACCTTTTCCAGGCTTTTCTTAAGCAGAGCAATCTCAGCTTATTCAATACTGTATCATCAGTCACAGGACCTAATGAAAGATGTTTTTGTCTCTTCTACATTTTCCTCCAGTGGAATCTTTGCAATCTACCTAACAGCATCTAAGTTGTCTTCTATCCATGGCCCTGAACCCTCAACCTTCCTTTTCATCCTCTGTGCTCACAAGGATCTCTTCCACAATGTCCCTGGGGGCTGCATTGTCTGAGTCAGCCTTCTTAAGGCTGGAAAACCTCCAATTGGCCTGGGAGCAAATGGCTTGGGTCAGGGTGGGATTTTCATCCCATACCCAGAGTCTGAAGCATCTGTCATGGGAGGTAGGCGATGTCCTTTGCCAACCCCATTTCCTTGGTGAGTTAGCCAGATGCTGTTGACTAAATCATGTGACATTTATATATGGGAATACCATACATTCCTGAAAAATGAACAGCTGCATGTATCAACGTGGGTGGATCTCAGGGACACATGCCAAGCAGAAAAACAAGTCACAGAAAATACTCTATTAAGTAGTAAAACAAGCAAACCGAGCGATGTATTTATTCATATACACACGCATGGTAAAACTATAAAGATTTTAAGAGAATGACAAATACAAAATTCAAGATTGTGGTATCCTGGGGCAAGGGGAAGAGGCAAGGCGATCAGATTGGGGCCGGGCACAGGGGTGCCTCAGTGGTGCGGGCCATGTCCTGCTGCTGAAGTTATATGTGGGGTTCCGGGTGTTCACTTCATTCTTCTTCGCAATAACCTCCATGGTACTCATGTTATTTTGTATATGTAACTATTTCATAATAATTTTTCATGGAAATCTTTGGAAGAAGTATAAACTAGAAAGATAGTCATGATACATTTAGCAAGGAATAACAGATAAAATGGTTTGTATGTTATGTCCCTACCTCAAGCAGGGTACACACACACACACACACACACACACACACACACACTCTAAAGTTCTATATCAATAGTGACCAGAAAGATAATAATGGATATCTGGGTTGTAGAATTATATATTTTTTAACTTTTCTTATTTTTCTGATATGGATTCCCAATTTTTCAACATTTTTTTACTTTTGTAAAGAGAAAATGTTTTGAAATATTTAAAAATAATCTAACACACTAAAAGCCACTACCAAGTAGTTACTAACAGCTAACATTTGCTGAGCTGACTTTATTCTCAGTTCTGTGTCAAGTGCTTTACAAGCATTTTCATATTCAATCCTCATGAAAAGTCTGCGTGATCAGCAGTACTACCCTCATTCCACAGAGAAGAAACTAGAAGCCTGAGGGGTTAAGTCACTTGCTTACAGTCCTGCAGTCAGTGGCAGAGCGGAGATCAACTCCATCTGTCTTCCTGTCAAACATGTGCCCCCAGCCAATACTCAACCACCTAGGGGAGCCCAAGGAGCTGCATTGTGTCAATAAGCCTTAAGGGTCTGCGATTTTGCCTCACTCTTCAAGCTCATAGCTAACCTGCTGCTTTTCCTGGCTGTTGGCGGAAGTCACAAGACTCCTGGGTCAGAAACAAAGGTCTTTAGTAGTCAGAGTCTGTAAAGCCTGAGCATTCCATGGGTTCGGGTCTGCTCCTTCTGCTCACCAAGTCCTGCAAGGCAGCACAGGTGTTTGCACACATGTGAGTGGTGTTGCAGGAAAGGAGACTGACCTTGGGAAATTGCCCCACCTTCGCAGCAAGTGGAAGCAAGCCTGCTCTGTGAGAAGGGTCACCTCACCCCTCACGCTGCTCAGAGCAAACACAATCCTGAGAAATGTCTCAAGAAAAGATCAGTTAGGGCCTTGAATTCCTGGGATATGCAGCAAGATCTGCAGGACCCATGGCAGATTACTCCCCAACTCCCCAGTGGTCAGGACTCTGTGAGCTGCGCATTACAGGAACCCAGCTCAAACAAAGCAAATCGAACAAAAAAGGACTAAAGAGAAATGTATTGACTCAGAACTCCTCTCTCCCCCTCTCTCTCTCTGACTCCTTCTCTTTCTCTCCTCCCTCCCTCTCTGTTGTCCCCACTCACTGACAGGCAACCCCCTGTGGTCCTAAGAGGGCTGCCTGGAGCACCAACCCCAAAACAGCATGCCTTTTTCCAACCCCTCTCACCTAGAATCAAATCTCAATGGTTCTGTGTGGCCTGGGCTAGGTACCAGGTACATCCCAAACCAATGACAGGGACCAGGTGATGCTGTGCTGATTGCCCATACCTGGGTCCCATGCCCCTTTCCAGAGCCAAGAGTGGGATCAGTTCCATCCCAAACATGTGGACCAAGAATAGGATTTTCCCCCCAGAAAACCTGAGTGCTTCCGAGCCGCCTGCTGGTTCTCTTTCCTGGTTCTTTCTGGAAGCTCCAGTTGCTGCTGGGAGGTTTTAGAAAGGATAAAGATGAATAGTATTTTGCTTTACATCATTACAGTGACTGATTTAACATAAGGTACACATTTGTTTTTTACGTTAAAAAGCATCGTATTCAGTATTAAACAGGAGTTTTAAAGCGAAAAAAAGAAAGAAAAAAAGGAGTGAATGCTGAGGAGACAAGATACATACTGTGCCCAAGAATGGATCATCGGTAAAACATCACATGTAATATGCAATACACCAGTTGGGTGGACGAGGTGGATTGTAAGGTATACCGTAAGATTCACAAAGCCTCACAGATCTCACTGGGTTTCCGCAGAAATGGTGCCGACCTCTGGCACTGCCTGTGACTTCTGGCATTTGAGGCGGTCATCAGAAGGTCGTAGCAGCTTGGCTGCACCTACATACAGTGAGCATGGGGATTTGCCAATACAAAAAAGGGTGAGGGAGAAAGAACGAGGAAACTGTTCCAAGCTAATCAGTTTATAATTGATTTCAATGCCCTCCTTCAGTCTGATGTGTCTTTTCTTCTGAACTTCCTAAATTAAGAACCAGGAATGATATTCCCACAGGATCATACCCAAGGGAAAAATCAACCTGCAGGAAAATTATCTAGGTTCCCAAGGTTGATTTTGTTAGAACATGATATTTTGGATAAGAAGGGAGTATACCCTCATAGTGGCTTAGGGATTTCCATATAAAGGTAGAATCAAAAACATTGTACCATTACCAATATCTGGGCTGAGTCTAGGCTTTTAAGGGGAAATGATAGTTGTCCAATTTCTCCTTCATAACTACCTTCACCACCACGACCACCCCCTTCCATTTTCAATAAAGTAGCACCTAATTTTGTTAGAACTGTAATGATGGCAGCTGAGAGTCACTGACTCAGAACCCCCAACCTCACAGAAGGGAAGAGGACCATAAATGTCACTCACAGGCACAGTCCCTCCTTGCAAAGATGTCCCCAGTAAAGGGCTATTCAGGAGAGGCTAGGGCAAAGCATGTATGATTATGCAACACGCATGAGTGCAGAGTAGGTTGCAAAAAACTAGTGATTTGAGCCAAACTCAACAGCAGAATGGCCCTCCTTTCTCATCTCTACCATGTGATGCTATTTCTCCAACTTAATCCAACCCACTAAGTGAAAACTTTTGTAACTATAGAGAATGCATTGGCGAGAGGAAGTCCATTAAAGACCTTGAAAGCCATGTTCAGCGTTCTGAGTCTCCCCTCCTTCCCTTCTCACCACCTGAAACCTAACTAACAGAACCCATTCTGTTATGCCCAGCTCTACACTATGTATTATCATGGATGCTCTTTCCAAAAAATTTCTCATCCTACAGCAATAGTTTCTGGAAGGTAAAGACCATGTACTAGTTATATATTACTGAAAACTAATAACACCCAAACTTAACAGGTTAAAACAGAAAACATTTATTGTCTCATAGTTTCTGAGGGTCAGGAGTCCAGGTGGCTTACGTGGGTGTCTCTGGCTCAGGGTTTCTCTCAAGGCCACAACCAAAGGGTCAGCCAGAACTGAGTCATCTAAAGGCCCATCGTGGGATTCGAAGGCAAGCTCCCCTATATGGCTGTTGGCAGAATTCAGGTCCTCACTGGATGTTGACCAGAGACATCAGTTCATTCCCACATGGACCTATTCATGGGACAGTTAATAACAAAACAGCTGGCTTCCCTCAGAACGAGCTAGAAGAGAAAATGAGAGAGAGGGCAAGGTGGAAGCCATAATCTTATTGTAACCTAATACTAGAGGTGACAACCCGTCACTTTTGCCATATTTTGTTTGATAAAAGCAAGGCACTAAGTCTAACCCATAACCAAATGGAAAGGACTCACGGGGTCAAGAGCACCACGAGGTGGACATCACCAGGGCCTTCTTAGAGGCTTCCTTCCACCAACCACATCTCAAGTCATGTGGGCGTGCCCTGCATCCAACAGAGGGTCAGACAAATGGTAGGCTCAATCAACTTGTTGCGCTATAATTAATCCACTCCAAACCACTCACACCAAGTGGAGTATGGTACACACAAGGAATAAACAAAGAATAGTGTGGTTGGTATGAATTTTATTCCACTAACTCAAATGTGTAAGAATTACAGACTTTTCTATAACCCAGTTTTTATTTGAGCCCTCATCCTGCTTGGATGGCAAGAGGGTAATCTTAGTCCATGGAAATACACTTCCCCTCTTCCCAGGATAGTTTTTCAGTTCAAGAGAGATAACTTAGTGCCACAGCCACTGAGATGGGGGAAGAGGATCTCCTAGTCATGGGTGTTGGCTGAAATGTGCCTCACCGCATTTGCTTCTCAGTCACCTATCCATAGCTTGAGATTCCTGTTCATATGACCTCTTCAGGGCCATGCTTCTCTGTTTTACTTATGGCCCGTTGTGAAGTTCCTGAGCCAGAATGGGACACAAGATTCTCACCCAGGCTTTCTGTGGTCCATCTCTTGAGATATCCTGCTCAGACAAAACCCATTTAGGCTCTTGCAGCCTCTCAGGATTGTGGCTGTGGAAGAAGGTGGCAGAAGCCCCTGCTCTCCAACCCGTCCAAATTCTCTGCAGCAGCACGAGCTCCCAGGCGCTGCCTCTGAAGGAGCGTGCACAATGGCCCTCTCAGACCTGATGACTTTTCTGTTCTCACTGTCACCTCTCCAGCTCTCTTCTCCTCCCTCTGACCCAACCCTCAGCTCAGACAACCCTTGTCTAGTCTGAGAATTGAAGACTAGAGGGAAGAACCTCTTCCGTGTTGGCTTTGGTCTTCTCCCCTCAGAGGCCAGCATGCCCACTTGCTCATCTTCACGCTTTCCTGTTATTTCTCTACCCCATTTTCACCTGCTCTTCCTCATGGGTCAGCCTCCTGATATCTGAAGCCAGGGACTGGTAGGCTACCTTGCCTGAGGCAATGAACACAGAATGAATCTGGCTTGCACAGGAAGGAGAGAAAAAGAAAAGACAAGAGGGAATTAGAAGGAATATTTTTTTTATTAGTGAATCTTTCAAAAAAATATTTTCCTCAAAGGCAAATAGTTTGCACCAAGCCAAAGACCTAGAAAACATTAGCTGACACTGTGAAAAAAGAAAGGAGAAGATGCAGGGCGCCAAAGGGCAAGTGAAGGCGAAAGCCATGCTGGTCACACAGACGGGTGGGAATGCGAGGGAGGACAAGGGCTGTGCTCATTGCTCTAGCGATGACGTCTTGTCTCCTGTGCCTCCTCGCTCTCTTGGTCCTACTGTGCACGGGCCTCTGGCCCCGCCTTTAGCCACCCTTACATTCAGAAAGAAGCTTCTGGGGCCTGGCGTCTCCTAAGCGTTCCATGATCTGGGCACACTCCTGAGGAGGTGCACAGCCTCCGCTTGTTCCAGAAGGAAGGGAAGCCCACGTAGAGCCTCTCTGGAAATAGGTAGCCATCTTCAAGAGTCCAGGAATCTAATAAGGCGGCATTATTGTTAAGAATAATTATTATTAATACAGCAATAGTGCACTAATAGTAAAAATAACACTTAAATTACTAAACTCCCTTACTGTTTTCAAGTTTCTCCTTAATTCTCACATCCTACAGTTAGCTATTACTAATTCTATAACTGATAAGGAAACTGAGCCCATCAGGACAGGGATTTGAGACATGGGCTCAGATATTCTGCTACATTCAGTGACCTTTCAATTAAAATATGGCAAAATTGATCTTTCCAAGCAAAATAATAAAAAGCTGAACCATTCTCTGGACTGGTATGAGCAATCATGTACATTATTCTTTTCTTCAGTAGAGTTTCTTGACTAGAAAAAAAGACAATTTTTTCATTTCTTCACTTTGTTCCAAACACAAAGAAAGGCTGTAGCAGCAAGAAAGAGTTAAGTATTTTCATGAGATTTCTGTTTGCCTATTTTCTACTTTTATAAAGACTGGTAATTGGAGATGTCAAAGAAAAATGTAAGGTGATTTTTGTGGCTGATTTGTTCATCTGAATATTATTGCCGGTGAGCTCAGTCGTTAGCACATCTTTCGAGCAAGGATGCCAAAGCCAGGTGAAGCAATCAGCCTGGTCAGCCTGAGACAGCAGGGTCAGCCTGAGACAGCAGAGGCAGCCGCCCAGTACAGGGTTTCCTTGTCACAAGAAAATGAATTCATTGCAAGCACTGAATTCATTGCAAGCACTGGGTTGATTGTGGTCAATTGGTATTGTTATTTAGTTCTCAGGGGCCTGTCCTGGCCAACCCACCTTCTTCTGGGGCTGAGGTATCCTGTACAGACAGATGAAACTGCTACATAAGGACTTTTGTGCTGACCAAGGGTTCTTAAAGCAGGAACCAGTGATGTTTTTTTTTGCAAATTATATAACAATCTTACATTGGCTGAAGACAGAGTATTTAGCTTTTCTACATTATATTTCATGATGTCTCAATTATATACAGATTCTGTTATGAATTAATAAAATACAAATTCACATAAAAGCATTTTTGGATTCAAAATCGTTTTTTTCCTTGTGTACTTAGGCAAAAAAAAAAGTCATAGTAATCCCCCTTGATCCATGGGGGATACATTCCAAGACCCCCAGTGAATTCCTTAAACCAAAGATAGTACTGAATCCTGTATATATTTTTTCCTATACACATACCTGTAATAAAGTTTAATTTATATATTAGGCATAATAAAAGATTAATAATAATAACTACTGACAAAATAGAATATGTATAACAGTATACTGTAGTAAAAGTTATATGAATGTGGCCTCTCAAAATATTATTATTCTGTATTAACCATAATTGTGATGTGAGACGATAATCTGATAAACTAATCTACAGATTAATGCAATCCCTATCAAAGTCCCAGCTGGCTTTTTTTTTGCAGAAATTGACAAGGTTACCCTAAAATTCATATGGAAATGCAAGGAATCTAAAATAGCCAAAATAATCTTGAAAAGGAAGAACAAAGTTGGAAGACACACACTTCCCTATTATAAAACTTATTACAAAACTTCATGAATCAAGAGATTATGGTATTGGCATAAGGTTAGACATATAGCTCAATGTAACAGAACTGAGAATCAAGAAACAAACTGTCACATATTCAGTTGATTCATTTTCAGCAGGAATATAAAGACAATTCAGTGGGCAAAGACCAGTCTTTTCAATAAATGGCTACACATGCAAACGAATGAAGTTGGACTCCAACCTCACACTAAGTCCAAAAATTAACTCAAAATGGATAACAGACCTAAATGTAAATGCTATTAGAAAAAACATGGGAGTAAATCTGTAACACTGGATTAGGCAATGGCGTCTTAGATATGGCATCAGAAGCATAAGTGACTAAAAGAAAAAATGGATAAATGGGACATCAGCAAAATTCGAAACTTTTTTTTACTTTCAAGGATATCATCAAAAAGTGAAAAGAAAACCTGCAGAATGGGAGAACATATTTGCAGGTCATATATCTGATAACAGACTGGAATATATAGGATATATAAAGAATTCTTAAAACTCAAGAATAAAAAGACAACATAATTAAAAAATAGACAAAAGATTTGACAGACATTTCTCCAAAGAAAATATATAAATGGTTAACAAGCACATGAAAAGATAAGCAACATTCACTTTGAGGGAAATGCAAATCAAAACCACAATGAAATAATCCTTTACACCCAATGGGGTGGGCGGAATCCAAAAAGACAGACAACAGGAAGGGTTCAAGATGGTGGTGTAGGAAGACTCTGAAGTCACCTCCTTCCACAGATGCAACAAATTTACAACTACATGAGGAATAATTTCCTCTGAAAAAGGTCTGAAAACTGGATAAACAGGGCCTCCACAGCAGAGAATAAAAGGGAAGCATTGAGGTGGATAGTGGAACCGGAGACATGGTCTCACAAAAAAATCCCACCCCAGTATAGCAATCCATAATCAGGAGGAATCCACTAGTCCCAGGACCAAATGCAAAAGCACCTGTTTAAAGAGCACCTAGACCATGTGTGAAGGACACCCATTTACTAATTTAAAGTGTCTGCCTGATAGGTAGGAACTTGTTGGGACTCCCTCTGAGGACGGAGACAGTGGTGGCTGCCATTTTTACAATCTCCTTCTAACTTGTTAGTTCTAGAAGGTGTGCCCCACTGAAGGACCCACCCAAGCTCATGCCTTGGCTGTGGCCACACCACAGCAGGCAGGAGTGCATAGCTGACAGAGGAGATACCCCTTGAACACCTGGCTCAGGTGACCAGTGGGGATACTGCTTTTGAGCTCCACAGGACATCTTATACACAAGACCACTCCTTCAAGACTGGGAAAGGTAGCTGATTTGTCTAATACATAGAAACAAACACAGAGAGTAAGGCAAAATGAGGAGACAGAGGAATACATTCCAAATGGAAGAACAAGACAAAACCTCAGAAAAAGATCTTAATGAAACAGAGATAATCACTCTACCTGATAAAGTGCTCAAAGTAATGGCTATAAAGTTACTCACTGAAGTCTAAACATAGTGAGAACTTCAACAAAGAAATAGAAAATATGAGGAAGTACTAAAGAGAAGTTACAGAGCTGAAAAGTACAACAACTGAACTGAAAAATACACCAGAGTGGTTCAACAGCAGATAGGATGAGGCAGAATGGATCTGCAAGCTGGAAGACAAATCAATGGAACTCACCCAGACAGAGCAGCCAAAAGAAAAAATATTAAAAAGTGAACATACCTTAAAGGACCTTGGGGACAACATCAAGAAGAGTAACATTCACAGTATAGGAGTCCCAGAAGGAGAAAAGAAAAAGGGCCAGAAATTTTTCTTGAAGAAATAATGGCTGAAAAGCTCAATTTGGGGAAGGAAATAGACATCCAGGTCCAGGAAGCCCAAAAGGTTCCAAATAAGATGAACCTGAAGAGATCCACACCAAGACACACATAGGGAAAATGGTAAAAGTTAAACATAAAGAGAGAATCTTAAAGGTAGCAAGAGAAAAACAAATTATTACAGTTAAGGGAAACTTCATAAGGCTATCAGAAGATTTTTCAGCAAAATCCTTGCAGGCCAGAAGGGAGTAGCATGATATATTCTAAAAGCAGAAAGGAAAAAAATTTCCAACTCTCCAATTAAAATACAGAGACTGGTTGAATGTATTAAAAAAACAAGATCCATCTGTAGGCTGTCTAAAAGAGACTCACTTCAGAAGAAGGACACACATACACTGAAAGTGAAGGGATGGAGAAAGATATCCCATGCCAGTGGAAATGAAAAGAAAGCTGGTGGAGCTATACTCATAGCTCAAACAAATGTATGAGCTGTACTCATACATCAAACAAAATAGACTTTAAACAAAGCCTCTAATAAAAGACAAGTACATCACAAGATGATAAAGGTGTCAATCCAACAAGAAGATATGACATTTATAAATTTTTATGCACCCAACATAGGAGCAAAAAAATATGTAAAGCAAATTAATGAACCTAAAGGGTGAAATTCCTGGTAATACCATAGTAGTAGGGGACTTTACACCCACTTACATGTATGGATAAATTGTCCAGACAGAAATCAATAAGGAAATATTTGCCTCAAATGACACATTAGAATACATGGAAGAATAGATATTTACAGAACATTCCATCCAAAAGCAACAGAATTCACATTCTTCTCAAGTGCACATGGAACATTCTACAGGATTGATCATATTAGGCCATAAAACAAATTTCAATAAATTTGAGAAGATCAAAATTGTATCTAGCATCTTCTCTGGTCACAAGGGTATGAAACTAGAAATCAATTAGAATAAGAAACCTGACAAAACCACAAAAATGTGGAGATGAAACATGATCCTGAACGACCTATGGGTCATCCAGTAAATCAAAGGAGTAAAAAAAATACCTACAGACAAATGAGCACCGAAAAGACATACCAAACTCTACAGGATGTGGCAACAGCAGTTCTAAGAGGGAAGTTCATTTACAAAAGTTAGTAAAGAGATAAAATTATAAAGATCAGGTGGAAATAAATGAAATAGAGGCTAAAAACAATAGACGTGATCAAGGCACTAAGATCTGGTTCTTTGAAAAGGTCAAAAGTTGACAAACCTTTAGCTAGGCTAACCAAGAAAAAAGGAAAGAAATAAAGTCAGAAGTGAAATGGGACTTAGAATTTATACGAAAGAAATAGAGGATCATGATAAACTGCTATGAACAATTATATGCCAACAAATTGGACAACTTAGAATAAATGAATAAATTCTTAGAAACACACAATCTTCCAAGGCTGAATCATGAATAAATAGAAAATCTGAATAGACTGATTTCTGGTAAGGAGATTAAATCTGTAATCAAAAATCTCCCAACAAACAAAAGTCCAGGAACAGACAGAATTCAGTGGTGAATTCTACAAAACATTCAAAGAATTAATACCACCCTTCTCAAACTCTTCCAAAAAATTGTAGAGGAGGGAATGCTTCCAAATTAATTTTACAAGGCCAGCATCACCCTAACAGTAAAACCAGAGAACACCAAAAAAGAACAAAGAAAAGAAAATTACAAGCCAGTATCATTGATTAATATAGTTGCAATATAGATGCAAAAATCCTCAACAAAATATTGGCAAATCAAATTCAACAATACATTAAAAGAATCACACACCCTGACCAAGTGAGACTTATTCTGAGAATGCAAGGATGGTTCAACATCTACAAATCAACCAACATTATATAGCACATTTACAAAATGAACGATAAAAATCGTATGATCACAGACTTCCGGGAAGATGGCGGCATGAGCAGGGCGGCAGAAATCTCCTCCCAACACTATATTTATCTACGAAAATACAGCACATACGACTAATCCTTAAAGAGAGACCAGAATACATAGGAAAGCACACAGCGTGCAGCTACACTGGAGACGACTCGGCACCCCAAGAGGCGGGTAAGATACGGAGCTGTGACCCGGCGGGACCCAAGCACTCACCCACCCCAGGGCACCAGCGGGAGGAGAGGATTCAGAGCCAGGAGGGAGTGGAAGTACACCCTGCGAAATAACCAGCCCCTGTGATCTGTGCGGGGAGCGCTGACACACATGGCGCGGTGTAGCGGAGATTGGAGAGACAGAGGGTGCAGGCTCTGAGCGGGGAAAGCGCCAGGGCGCTTGCAGCTGGCTCCCGAGAAGGAAAAAAAAAAGAAAAAAGAAAAGTGCACGCTTTCTTCAGTGGTCTTAAAGAGACAGGAGCCCAGCGGAGGAGCTGGAATCCCCCGGCACACTCAGCCCAGCAGGTTGGGAGTCCTGGGGAGTTTTGGACACCTTAGCTGGCGATTGGGGAAGCGTGGCTGTACTTACACTGCTCACTGAGATCAACAGCCTCCCATTCATTCCCACCCTGGCCAGAGCTATAAAAGGCCCTGCAGAGCGGCGCCCCATGGCTGTGGAATAGTGGGACAACAGCGCCACCTACAGCATCCCCACAGAATCTACTCCCGGTGGGCGTTTTTTTTCTTTTGGTTTGGTTTTGGTTTTTCTTTTCTTTC
>JAVSCE010015464.1:0-348376 GCA_032199065.1 Smutsia gigantea
TTCAGCAATTATTTCTTCAAAGACACTTTCTATCCCTTTTTCTCTCTCTTCTTCCTCTGGTACTCCTATAATGCGAATATTGTTCCGTTTGGATTGGTCACAGTTCTCTTAATATTCTTTCATTCCTAGAAATCCTTTTATCTCTCTCTGCCTCAGCTGCTCTGTACTCCTGTTCTCTGTTTTCTATTCCATTAACAGTCTTTTGCATCTCATCCATTCTGCTGTTAAGCCCGTCGATCGCTTGTCTGATTTCTGTATTGTCTTTCCTCAGTTCCCTCACTTCCTCCCTCAGCTCTTGCACATTTCTCTGTAGGTCCATCAGCATGGTTGTGACTTTTATTCTGAATTCCTTTTCAGGGAGGCTGCGCATTTCCATCCCTTCAGACTCCCTCTCTGGGGTTGTCTGGTTGATTTTGGTCTGAACCATATTCCTCTGTCTTTTCATGGCTATATAATTGGTCACTGATAGTTGCCACGTATGTCAGCTGGGCTCTTTAAGACTTTAAAAAGAGAAGGAAAAAAAGAGAAAAAAAAAGGAAAAAAAGAAAGAAGGAAAGAAAGAAAAAAAGAAAAAAAAGAAAGGAAAGAAAAAACAAAAAACAAAACAAAACAAAACAAAACAAAAAAAATGCCCACCAGACGTAGATTCTGTGGGAATGCTCTAGGTGGCGCTATTGCCCCACTATTCCACAGCTGTGACTGTGCCGCTCCGCAGGGCCCTTTATTGCTCTGGCAGGGGTGGGAACGAGTAGGAGGCTGTTGATCTCAGTGAGAAGTGTAAGTATGGCTACGCTTCCTCAGTCACCAGCTAAGGCGTCTGAAACTCCCCAGGACTCCCAGCCCGCTGGGCTGAGTGTGCTGGGGCGATCCGGCTCCTCCGCTGGGCTCCTGTCTCTTTAAGACCGCTGAAGGAAGCGCGCGCTTTTTTTTTTTTCTTCCCGGGGGCCGGCTGCAAGCCCCCTGGTGCGTTCCCCGCTCAGATCCTGCCCCTCTGTCTCTCCAATCTCCGCTGCACTGCGCAATGTGGGTCAGCGCTCCCCGCGCAGATCCCCGGGGCTGGCTACTTCGCGGGGTGTGCTTCCCCTCCCTCCCGGCTCTGGATCCTCTCCTCCCGCCGGTGCGCTGGGGTGGGGGAGGGCTCGGGTCCCGCCGGGTCGCGGCTCCGTATCTTACCCGCCTCTCAGGGTGCCGAGTCCTCTCGGGTGTAGCTGCACGCTGTGCGCTTTCCTGTGTATTCTCGTCTCTCTTTTAGGAATAGAAGTATTTTCTGTGTTTTCGTAGATAAATATAGTGTTGAGAGGAGATTTCTGCCGCCCTGCTCACACCGCCATCTTCCCGGAAGTTCAGCAGTCTCACAAAATGCAGTTTGAAAAATCATTGACCTACTGGGTAAGAGCTTGGGCCCTGGAGGAGCCAGCCAGTCTGAGCCCTGACTTTTGTCACTTAGGAGACAAATAATCTCTGGGTAGGCCATTAACCTCTCCAAGCCTCGGTTTCCTCATCCTCATTGGTAATCCTCGCCACCACAGTGGTTGTGAAGTGAATGAGGGGCTGACCGTAAAGTGCTGTGCACATCTGGCAAATGATTCACTCACTGCTACTGCTGTGACGTGGGAGGTGTGGGGGCAGGAGCAGAGCCTGGCACAGGGAGCCTGAGGGCTACTGCCTCCCAGATGAGATCTGAAAGATGAGTAGGACTCATGTGGCTTCTGTACTCAGGAAGGAAAACCCAGAAACCCTAGCAGGCAGTCTGGGAAGTAAAGCACGGGTGCAGAGAAAATGCCGAGTTCTAAAGCATACATGGTCTGTGTGAGCATTTTTTGTTTTCCAGAACTTTTTTACAACCTGTTATACCAGCATATACTCCTGATATACCTGTGCTGTCCAGTATGGGAATCCTCTAGGCACATGTGACTGTCTATATTTAAAGTTAAGTAAAATTAAAAAGTTTAGTTCCTCAGTAGCCACATTAAAGTGCTCAGTCGCCACATGTAGTTGGCGGCTACTCTACTGGGGAGCACTGTGTAGAGCATTTCCATGATGGCAGAAGGCACTTTGGGCCCTAACAAAAGTCTTGTGAAGGAAGTAGAGAGGCCATGGATTTTTCTTTACATTGTGTTTATTGTTTCCATAATATTCCCCAAAATTAAAACTCAGGACTCCTTCACTTTAACAGCAACTATTTACATTTTCCTAGCCTCTTTTTTTCTTTAGCCAATAAAGTCAGTTTATATATGGTTGGAATGACAGTGTTTATATAATTGTTTTTTAAACATTAATATTATTTTGCAAAGACTTTCTGCTAACTTGATATACACTCTGTTTGCCCTTTTCGTGGAGGGAGAATATGCCATGATGTCCCATAACTGGGTTAACTGCTGCTTTATTGTTGAGCACTTTGTTTCCTGTTTTTCAGTATTTGAATAGCACTGCCACGGACTTTTTTGCACCTGAATTCTTTTTCTTCTTTTGAATTGTTTCCTTACTATAAATTCTAGGAAGTGAGTTATTCAGTCAAAGGATATAATCACTTTTATGGCTCTTGTTATATATTGCCTAATTGCTGTTAAAAAAAAAAGCCTACATGCATTATGGCTTTGAATAGATATTAGTGTTGTTTGACTCATGAGAACATCAAGTCGCCGGGAGGTCAGGGGATCTTCCCAAACTGTAGCTAATTGCTGATAGAGTCAGGGTTTGCGTTTCCCCAAAACTCCCAATTCCTAACTCCTGGGCCCCATCTTTTTATTGTAGTCCAGATATTCATAACAATGTTGTTGCTAGTGACATAAACTCATCTAAGCCCAGTAGGTTTTTGAAGCCTCCAGTGTAAAGCTCGGGCCAAGGGCATAGTTTAAAGTGCATGCTGTGTGAACTCCAACTGTGAGGAGCCCAGAGCTGTCTTACACACCTTGGTGTTCACATGGCGGTGCCCTGTCTGGGCTCTATGTTTCCTCCAGTGAATCCGTTCTCACAGCTCACAGCGGCCTTGGAATTCACTTCAGGGCCAGTTTATGAGCCACCCCAAACAATCTGCCCGGTGTCTGAGCGTCATAACCTTGTATTTGACCAAAAATGGTATTCCTGAGCGTGAGGCCCCACCTGATTCACCACACTGGGAACCAGATAATGTTGGATTCTTTCCAGAAGTCAAGTCCTTGCTGGGAGGATGACTATCTGCCAGCTCTGAGGATTTTTTGTTTAAAGGATCCTCAGGCTTTGAAGGCCATTTCCAAAGAAGACAAGTGATGTGAAAAGTGGCCAGCCTGTTGTCACATGCACGGAACCTTCCTAAGTGTCCAGGTTGAAAGGGAAACAATACCCATTTGTGTAAGTCCCGTTCTGTTACTCAGAAGGTCATTTTTGTTATCCTTCAGCCACTCCTCCTTCATGTTGGAAAATTTTTGCAGTGCAGCAGAGCTGAAGTGGAGGAAGGTCTTAGGACAGTCTTTTTAGCCCAGGACTTTGCCATAGGAATACAATGCTGGCCATGTGTGTAATTTTAAATTTTCTAGGGGCACAATTAAAAATTAAAAGGAAAACCTTTTTTTTATTGTGGTAAAATATATATTACATAAAATTGACCATTTTAACCATTTTTAATTGTACAATTCAGTGGCATTCAGTGTTGTATAACCATGACCACTGTTTATTTCCAGAACCTTTTCATCATCTCTAACTGAAACTCTGCACCTCTTTGACAATAATTCCCTACTCCCCCTCCTTTAACCCCTCGTAACCTATGTTCTTGTTTCTCTCTCTGTAAGAATTTGCCTATTCTAGGTACCTCATATAAGTGGAATTGTACAGTATTTGTCCTTTTGTGTCTGGCTTATTTCATTTAGCATAATGTTTTCAAGGTTCCTTCATGTTGTATCCTGTGTCAGAATTTCATTCCTTTTAGTAGCTGAATAATATTCCTTTGTGTGTATACACCATGTTTTGTTTATCCATTCATCTGTTAATAGACTCTTGGCTGTTTCTATCTTTTGGCTATTGTGAAAATGCAGTAGTGAACATTGGTGTACAAGCGTCTGTTTGAGTCCCTGCTTTCAGTTCTTTTGGGTATATACTTAGGAGTGGAATTGCTAGGTCATATGGTAATTCTATGTTTAACTTTTTGAGAAATCACTAGACTTTTTTCCAGTTTGTCTTTTCACTCTTGTGATAGTGTACAAAAGTTTTTAATTCTGATTAAGTCCACCTTATTTTTTCTTTTGTTTCCTGTGCTTTTGGTGTTGTATCCAAGAAATCATTGCCAAATTCAATATCATGAAGCTTTACCCCTTATGTTTGCCTTAAACGTTGTATGCTTTGGGGTCTTTAGATCTTTGATTTGTTTTTTAGTTAATTTTTGTATATGGTGGTGTCCAACTTCATTACTTTGTGTGTGGATATCCAGTTTAACCAGCATCCTTTGTTGAAAAGACTGTCTTTCCCCATTGAATGATCTTGGCACCCTTCTTTGAAAATCAATTGAGTGTATAGGTGAGGGTTTATTTCTGGGCTCTCCATTCCATTGGTCTATATCCTTATGCCAGTATCACACTATTTTAATTACTGTAACTTTATATTAAAAGCTAATGCAACCAGAGTGAATCCTCCAACTTTGTTCTTTTTTAAGATCAGGTGAAATTAATAATATAATTTAACCCAATATGTCAATATAAAAACATTATTAATGAGATATTTTACATTCTTATGTTTATAGTATCTTCTAAATCATGTGTGTATTTAACTTAACAGCCATCTCAGTTCGGACTAGCTGTATTTCAATTCTCAATAACCACATGTGACTCATGGCCACCATTTTGGCCACCTCAGATTTAGCAGGAAATTGCATTGTGGCATAGATCTCTTGGATTCAGGTGGGCCTGATTCCAAAGTAAATTTGCCCCTTTCTCATTGGAGTGGGCAGAAAGAAGCCACTCATGGGTGCTGTGGTGGAGGAGAAGCAGTTCAGTTGTACCACGGTAGAGGGAGGGCCATAAGGAAGGTATGTTGGGGAGGTGACACTTGGACTCAGCTTGTACATAGAATACGGGCTTTATGAAGCAGTCAAAGTGGGAGAGGGCATTCTCGGCAGTGTACAGCTTGGGTAGAGGCCCAGGATTTTGAAAGAGACTTTCGTCCTTGACCAGGGTATTAGGAGTTGGGGGTGGGGGTGGGGTCTGGTGAAAGGAGAATTTAGAGAGTGGGCTGAGGGCACTGGCCTTCCACCACTGGCTGTGACCACTGTCCCTGTGTCCATGTCCCCAGCATCTCTTATTTGAATTATTGGCAGTAGCCTCCTCATGGTCTCTCTATGTTCACTCTGTCACCCCTCCCCTCCCCATTTAAAATCAGAACATGTCCCTTCTCTGCTCAAAACCCTTCAGTGTCTTTACATTTTACTCAGTCAAATCAGAAGTGTCAGGTCCTATGAGGTCAGCGGTCACTTCTCTCTGATCTTCCTTTCTCTCTCCCTCCTGAGTATACCTGTCTAGCCATTTTCGACTCATTTCCCTGCCCAGGGTCTCTACCTTTGCTTTTCTCTGTGCCTGGAAAATGCTTCCCTCAGATGATCCACTGGCTCACTCTCATACATCCTATCACTGCCACTTCAACCCCGTCTCTTCTTCAGAGAGCCCTTCCTGTCACCCCATACAAAATAAAATGGTCCCCTGAAGTTTTTTTCAGAACAGTTGTCCCTAGCTGGCATGTCATCTGGATGTGTTTTTTCATCTCCTCTGTCCGGAGTTGTAGTCCCCGAGAGAGCAGGGATTTGTCTCTCTTGCTCACTCTTCAGTGCTTGGTGGTCAGTGTTTGCTGAATGAATAATTGAATGAATAAATGAATAAACAAAACCTGAAACATAGGCCTTCAGTAAGTGTGTGTTGATTGGAGATTTTTGTTGGAAGTGTTTGATTTACTTATTTTCCCTAACTTTGTATGTGGAAAAATTTCAAACATACAAAAAAGTTGAAAGAGTGGTCCAGTGACTATCCTTGTATCCTCCACTTAGATTCAAGAATCATAACCACAGTTGCTTTGTGTCTTTTTTCGTGTCTA
This sequence comes from Smutsia gigantea, assembly GCA_032199065.1. Classification (NCBI taxonomy): domain Eukaryota; kingdom Metazoa; phylum Chordata; class Mammalia; order Pholidota; family Manidae; genus Smutsia; species Smutsia gigantea. The sequence continues at coordinate 6,052 of JAVSCE010015464.1, forward strand.
TGTGTGTGTTGGTGTTAGTGGAACCATTTAAAAGTTCAGTTGTAGAAACATGACACTTATCCTTTGTATTTAGAAGCTGGCTCTGGAGAGTGGTGAGTTGGAGGAGACCCCAGGCAGCAGGCAGCTGAGGCCATGACCTCCGACCTGGACTTCTCACCTCCTGAGGTGCCTGAGCCTACTTTTCTGGAGAACCTGCTTCGGTATGGACTCTTCTTGGGGGCCATCTTTCAGCTCATCTGTGTGCTGGCCATCATCGTACCTGTTCCCAAGTCCCATGAGGTGGTGAGTCCTTCCCTGTGAGCCTCAGCTCCTCAGGCTGGGTTCTAGGTACTAAAAATAGATACCACAGCAAGGAAGATCAGCAGGGACTGTGCTGGGCTTATTGGTTTAGTGTGTACACAGATTCCCACCTGCTGGCCATGACACACGTGACTAATATATATTTGTTCACACACATGTTAAGCAGATTTTTATTTAGTATGTACTACATATCAGACTCTATTGAAAGATGTGGTATCTTTCCTTAAAGAGCTTCTATTCCTTGGGAGAGAGTCAGATTGGAAACAAATACTCACACGTTTCCATACAGGATAGAAGTACAGGGTACTGTGAGGGTGTGTAACAAGGGGGAGGACCCGATCTTACCTGGAGGTGGGGGCTGGGCTATTCTCCCTCCACTAGGGGCAGGGAACTGCATGCCCAAGCTCCCAAGGAATAAAGAAATGGGCTAGGTAAAGGAACTGAGTAAAGGTGACTGTGGCCAGAGCACAGAGGAGACATGATAACAGGTGCAGCCAGATTATTTGTTTTTTTGGTGTTGAGTTCTCTCTTTATTTTGGATATTAGTCCCTTATCTGATATATCATTTGTGAATACATTCTCCCATACAGTAGGTTGCCTTTTCATTTTGATTTCCTTTGCTGTGCAGAAGCTTTTTAATGTAGTCCCATTTGTTTATTTTTGCTTTTGTTTTTTCCTTGCCTGGGGAGACATATCCAGAGAAAAATTTCTAATGCTGATGTTCAAGAGTTTACTGCCTGTGTTTTCTTCTAGTTGTTTTATGGTTTCAGGTCTTACATTTAAGCCATCTAAGATCTTTAATCTGTTTTGGGTCTGTTTTGTGTGTGGTGTAAGACAATGATCCAGTTTCATTCTTTTGCATGTAGCTGCCTATTTTCCCAGCACCATTTATTGAAGTGACTTTTCCCCATTGTATAGTCTTGTCTCCTTTGTCATATATAAATTGACCATCTAGGTGTGGGGTTATTTCTGGGCTCTCTATTCTGTTCTATTGGTCTGTGTATCTGTTCCTGTGCCAGTACCATATTGTTTTGATTTCTGTAGCTTTGTAGTACAGGTTGAAATCAGATAGTGTGGTACCTCCAGCTTTGTTTTTCTTTCTCAAGATTGCTTTGGTTATTTGGGGTCTTTTGTGGTTCCATGTGTATTTTAGGATTATTTGCTCTAGTTTGGTGAAAATGCCATTGGCATTTTGATAGGGATTGCATTGAATCTGTAGATTGCTTTGGGCAGTATGGCCATTTTAACAATATTCTTCCTATATATGAGCATGGAATAGCTTTCCTTATTAGTGTCATCTTCAATTTCTTTCATCAGTGTTTTATAGTTTTCAGAGTACCGGTCTTTTACCTTCTTGGTTGGATTTATTCCTAGGTATTTTATCTTTTGATGCAATTGTAAATGGGATTGTTTTTTTAATTTCTCTTTCTGCCAGCTCATTATTTGTATATAGAAATGCAACACATTTCTGTACATTGATTTTGTATCCTGTGACTTTACTGAATTCATTTATCAATTCGAATAGTGTTTTGGTGGAGTCTTTAGGGTCTTCTGTATATAGTATCATGTCATCTTCACATAGTGACAGTTTTACTTTTTCCTTACCAATTTGGGTGCCTTTTATTTCTTTTTCCTGTCTGATTGCTGTGGCTAGGACTTAAAGGACTATGCTGAATAAAAGTGGTGAGAGTAGGCATCCTTGTGTTGTTCCTGATCTTAGGGGAAAAGTGTTTAGCTTTTTGCCATAGAGAATGTTAGCTGTGGTTTATTATATGTGGCCTTTATTATGTTGACATAGGTGCCCCCTATACCCACCATGTTGAGAGCTTTTATCATGAATGGATGTTGAACTTTGTCAAATGCTTTTAAAGCATCTGTTGATCATATGGTTTTTATTCTTTCTTTTGTTAGTGTGGTGTATCACATTGATTTGCATATATTGAACCATCCTTGTATCCCTGAGATAAATTCTACTTGATTGTAGTAAATGATCTTTTTACTGTATTTTTACAGTATATTTTATTGAGGTATATTTGCATCTATGTTCATCAGGGATATTGTTCTATAATTATCTTTTTTTGCACAGTCCTTGTCTGGTGTTGGTACCAGGCTAATGCTGACCTCACAGAATGAATTTGGAAACTTTCTTTCCTCTTCAGTTTTTTGGAATAGTTTGAGTAGAAGAGGTACTTACTCCTCTTTAAATGCTTGGTAGAATTCACCTGTGAAGCCCTCTAGTCCTGGTTTTTGTTTGTTGGGAGTTTTCTGACTATCAGTTCAATTTCATTACTAGTAATTGGTCTGTTCAAATTTTTTATTTCTTCCTGATTCAGTCTTGAAGATTTTATGTTTCTAAGAATTTATCCGTTTCTTCTAGGTTGTTCAATTTATTGACATATAATTTTTCACAATACTCTCTTATAATCATTTGTATTTCTGTGGTGTGTCGTAATTTCTTTCATTTCAGATATTATTGAGTTTTCTTTTTTTCTTGAGTCTAGCTAAAAGTTTATCGATTTTGTTTATCTTTTCAAAGAGTCAGCTCTTAGTTTCATTGATCTCCTATATTATTTTTTTAGTCTGTTTCATTTATTTCCTCTTTGATCTTTGTTATTTCCTTCTACTAACTTTGGTCTTTGTTTGTTTTTCTTTTTTTAGTCCCTTTAGGTGTCTGGTTAGATTGTTTTTTGGGATGTTTCTTACTTCTTGAGGTAGGCCTCTATTGCTATAAAATTCCCTTGTAGCATTGCTTTCCTGCATCCCAAAGATTTTGAACTGTTGTTTTTTATTTAATTATTTTCCAAGTATTTTTTGATTTCTTTGGTGACCCATTGGTTGTTTAGTAGCATGCTGTTTAGCCTCTGGGTGTTTGTGCTTTTTCCATTTTTTTCTTGTAATTGATTTCTAGTTTTAGACTACTGTGATCAGAAATAATGTTTGATTTCAGTCTTAAATTTATTGAGACTTGCTTTGTGGCCTAATGTGATCTGTTCTGGAGAATATTCCATAGGCACTGAAAAATAATATGTATTCTGTTGTTTTTAGATATAATGTTCTGTATATATTTGTTAATTCCATTTGGTCTAATGTGTCATCCAAATCCACTGTTTCCTTATTGATTTTCTATCTGGGTGATCTATCCATTGATGTAAGTGGGTGTTAAATGCCTCTCATTTTATTATAGTCAATCTCTCCTTTTATGACTGTTAATATTTGCTTTATATATTCAGGTCCTCCTCTGTTAGGTGCAAAGGTACTTAAAATTGTTATATCTTCTTGTGCTCTTAATCTTTATATAATGTCCTTCTTTGTCTCTTGTTAGTCTTTGTTTTAAAGTCTATTTTGTCTAAGTATTGTTGCTCCAGCTTTTTTTTCATTCGAAATTGTACGGAGTATCTTTTTCCATCCTTTTAGTTTCAGTCTGTGTTCTCTTTAGGTCTAAAATGAATCTCTTGGCATCCTACAGTATGGGAGAATATATTTGTAAATAACATATCCAACAAGGGGTTAACATCCAAAATATATAAAGAACTCACATGCCTCAACACCTAAAAGGCACATAACCCTATTAAAAAAAATGGGTAGAGGATATGAACAGACACTACTCCAAAGAAGAAATTCAGATGTCCAACAGGCACATGAAAAGATGCTCCACATCTCTAATTATCAGGGAAATGCAAATTAAAACCACAATGAGATATCACCTCACACCAGTTAGGATGGCCAACATTGAAAAGACTAGGAACAACAAATGCTGGTGAGGATGCGGAGAAAGGGGAACCCTCCTACACTGCTGGTGGGAATGTAAACTAGTTCAACCATCGTGGAAAGCAATACAGAGGTTCCTCAAAAAACTAAAAATAGAAATACCATTTGACCCAGTAGTAATTCCACTCCTAGGAATTTATCCAAAGAAAACAACTTCTCAGATTTAGAAAGACATATCCACCCTTATGTTTATTGCAGCACTATTTACAGTAGCCAAGAAATGGAAGCAACCTAAGTGTCCATCAGTAGATGAATGGATAAAGAAGAGGTGGTACATATACACAATGGAATACTATTCAGCCATAAGAAAGAAACAAATCCTATCATTTGCAACAACATGGATGGAGCTAGAGGGTATTATGCTCAGTGAAATAAGTCAGCCAGAGAAAGACAAATACCAAATGATTTCCCTCATTTGTGGAGTATAACAACAAACCAAAACTGAAGGAACAAAACAGCAGCAGACTCACAGACTACAAGATGGGACTAGCAGTTACCAAAGGGGAGGGGTGAGGGAGGGAGGGAGAAGGGGATTGAGAGGTATTATACTACTTTGTTTTTGTGATCTTAATACTAACTTTTAAGTGATTGATCTATTACTTCTGATATATGTTTGCATTTATCAGTGAAATTTTCGCTTTCATACTTTTCTTGCTTCTAGTTAGGGTCTTTTCTTCATAAAAAAGACCCATTAGCATTTCTTGTAAGGCCAATTTAGTGGTGAACTCTTTTAACTTACATTTATCTGTGAAGCTCTTTATCTCTTCTTCATTCTGAATGATAACCTTGCTGGGCAGAGTTTTTTTTTTTTTTTTAGGCGGGGGCAGAGTATTCTTGGAGGTTTTCTCTTTCTGCACTTTGAATATATCATGTCACTTCTTAATGGCCTGTGGAATTTCTGTTGAATCAGCAGATAGCCTATGGGGTTTCCCTTGTGGGTAACTTGTTGCTTTTAAGATTCTCTCTTTGTCTTTGATCTTTGACATTTTGATTAGGATGTGTCTTGGTGTGGACCTCCTTGGTTTTATCTTCTTTGGGGCTCTCTCTGCATTGTGGGCCAGGATGTCTGTTTTCTTCTCTAGGTTAAGGAAGTTTTCAGCTATTTCTTCAAATAAATTTTCTACTCCTTTCTCTCTTTCTCCTTCTCGGACTTCTATAATGTAAATGTTGGATATTTGATATCATCCCAGAGCTCCTCTAGCCTATCCTCATTTCTTTTTATTATTATTTTTTTCTGTTATTCAGCTTGAGTGCTTTCTATTATTCTTCCAAATTGCTGATCCTTTCTTCTGCATCCTCTAATCTGCTGTTGATTCCCTTTAGTGTATTTTTCATTTCATTTATTGTATTCTTCATCTCTGATTGGTTTTGTATTATATTTTCTCTCTGTAGGGGTTCTCACTGAGTTGCTACACTCTTCTCTCAAGTATGATGAGTATCTCTATAATCATTATTTTGAATTCCTTATCTAGTAGATTGCTTAACTCTGTTTCACTTAGTTCTTTTTCTCAGATTTGCCATGTTCTTTTGTTTCAAGCGTATTCCTCTGTCTCTTCATTTTGTTTGACTTCCTGTGTTTGATTCTATGAATTAATAGAACGGACTACCTCTCCCAGCCTTGAAGGATTGGCCTTATATAGGAACATTTCCCTGAGTAGACTGCGTGTGCCTGATGGTTTTGGTTGGCTGATGGGAGGCCTTGTAAGCATGAGCTGGGGTGTCCTGGTGTCAGGGTTCTCAGGGTGTGGTTGGAGGGGGGCACAGTTGGAGGTGCACAATTGGAGGGGTTCCTAGGTGGATACTGATGGGGTCCATGCTGGTGGGGAGGAAAGCCCTGCCTCTTAAGCTACCAGCTCTGTGCCCACAGTGCAGTAGTGGCTCAGGTGTGCTCTCTGGGGGTGGGCAGTGACTGGCTGTGCACCCATGATTCAGTCCTAGGCCCAGGCACGACTCCCAGGGAACCCGCATGCCCACAGCTACTGGCTTCAAGTCCAAGTCTGCAGTGTAGCAGTGGCTTGGTTGCATAGCAAGGACCGGCTCCAGGTTAAGCCCTACCTCTGCAGCTACTGGGTTGGCACCCATGGTGCATTGGTAGTCAGGGTGCACTCTCCAGGGGTTGGTGGAGACTGGTCTTATGCCCTCAGGGCAGCCGTGGCATGAATGCACTATCTAGCTGATGTGCCTGGGTGTGGTTAGGGGCTGGGCAGCCCCTAGACCAAATCTGAAATCAGTATGTGTGCCCTAACCCTGCTTCCTGCATCACTGTCAGTGTAGGGAAGGAGTGCAAACAATGGCTCTTGCCAGAATTCTGATCTGGAGAGAGTTCCAGCTGTTCCTTCTATCAAACGGCAGGTGCTTTAGTTCTACACATTGGGATTTTTTCACTTGTAGTCTACATGCACTTTAAAGCATAGATGTTTTCTATGCTCCAGGTTAGGGAATCTGTGTACAGGCCCCTCAGTGATATCCCTCCCCTCTATGGGTCGTTGCTCTGGGGATGGGGTTCCCTCTGTTACCCTCTGTCTCTTCTGCCCCTTTTTATGTGATCTTTTATCCCTCGTTGTGCAGGAGGTGAGCACTCAGTCCTCAGTTCTTGCTCAAGATGAATTGTAAGTGTGGATTGGTGTGAGGGTGGGAGGTGGTGGGTTCAAGATCTCTCTATACCACCACCTTCCCAGAAGTCCTCTTTGTTCTATAGCTGTACACCCTCCTTCCAGCACCGTCCCTTTTCTCATGACATTGATTTGTTGAAGAAAGCAGGTCATTGTCATCTAAAACATCCAATCCAGGATTTGGCTGATTGCATCCTTGTGGTGTCATTTAGCATGTTTCTCTGTTCCCCTCATTTCCTCTCAACAGGAAATTTGATCCAGAAGCTTGATTCAATTCAGATCAGGTTATTTGGTGAGACCACCTCATAGCTGGTGCTATGTATTTCCTGTTGTATGTCATTAACATGCATGTGGTGTCTTATTGTCTTACATTTAGAGATTCTAGGCTTGATCGGTGGGTTCAGGTGGTGTTAGCTGTACCTCTGTATAAAATCCCCATCAGTCTTTCACCTAAATTGTTTTGGCATCCATTAATAATCTTTGCTTAGATCCATTATTTCCTTCTGTATTTATTAGCTGGAGTTCTTCAATGAAGAGGACCTTTTCCTCATCACCTATATGGTTACTCTGAAATGCTGTTCATACTGAAAGGCTGGATAAATGCTTGGTTCTTCCCTTCACTAGTTTTCAGAGTAGTGAGTTTAGGCTCTAGCAACCTTCAGTGTTGACCAGTGAAGTTTTGATTTTCATATCATTTGGAACATACATTTTTATATATTTGCTATATTTTACTTTTAGTTTTTTTAATGCTGAAATGGTCTCCATGGGAGCCCCAACAAATTGTGTGAAATACTGTCTAAGAGGGAAGTTCATTAGAGACTCTTAGAGACTCATTGCCTAGGGTTTTATCAGAGACAGATAACATAAGCACCCTTTGCCAGAATTCTAGACTTCCAGAAGAAAGCAGGTATTTAGCATAAACTATATTGTTTGCACAAACAGTTTAGGTACAGTGATCCATTCTTATTAGTTTTGGGAATTGTGGGAACCACCTCAAGTATAGTTTCTCAGATGCCAGCCAAGGGCCAACCTTGCAAGCAGGCTTATCTAAGGATACTAGTTTTTTTTTTTTATGTTAACGCTATTCTGCACACCTACACTGTACTTCTTATGATTTTAAAATAACTAATATTGCTTTTTACTAGTAACAGTAAGACACAGAATGAAATTTAAGATTTCCCTGTGATTCTCTTTGGCCCTAGGATATGTCCTAGAAGGGATGTATGGTCAGTGTACTGTGTTTAGTAATTCTTTTCTTCATATAGGTATATTCCCACCGTGACATACAGTTAGGTTAATTTGCTTCAATTTGTTTTTAATTCTCAGGGAATTTTTTTCCTTTTTGAATTAATTAAAAAATTATATAAAATGTTTCTCAAAATAAAAACTGTATAATAGTCATAAAAGTTTCCTTTAATTTCAATATCCTCTACTCTGTTCCCTTGATAGGTAACTATTTTTATTATTTTGATTAATCCTTCCTTTGTTTCTTTCTGGAAACATAAGTAAATGCATATATGTATGTACTGTGTATATGCATATATAACATATATATACTTTTTTTTTTCATATTCCCCCCTTTGACACACAAAAGATAGCGTACTATTAAGCATAGTTTCACATCTTTCTCTTTTCACTTAACAGTATACAGTATTCTGGAGATCCATTTATCTTGAGATGACTGTGAACCAGAGATCCTGCCTGTATAGCTGGGATGATGATGGGGATTAACTGATGCAATGGGGAACCTGGCAAAGGAGCAGGCTTGGGTGGGGCTAGAGAAGGAGCATGCTGAGTTTAGTTTTAAACAGGTGCCTTGAAAATACCTAGGTGGTTCTGTCAGGTAAACAGTTGGACCTGCAAGTAGGAGGTGGGTCTGTACTGAGTGTGTGGGGGTTGATAAAATATAATTGAAGCCATGGGAGAGGATGAAGTGTCCTAAGGAGAGAATATGGGGAGAAGAGGGTCTAAGCCCTAGCCTTGAAGAGCTCCAGCATTTAGGGAATAGGCAGAGAAGAAGGAGCAGAGAATGAGGATGGAGAAAACTTTGGTGAACATGGACAGGCTCACAGCCTCTGGATTCTTCTTTCCATCTCCATTTCTTATTCTGGTATTTTGAGAAGGAGGTCATGATTGGTACTCTTTCCACCCATAGTTATATCACACTATAAAAACGTATTATTCCCTGTGCTCTGGGGCTCTGTCCTCACAGACAAGGCATGCTATTGGGTATTATAAATAACAAACATTTTTATTGTCTTTGGCCACTGATGCAGCCTGCTAAGAGTCCCAGGGGAGGGAGGTGGTGAATGTTCTTGTTTTATAGGCAGAGATGTCAAGTCAGAGGTGTGTGGCTTTTTGGAGAGCTGCCACTGCTCACCTCCTGTTCTGTTCTTAACCCTTCCAGGCCGGCTGCAGAGGCCTGGGTCAGTTGAGCAAACTTTCAGGAAAAGGGGTGCCTTTTTTAACAAACTTTCAAGAAAAGGGGTGCCTTCTGATCTCCTTGAGGTTTTCAGTGGTGCACTGCGTTGACGTCTTTTGAGGCAGGCAATCAACAAAGGGCTCAACAATATGCTTTCACCCGTTTACTCCCCTACTCTGTTATTTTGAGTTTAACTTGGAACAACACACTCATCTTTTAAAATGTAAATATAGTATGTAACATCTCATTTTAATTTATCTTGCAGTTTAGGGGAATAAGTCTCCACAAGTGAATCATCTTCATAACTGAAGCTTACTGTTTCGGCTTTTTTTTTTTAAAGCTTTTTGATGGATCCAGTAACAAAAAATACATTACTGCTTATTTGTTGGGGTATCAGGCCAGCAAATGGACCCCAATAAGCAGGGATTCTACTGCCAGCTTTCCTCTCTGTATCCCCATAAGGCAGCCTTCTTTCACTCCCCAAACTCCCATATAAATGGAAAGGAAACAGTATTCTGGCCCAAACAGCCTTACAAAGAGATAGTGAGTCCTGAGACTGTGCATAGAGGTTGTGCCTAGCAGCTAGCAGGGATTTGGAATTTACATGGAGAGGAAAAAATGGGAGTTTTACCTGGGGCCAGGAAGTTCTTAGGGAGGAAGGGAGCCTGTGGGAGAAAGGAGACCTGGTGGAAACTCCAGGCAGCCCCAGGGCAGAAGGAAGGAAGTACCTGGAAGTAGAGGGTGGCAGTAGGTGGAAGAGGGCAGAAGTGGGGGTGGGAAGACCCAGAGAACAATCTTGCTTTTTTTTTTGCCGTTTTGCCTAGGGCAAAATCATCCCTCTTGCTTGGCCTATAGAAACAAGGTTTATTAGTGGCTTTTTGGGTCAGAAGATAATATTTTTGGCTCCAGATGATGGGAAAGCAAAAGAATGTCTTTCCTGTTGTTCCAGTAAGCTGATTTTTGCAACTAGTTTATGAGGGACTTCAATACTTAGCAGATTATTTGAAAGCTCTTTTGGGGGTAATCAGGAAAGAAAAAGGAACACATACAAATGCTTCCCACCCCACCCCCATCCTTTTCATAGGAGCAAGAACTAATTCCCAAAATCAAAACCAAAGTCCCTAGAATCCTAAGCCAAATGAGAACCTTTTCTCATTGACACCTCATTAAACTGAGATCGAGAAAACAAACGTTTGAGCCTGGTTGAGGCCTAGGCCACTCTTAATCCAAGAATTTTCTTGTAGGCTGGATTCTAAAATATAAGATAGTAGATCCTTATACCATTTCGGTCTAGTCCAGGATGGCAGATATACTTCATCTTTCTGCCAGGTTTACTTCATTGTATGGATATCATGGTGAAAAGGATTCTAGGCCTTCTTCTAGGCTCCAGAGTAAAATAAATTGATCAATGATGGCTACCACTGGCAAGTGGCTAGGAAGTGGTGATGCAAATTGACTGTCCTTGGGCTGGTCCCTGCTTCTCCATCTGACTGCACCTACCTGGAGAATTTTCAAAGGCCTGGGCTGCATCCATAGAGATTCTGATTGAGTTGTTCTGTGTAGCCCCTGATCAGTATTTTCTTAATGAGCACAGATGATTTTGTTATGCAGTCACTGGTCTAGTCTTTACACCATTTTCCTGAAGCACAAACCAATTTTGGGAGGTTGGAAGGTGTTCAGTTCTACATGTGTCAAATTTGAAATAATAGCAAGACATCCAAGTGGGAAAGGAAGAGCCAGTGAGAAATTGGGGATAGAGACCTGGGAATTATTTGGTCAACCTAGCATTATTACTTGAAACCCTAAGAATGAGTTGCTGAGCTTTTCAAGAAAAATTAAGATTCAAGAGAGGCCTGAACTTTGGACATGCCCATCATGCTTGAAGTAGTTGCTGTGCAGTATAGATACAAGGGAAACATGCAGTTGCTGTCCCAGAGCAGGGATGCAGCTGGGCCTCTGGAAGGGGTGGGAACCAGGGACCCCACCACTCACCATCTGCATCCCCTCTCTCTCCCTTCCCCGTATGTCTTCTGTCTTTCACTTCTCTTACGTGAGCAGGCACTGTTTCCTCTGCTCATTATCCCTGCGGTGAGATGAAACATGGCCACCAACAGTTCTCCAAGTTTATATCTTTTAGCTACAGAATGGAAGGAGGCTGCCTTCCTGCTTGGTCCCAATTCCAAAATCCCCAGGGAAGGAACTATGGCTGATCCAGTTTGGGACAGCTGTGGCTAGTGTGGGAGGGGAGGGCCCTGTGGAGTGACTTCTTGTGGTAGTGGCGGGAAGGTCAGTTCCCAAAGCAGCAGGAGTGTTGTGCAAAGCTCCATTCCTCTCGCCCTCTCAGGAGATAGGGCAGGGCACTGGGCAGAGGACTAGGAGACTGTGGTCTCCCTGAAAGCCAGAGTGGTTCATTCAAGGAGAACACATGTAAAACCCAGTCCCCACGGAGTCTGGGCAACAAGAATGATTGAACGATTGAAGAAAAGCTGCTCAGTTTGGCAAAGATGCCATCCATGCTCACGCTGCTCTCCTTCAGCGTTTGCTTTCAGTAGAACCGAGTTCTTACTGGGGAATTCCTGGACACCTAGGGGGTCCCTAGATAGGCTTCAGAGGTCTGAGCTCTCTGAAATTGTATACTGCAACAGTGTTTTTATGCTCAGGCATATTTTCTGGGAAGATAGTAACTTTTCTCTTAAGTGGCTGTGCAGTAGTGTAATGAGGTGGGAGCCAAATTCCAGGAGTTTAAGGAGTAGGTAATGAGGAAGTAAAGGTAGGGAGCCACTCTTTCCCCTTCCCCCAGGCCTGCCTGAGCTTATTCCCAAGGCTCTTTTGGATCAGTTTCTACCCAGAAGGTTGATCCAGTCAACTCTAAGCGAGTGGGTGTTTTAGTTCAGCAACTCGCGTAGCAGAGTTCATCTGGGAGTTAATCATAAACTCTTCTAGTGGTTGAAATGCTGACTGCTGTAATCTCTTCATATGTTTATGTCACATCTCCCCAGCTGTGAGCCCTTAGGCAGGTACCTGCACTTCCAGTCAGCTGTCTTTGTGGATCTCTAGTTTCCCCCTGTATTGATGGGGACTCATTCTGTTGGAAGTTCTGGAACTCAGCTCCAGGAGTTTTCCAGAAAGAAATTCTGTTGGTTCTTAGAACTGGGAATTTCAAGGCATAGCTGGGTTCAGAGGCTGAAAAGGTCTTCAGGGCTTTATTTCTCTACCTTTTGGCTTCATTCTTAAGCCCTTGCACACATGTCAGAAAGATGGCTACAGCAGCCCCAGTCTGCATCCTTTTTGTTCATGATTTACATCAAGAGAAGCCATTTCTCTGCCTATGCTAACTTTCGAAGTCTCATAGAAGGCTTCTGCTTGGCTCTGACTTGGTCACATGCTCATACGTTGCCCCACAGGTGGGAAGGAGCCACGGGTACCATTTCTGGCCAGGCCACATTTAACTGGTCACTCCTGTGGCCACAGTGACCGAGAGCACCCCAGAACCATATAGGATGGGGAAAGGGCAGAGTCCCAATGGAAAGGGGATGTTGGGAAGACAAAGACAACTGATGGCCAGCATCGAGACCCAGTGGAGGACTCACCAGAATTGATGGCAGGAGTGGTGGGTTTCAATGTGGTGCCCACATAGACTTCTCTGTCAACCAGAAAGCTCTAGTATTTGGAGCCCTGCAAAGGATGGAGCCTTTCTACGGGCAGTGGGGCAGTGGCCTGGAAGTTCAGGACCCTGTGGGAAAATTCTGCATGAGGGCCTTGATTTTAAGTTAGGCCCCTGATTGCCAGCAAAAGCTGCCATAGTGAATGATTGACGCGGACAAGTGTATACCCATTCTTAACACCTCAGGAAACAGGCTTGCAGAGCCAACCATGCAATCTGCCCTGTATTTTTCTAAGCTTAGAAGGAGTTTGCAGTTGAATCAGTTAGCGGGGTGTTTCTTAATGAGCCATTCTTGAGAGATTGCTGTGTGGTGCACAGGGTGAAGGGGTGAACATGGTCTGCAGGTGTGTACCAGCTGGTGGGAGAAATGGCCAAACACACACGGAGCCACAGACCAGCCAGTGGGAAGGGCCTGTCATCATGCTCAGTGGTGTCTGGAATGGGCTTCTGAGGCTGTTCTTGCTAATCACAGTTCTCCTTGCCTGCCAAGCGTGTCCTGGACTCTGTGTCTCTGTTCGCCTCGGTGAGCCCACGTGGATGGCCTCCCCCGCTCCCGGTTTCAGCTAGTTCTGTCCTCCTCTCAAGGCCAGTGCTAGTTCCTTCTCTGCAAGGGCTCTTCAGCCCCCGCGTGCCCAGGGCCTCATGCAGGAGTGCACAGCGGAAGAGCCAGAGCTTCAGTGTTGGGCGCTCCTGGCCTGAGTGCTGCCCACCCTTCACCTCCCTGAACGCATGTCCCGAGGTGTTGAAGGAGGGCATTCATGGCTGACCCACAGAGTTCTTAAGGATCCAGTCCGATAAGGTGTGTGAGGCTGCCTGAGCATAGCACAGTGGGTTTTTTCTCTGGACCATTTTAGAGGCAAGAATGGTTGCAGCCTGTGTAGCATGACATTTTGTCCTGATTTATTGTACTAAATCTACACTGAACAATACAGTGGAAGTACAAAATTCTGTGTGCTTTCCCTGCTGGAAGGGATTTGATGCATTGTGGCACAGATTCGATTATTTGAATCTGATAAATAGCAGCAATCTTCTGGCCTCGTAAGTGGCAATGGAGCTGCTTCATTATTGATGAGGCCTGTGTCCACAGAGGATGGCTCTGCAGACCCAGGAACCACCTGGTGGGGGAGGTTTTCTTTTACTCTGACAGTGTGATTGCCGAGGAGACTTAAAACATGCTTCAGAGAAGGCCTGGTGTTTTCAGATTTAAAGGTGGGGCTGTAATGGTCAAAATCTGCCATCTGCCTGGCTTGTACCAGCACATTGTGCATTTGAAGAAAATCAGGAAGTCAGCCATTTGTTCAGTCATTCTTGCCAACTAAGAATTTGGAGCTCCAGCTCTGTGTGGCTAGGACCCCAGCGTCTGAATTCAGTGTAACAGCTGCCTTTGCTAACCTGCACGGGGGCAAAACAGCTGTGCCCCCACTGGACCTGGCAGGGAGTCTCTTTCCTCGCTTATAGAATGGGGCTCAAAGTGCTGGCTTGTTAGGGCAGTGGAAGGCACAGTGAGCTGATGTTTTTGAAGTACCCCTTGTGGTGCATGCACCGTGCGCGGATAGATGGGGATGAAATGCTCGAGTACCTGTGCAGAGGATGAACAGGAGCAGAGTCTCTGGGAGGTACTGGCCAGCCAGGTGCCCATAGTGACAGAGTGGACTGCATAAGGGCCTATGGGAGACAGGGCCGGGCTTGGAGTGGAATGGCCCTGGGGCCATATGGAGGCTCTTGGGATTTGTCTTATCTGAAGGGGGAACCAGCACCACCTTTTGTTGTTTTAGGAGAACAGACTCTGGAAGTAATGTGGCAGATGGTGAGGAAAACTTTTGGGAAAATGTTACAATGAGAAGGGCAGACAGAGGACAATGGGGTCTGAACTGGTGCAGTAGTGTGTGTACAGAAGGGACCAGCGGCGTCAAGAGGCTCCCCTGAAAGTGGAATGGACGGGACCTGGGGACAGATTGGATGTGGGGGTATGAGGGAACGGTGAGAATTCAGGAATGACTTGGAGGTTTCTAGCTTGGGTAACAGGGTGGGTGACAATGCCAGAAACTGAGGTGGGGAAGAGATGAGGAGGTCTGGGGTGAGGAGGAGACAGAATACATTCAGATGCCTCAATGGCTGTAATATGCACACAGACCCACAGAGTGCTGCTTTCAACTGTGAAAAATAAAGCATGACTCGAAGAGCACTAACCCACTTTCCTGACTCCTGTAAGAACTTCAGTCACAAAGGGGTTCTGAGTGACCCCTTGACAGAATCCAGAACAAGCTGTTCTGTCCTTCCCTAGTCCCTGTGGTTCCAGTTGGTGCTAAAGAGACAGTAGATTTCACAGTTAACTTGGATTCTCAGTCTCCGTTAGCCCTGAGGTCCCTAGGAGAACTGGGGGAGGCCCGGGAGGCCCATATAACCATTAGGAAGTTAGGCACAAATCCTGGCTCTGCCTCCAACCAGCTGAGACCTTAGGCAAGTCACATAGCCTCTTTGAGTGTCTCCTCTTTCAGGTATAGAATGAGACTCATTATGACACTTGTGAAGCAAAAATAAGGTATGTCCAGACGCTCTAACACAGGGCCTTGCACACTGGAAATACCCTTAGCAGCTCTGTGGCCTCTGTTTCTGTTGCTGCTACTTTTATTGGTGCCTATATCCAGCTGTAGTTTAGGGTGTGTATATGGGATTTAAAATCTGCTCGTGTCCTCTGAAGGGTGCTCATGGAAAAAGTGAGGCCTGGTCCTAAGTTATATTTTCACAATGATAAACAAGAGTAAAGTTCCCATGGTTATGGGAGAGCATGCCTGTTCCTTCATTTCCTTCATGCATTCATTTAGCCACAGTTAAAAGTTGTTCTAAGGAGCTCACCAGCTAGTAGTGGAGACCAACATGAGAACATGTGACTATGGTGAAATAATAGAGACATTATAAGGTTCCTAGTACCTGGGTGATAGGGGAGCAGAGAGGATGTAACCTGCTGGGAGTAGAGGAGAAGAGAAGGAAGGCTAGGAGTGTGTTCTTGGGCTGGTCTGAAGCAGGTTTGAAGGGTGGCCTCCTCTTTTTGAAGGCCAGAAGAAGCCTGGGGGCCTGACCCAGTGTTGGGGGGTGGAGAAAAGCTCAGAGGAGGCTGGAGAGGTGGTCTCCTCACATGCTATTGCAGGTGTGGGGCATGAGGCTGTGGGTGATGGAAAGCCACTGAAAGGTTTAAGGATCTGCACTTAAACTCATCCGACAGACAGCTAGATCCGGAGAGAGGTCTGGTGAGGGAGAGGTGTGTGAGGTGCCGGAAAGGATGAGGCGTCTGAGAGAGGGAAGCACTGGGGAGGGCAGCTGGGTGTCACATCCCTCTGGATTCTGAACTGGGCCCCACTGAAACTGGAGAAGGCACCCAGCTCTGAGCTTGGAGTGGGACTCCATCCTTGGAGATGGAGAACAGGCCTTGGCAAGTTCACTGTGCATAAACTGTTCATCTATCAGGGCTTGTTTGCTCCAGGCGCTCAGGGGCTGACTGGTTTCCACTGACCTCACAGGTACTGCATCGGGGCAATTTCTAGCTCCTAAGGTCTCTAAAGGCACTGTACTCTGTGGGGTTTACGTTAAACAGTAGCCTTGCTGCCGGGCTTTGCAGCTGTTCAGCCTGTGCATTTGACACACTGGCTCCTCTGAGGTTTTGTTTGTTTTTCTAATGGGTTTTTCTCTTTTCTTTTTTCCAAGTTACATAAACAATATCAGCACCAGGGGACAGGCTTGAGAAGTCCAGAGCTGCAGTCAGAGACCCAGCCAGGAGAGGGGCTGGCCTGCTGGTTATCTTGGGAGGATCACCCAGGGGTGCCTGGGACTGGGCTGGGCCTTTACCTCTGATGTCTCAGCTGGATAGCTGGCAGGGTGAGGAGGAGATAATGATGGCCAATAAGAGGGAGCTGACAGGCCTCTGGACTGGCTGTAGGTCGGGACTTGCCCCTCCCCAGCTGTGGTCTGCCTCTTCTGTTAGATGGAGGCTTGGGGCTCTGGTGAGCAGGGGAGGACAGAGAATAAAGCAAGCTGGAAGCCGGGAGTTGGTCAGCTAAACACAGAAATATCTTTCTCTTCCAGAAAAAAGTGTGCTCTCTCCTAGTATTCTTTGCTTTTCGTTTTCCTGTTTTGAATAAGAACACAGGTACTGAGAAACGTTTCCTTACTATAGTGCCAGGAGCAGTGTGCTTGGGACAGCCGCTGCCCAGCTCATTTCTTTCTCAAGGGGATTTGGAGCCAGTGTCCCCAGATGTTTAAAGTTGTCAGGAAAAGCTAGGAATCCAGATTGAGTGAGAAATCTCCCAATTGGCTCAAATCCTTAAAAATAAACACTGCAGGCCAAATGAAGTCTGTCCATGGGCCGGACAAGGCCCGGGGCCATGGTTAGTATTCTCTGTGCTAGATGGGCCTCACCACTGTCTGGCCTGGCTGTGCACAGCCCAGTGTGATTTGTCACCCAGGGGAGGAGAAGACACTCGACAGGACTGAGTCCACTCCAGATTCTTCTCTGACATAAGCCGTTGGGACAGGGCAG
The DNA here is from genome assembly GCA_032199065.1 of Smutsia gigantea. Classification (NCBI taxonomy): domain Eukaryota; kingdom Metazoa; phylum Chordata; class Mammalia; order Pholidota; family Manidae; genus Smutsia; species Smutsia gigantea. Next base: position 23,352 of record JAVSCE010015464.1, read on the forward strand.
GTCAAGTACCTTCTCTTTCCCAGAGTCCACTTTCTTCATCAGCACAACTGAGGACAGGACTGGATCTGTGGTTTTGAACCTTTTTTAAGTAGCAGAACCTTTGTTTAAACCAAATCTTACAGGGAATAAATCACAGTGTATATGACAGATGAAAACCAGAGCTGCCCCAGTTGTAGGGAGAATGTGGAGCTCAGTCCCAAGGCTGCCTTCTGCCTCCCTCCCAGGGCACCTCTGCCAGGCCCCTCAGAGCAGTCTGGTGGCTGCCTACCTGTGGCTGGTGCTCTCTCTGTGGGTTGAATGGGAGGAGACCAGCAGGGCTGGAAGGAGAGCAGGCCACAGCAGGCGGGCCCATAGCTGGCTCCTCTCCTCAATTCCGCCCAGTCCCTGCACAGGGGTGACCAGCTAGCCCCTGGGTGTAGCCGCATTTACTGGGTGCTTCCCATGCATTTTTGCTGCCTCAAGTCATGCCCTCGAAGGTACGTGTCACTATTTCAATTTCATGGGTGGGTAAACCAAGACACAGAAGGGGGAAGTGAGTTGGCCCACAAGGTCACTTAGCTGGAACCTGGAAGAGCCCAGATTTCCCCTGGGCCTATGAGGCTCCAAAGGCTGCCTTCACCCCTTGGGGTCTCCTCTCTTTGTCACAGAGAACTGCCATGCTCCTGGGGGCAGCCCCGCATGCAGGTGGATCCTGGGTCCCAGCAGTGATGGTTCCTGTCCTTTGTGTTTCTGTGGCATGCTTCGGTGTGCAAAATTCCTTCAGACATGCTCTCATTTTGTTGGTGCCGGGATGATTTGTCTAAGCGGGACTCTCCTTTCTGTCACCATGCAGGAGGCAGAACCATCTGAGCCCAGAAGCATGGAGGTGATGAGGAAGCCCAAGGCTACTGCTCCTGCGAACAAGAGGCCCAAGAAGGAGGCCAAGAAGAAGCGGTAGAAGAGAGGCCTGCAGAGCAGCGGGTGGGGTGGGGCAGGGTGAGGGTCTGGACTGGGCAGCCCTTCCGGGACTTAACGTCCTGTTTCCTCACTGTGTCCCAGGCTCAGGGCTGAGGTGGCTGGGATGCCCTCTGACCACAGAGATCTGGATTTTCATGACAGTCCCTAGGCCCCTGCTGTGCAAACCACCACTTCCTCTTCCTTCTGCTTCCTTGACCCTTTAGAGCCAGGGGGGCTCCGCACCTGTGGGCAGAGACTGTCTTAGAAGTCTGTTTGTTCAGAAGTCGGGTCGACTCACAGAGTCACCCTTCCTTACTTAATCATCACGTCCAGCCTTGAGTCCTCCACCTTGTGGATTTACACTACATTTTAGAGTTTATCTCGTGCTGACAGGCTCCGCCCTCTCCCACTATTCGTACACTGCAGACCTGCTAGTCAGTTGCCTTTGTCTCTGCTTGTGCAGATGGAGCCAGGCCAGGCTTCCCAGTTGTTTGGGTCAAGAAGCCATGGCCATTGCAGTGTTAGTGGGTCCACTAGGGTAACAGGCAGGTCTGAGAGATGCGGGCGTGAGAGCTAGCAGAAGGCCGGCCAGGGTACTGCCTGGTTCTGCAGCAGCTGGAAGAGATTTGGCTGAATGAGTGCATCTTCTCGGGCCCAAACTCTCTGAGCCTCTGAAAGGGGGCTTGTCAAGCTCAGAGCAGCCTTTTTTCAACCTATCATAGCACATTCAAGGTGTGCCTGTTGGTGCCCGTTTATACCCACCTCCAATTCTTTGAACCCCCGACCAGTGAGGAAAAGTGATTTGGGGAAATAAATGTCAATAAACTTCCCCACATGCTGAATGTCCTGTGTGTTGTCTGCCACTGAGGGAAAGGGGGAACCTGGATCCCTGCCTGGGGGTAAGGAAGGGGCTTACCCCAGAGAAGTGGGACAGTGGGGCCATTATGGCCAGAGCGGGAGGCAGTTCTGGTTAGAGTAGCTCTGCAGGCCGAGCTATTCTGGGACAAGTTTCAGGAAGGGTCCAGCCAACTGCTTCGTGTGGCCCTTAGTCACTGGCAACACTTGTGAATGTCCCTGCGTGTGTGAGAGTTTCCACTGGGACCAGGCCCCACTCATTCCCTAGTTCCTGTTGCTGGAGGAAGACGCTGCTTATCCTCAAAATGGTTCGAGGAGAACCAAGTTGAAGCCTTCATATGGCACAGGGTGGATCCCACAAGTTCAGTGCACATGCCCTGAATCAACTGCCAGGATAAGCCTGGACCTCTGGTAACTCCCATTTGCCCAGATGGTTTAAGTTTGCCAAACACTTTTCCAAATTTTGTCACAACTGATAAGGAGCATGTATCGTCTCCATTTTAGAGATAGGAGACTTAAGTCCAGACTGCTTGAAAGTTCCAGAACTCGGGTTTGGATTCAAGTCTGCGACCCTTGGTGTTTAACAAATAGTAAGTGTCCATAGGTATGGTATTGTGGACACCCCCACCCTGCTGCAGAGCGTGGTAGGCTCTCCCAGCTCTTAGGGTTCTGGAGATGTCTAGGGACTGGAGCTCTTCTGCATAACAAAGGGCCAGGTGTGGCCAGACACTAGCATGAGAAGGGGCTTCTGTGGAGTATTTTTGTTCACAAACATTTACTGGGATTCTCTTAGATGCCACACAGTAGTGAGGCACTGAGGATGCAGAAAAGAGGAAGCTTCCCAGAAACTCAGAGTGAGCCTAGCTTAGTGGGAGACTCAGACATGTAAACATGCTTGGTGTGGGGTGTTCTCCAACAGGGAGCAGCAGGTACTGTGGGAGCTGGGCAGGGGGGTTCCCAGCTCAGTCTTGGAGGGTCAGCACAGCCACCTGGCAGAGGAGAGGTGACTGGGCTGAGTCCTAAAGGCCCAGCTGGAGTTGAGACCAAAGGGAAATTATGCTGGGAGAGTGGGGGCCAGACCTCTGGAGCTGCCCTGTTCTGGTTCCTGGAGGGGAGACAGCTTCTGGCTCAGAGGAGCAGGCCCACCAGTAGTAGGTCCGACTCCTTTAATTGTCTCCCTTGGAGGCTTTTTGTCAGAGAACAGCCCTAGGAAGGCAAGGGTGGCCATTTTTTGTTGCACCAACCCCTCAGTCCCCACTTACTATGGACAGTTTGTAGCATCTGGCTCTCTTGGCTTCCAGGAGCCCATCCTCACCTGGTTTTGCTCCTAAACCACTGGTTCCTCCTCATCACAGGGGCCCAGGTCTCAGCCCTTGGTCCTCTCATCTCTGCACACACTTCCTCAGAGATCTCATCCATTGTCATGCTTTAAATATCACCTCCATGCTGATGTCTCCCAAACAGATCCCTGCAGACCTCTCTTTTAAACTCCACACCCATGTATCTGATTTCCTGCTTGGCATTTCCATCTGGATTCCCAGCAGGCCTCTCAAAGCCAATTCCTGATCTCTCTAGCAGTCCCAAAGCTGATCCTGTTGTGGTCTTCCCCAACTTAGAGAGCGTCTTAATTCTTCCAGTTGTTCAGACCACAAACCTTGGAGTCATCCTTGACTCCTCTCTTTCTGTGACTCTACACTTCTGACCCTTAATTGGTTTCTTTGACTCGACCTTTAAAATCTAGAATGAGGCCCATCTTACCACTTCACTCTACAGCTGTGGTCTAGCCACCATCATCACACCTGGATATTACAGCAGCCTCTTCACAGATAGTCTGTTCTTGACACAGCATCCAGAGGGATCCTGTTAAAACCTGTTAGGATCACATCCCTCACCTGCTCCCATCTTACTCAAAGGTAAAGGTCATAGTCCTCACTGGGGCCCGTGAGGGCCTATAAGAGCCGCTCCACATTCTTTACCTATGACCTCCTGAGAGGCCACTCCCCCCTTGCCCACTCTTCTGCATCCTCACAGGCCTCCATCTTCCTCAAACATGCCAGGCAACCCTTGCCTCAGGGCCTTTGAACTTGCTATTTCCACTTCCTATAGATACTGTACCTCAAGTGGTAAACAGAACCTTCGTCCCTCCAAAGATCCCAGTCCTGGTTCTAATCCCTGGGACCTGTGACTGTAACCTTACATGCAAAAGAGACTTTACAGGTACAGTTACAGATCTTGATATGGGGCAGTTTTTCTGGATTATCCAGGTGGGCCCTCTAATCACAAAGATCCTAATAAGGAAAAGAGGGAGGCAGGAAAGTCAGAGAAGAAGCTGTGAAGATAGAAGCAGAAATTGGAGTAAGCAGGTGCCTCTAAAAGCCAGAAAAGGCCAGGGGATGGGTCCTCCCTGGAGCCCTCAGAAGGAACACAGCTCTGCCAACACCTTGACGTTGCCCAGGGAGACCCATTTTGGACTACCGACTTTAAGAACTATAAAATAATTACATTTGCATTGTTTTAAGCCATTGTTTGTATTCACATGTGACAGCAGCAGTAGGGTATGAGTACCCTTCCCTTTCCTCAGGTTGTGCAGGGAAGCCGCCTCTGACCTCCACCCAGTTTAAAATTGGAATCTTCCCCCAAAACTTCCTATTCATCCCTTATTTTTTTCTTCCTACCATATACCACATCTAACATACTATAATTTTGCTTACTTTGTCTTTCCAGTCCCAATTGGAATGTGAGCTCCAGGAAGAAAGGAACTTTATTGTTCTTACTTACAAATGAATCCCCAAGGTCCAGAAGAGTGCTTGGCATGTAGTAGGTACTCAGAAAGGGTTTGTGGCATGGATGATAGAAGAAGGTGTCCTGCTCTAACAGTCCTGTTAGTGAATAGACATGACATGTGCCCAGATACTTTACATGCATGATTTTGTTCTGTCCTCACAGCACCCCCATGAGGTTGGTGACATCATCCCCGTTTTAGAGATGAGAGCATGGGGGTGCCTGGAATAACTCAGGCAGCCTGACTCCAGGGCCCACTCTCTGAGTCATACTGGTGTTTCCTTCCTTCCCATCCTAGAATTCTCAAGGGGGTTCTCTGGGGAAGAAAAGATCAGCATCTTTTAGCATGTATCTGTATTTTATTCCTTTTTATGGCCAAATAATATTCCTGTGTGTGTGTGTGTGTGTGTGTCTATACAGTCACATTTTAAAATCTGGATCATCGAGATGTAGCTGTGTGGTCTTAGGCAAAGGAATTCACATCTCTGATTTTCAGAGTCCAGCAAATGAAGATCATAGGACAAGCTTGCAGGGCTATTGTAAAAATCAGATACCTGTATGTATATAAGGTGCCTGAGGCATAATAGGTAGTTTATAAGTGGTAGCAGTGAAAATGATTTACTGGGGGTAAATTTATCATTAAAACATTCTGACCTCAAGTTATCCATGATCTTGGCCTCCTCAGAAAATGAGCGTGTCCTCATCCCCAGTCCTGGGAAACCTAAGTTAAGGGAGGAGTTCCAACGCTGAGCTCATGCTTGCCTTGGTGCTTACAGAGCTCTTTATATTTCTAGTGGATTTTGCCACCAGCTTTTCCCTTCTTCATTTATTCACATCATGGAGGTTGAAAGCTACATGACAACGAAGGGGAGAAAAACTACCTTTAAAAAAAAATTCTAAGGAAGCACATGAGAGGAGTTCATTAGTCATCAGGGATATGCAAATTGAAACCACACTGTGATACCAGTATGGCCGGGCATACCAAGTGTGAGGGAGATGTGGAACTCTCACTCATGGCTGGTGGCCACAGAAAATGGCACAACCACATTAGAAGACCATTTGAGATTTTTTTAAGGAGCTCTTTTTTTTTCTTTAAGATGTTCACCATGCATCTACCCTATGACCCAGCATTCTACTCCCAGTACTTACTCAGGAAAAATGAAAATAATTGTCCGTGAAGTTGTTTACTAAATTCTAATTAGAATATTCATAGAAGCTTTATTCATAATAGGCAAAAACTGGAAATAGCCCAGTTGCTTATCAGTAGTAAAATGGATAAACTGTAGTATATTTATATAATTAAATACCACACACCATAAATGATTTACCAATAGAAGAATATAAATCAATCTTAAAACTGTTACACTGAGTGAGAGAAGCCAAACGTACCCGCAAACACACAAATAAAATATACACTATCTGTTTCTATTCATTTGAAATTCTAAAAAAGACAGAACTAACCTGTGGTGATGATAGAAAGCAGATCAGTGGTTGTTCTTCATTGACTAAGAAGAAGGAGTGCAAGAAAACTAGGGTGCTTGAGATATCCTGTATCTTGATATGCAATCATCAAAATTGAATGCTTAGGATGAGAATTATTTCACTCTATGAATTACACCTCAATCAAAAATTTTCCTGTGGGCTAGGTTCTAAGCTATGTGCTTTGTATATATTATGTCATTTAACTTGTCAGCAAATCACATGAGGTAGATATTATTTGTTTCTGCTTTAGAGATGAGAGAACTGAGGCTCAGAAAGGTTAAGCAACTTGCCTCAGGACACACAGCTAGAAAAGTTAGATTAGGACCCAGACTATATGACTCCAAAGTCCATGCCCTAGGGTCCCCTCTTCTGCCTCAATGCATTCTCTTCCCTAAGATTTTACAGATGGAGAAACTGAGTCTCAGAGTGGGCTAGAGACATGCTCAATGCCACTGAGCTCTTTGGAATCAGAATTGAACTAGAGCCGAGATCTCTGGCGCTTTCTTACTGTATCACACACCTTCACTTGGGTAGAGAGATCAAGCTCAGTCTAACTTCTGCCCTGTCAGGGGCTGGGAGCTAAAAGTACAATTTTGACAGAGTTGAGTGTAACGCTCACAGGAGACCCAAACTCTGTATAGATCTGTGACTTCAAAATGACAGACTGAGCTTTCCATCTGTCTTTGTACTGCTAGAGTCGTTCCCTGGTTTTCTGTGAGTTTTGGAGGTTCACCCTTCACTCCCCCTGTGATTAAGCCACGCTACTACCCCCAAGACCCCCCCACCAGACTCACTGTTACCTCGCTCCATGTCTTTGGGCTGCAAGAGGCCTGAACCCTCCGAAACATTCAGCAAGCTTCCTGCTTCTTAAGAGGAGCAAGTGCGAGGGCGTCGTCCTCTCCTCAGCAGGGCGTTCTGACATGGATGAGTGTCAACAACAAAACGTCAGCCAGTCTTACTTGGTTTCAACTCACATCCCATCAGTTCACATTAAGAGTGGTTGTTGTCAGGTTCAGGCCGTCCAGTTTAAAAAGCAGTGTTGTCTCTGGTTTTCTTAGAGGGCACCACCTTAAGTTTTGGGAGAATTTGGCTCAGACCATGATAGTGTCCTGCCCCCAAAGCTTGGCTTTCTGGGAAGAAACTTATATGTGCCCCAGCTCCGTTGGCCTCTGTCCACTAGAGAAACCCCATCTGAAATCTCTTTGTCTCCTCTTGAAAGGTTGCAGAATGTACTGCATGGTCTGCCTTTTCTCTGGAACTGGCAAATGGTGCTGTGAATGAATCACCCTGTTTCTTGGGAATGTTTAGCTCCAAGAGCTCAAGTGGGGTACAACAAGATGATAAACAGCCTCTTGAATGATCTCTCTTCTTCTCACTGTGGGGCCTGGGGCCAGTGAGTTCAGAGAACTGGACTGTGGCTGAGCTTTCAGAAAATGCTGGGTCTAACCCGGTTTTGTAGATGAGGAAACCTAGGCTTTAGCATTTATGGAAGGGGAGCCATGGATCAGGGCCAAAGCCATCTGAGTGTGATTCGTACCCTCTGATCACGGGCCCGTGGATGGTGACTTCATCACCCTGAGTTTCAGCTTCCTCCTCTGGCTTAGGAGGGCAGGAAGCCTGAGGTGGCAAGCCTAGTGACATTATGATGCCTTAGAGACTGGGAAAACAGAGAGAGGGCCCTAACGCAGTCTGAAGGAAAGTCAGGGAAGGCTTCCAGGTGGAGGTGACATGCCAGAGGATTAGCATCTGGTGGCACTGATGAAAGCAATCCCCTTCCCCACTCTGGGCCTAAGTCTCCCCAGGACACACTTTCGGGGGATGGCTGACTCAGCTGATGGCTGTGGTTTCCCCACTCTGGACTTGTGAGGTGGGGAAAGTGTTGATGTTAGTGTTTGAGCTTGGAGGGTGCCTAGTCCAGCAGCTGGAGAGACTCCTTTTTCTGGTATTTGAGGCCTTGGCCTTCCTTGTCTGCTACAGGCCCACAGTTCTCAGGCACGGCCAGAGCACCCTATGGCCTTCTCTGCTCTGACCAAGCCCCTGCTCAAGTGGGAACACCCTGAACTGAGAGAGGTGGAGTGAGTCGCCCTTCCCTCCTTGACCCCGTGCCCTGTCCTCAGCCCACTGAAGAATTGCTGCAGGCGGGAGAGAGCTCTCATGCTAACAAGGGACTTAGGCAGACAGCGGGTTGGACAATATCAAAAAGGGAATTATTCTCTAGGCCCATCCCTCTGACAAATCATGAGAGTCCCTGACGGGCAGGATAGCATCCCATTAGCTGCCCCTGTCTCTTTCCAGCCCTTACTAGCCAGGCTTAGCTCCTGGAAAGTGTGAGGCCCACTTGCTCTCTCTACTTCCTCCCTTCCTTTCCCTCTGGGGCCTCCTGTGATCCAGCTCCCGCCCCCACTTCCCACTCCCCTGTAACTGTACTGCCTGGGGTCAGCTACAGCTGTGCTGTGGCTCAGTGCCCTGGGCACCTTGGTCCCCATCTTCTCTCCTGTGGCCTCCTGGCAACATCTGACCCAGGAGAAGCCTTTTCTGGGAAGTCCAGAAACCCCTTTGGAGGCCTCTTCCTGCAGCCTATGAGGTGTGAAGGCCCCTTGTGTCTCTGCCTGCTTTCTTCCCATCTTACACACAGTATCCTGCTCTGACCTTTGGTTTGTTCATCAGTGAAATGGGTGTAATAATAGCACCTTTCTCGAGGGGCTGATGAAGGGATTAAATGAGTTAACACATACGAGGCACCTCGTGCCTGATGCAGAGTGAGTTCGGTAAGTGTTGGCTGAAGTGTTACTCATTTTTTCAACATCTCCATGGATTCCTAAAGGGTTTCTCCAACATAATTTGGCCAAAGCGGAACTCTTAACTTTTTCCCTCAGTGGGCTCCCACCCCGGCTTCTTCATCTCAGTAAAGGGCAACTCCATCTACTCAACCCAGAAGCCTCATTTCCATCAGTCTCAATTCCATCCTTTCTGCACACCCACACTCCTGATCCAAGAGAGGACCGGGGGCGCTTCCTCCACATGTGCCCGCATCGTGCACTAATCACCACCTCCCCTGCCCGGGCTGAGCTACTTCTACCCCTTCCAAGAGGACTTCCCAGCCTCTTTGCTGGTCTCTCTGTCTCCACCTGCCCCCTTAACCTCCCTCCACGCAGCTGCCAGGGAGATCTTCCAAAAACATCCACTGCATTATGTTATCTCTCCTTGTGTAATATGCACAGAGGCCTCCCGTGCATTCCAGTGAACCTCAAGCCCCTCACCTCAGCCCAGGAGGCCCCTGGCTTGCCCAGGTTGCAGCTTCATCTCCTGCTGCTCCACCCAGACCAGTGCAAGGCTGTTCTCACCCCAGGGCCTTTGCCTGAATGCCCCATCCCCCATCTTTGGCCACTCTTCATCCTTTGAGCTTCAGCTAAAATTTATCTCCTCCAAGAAGCCCTCCCGACCTCCTGTCTCCGCAGTGCTCCCCACCTCCTCCCTGTCCTGTCCCCCACATACCCCCACCCTAGCACATAGCACACTGCATTTCTTCATCAATAGGTTTCTTCTCTGGTTTATCAACCACCTCCCACACTGACCTCTGACCTTCATGAAGACAGGAGCTGTGCATATTTTATCAACCAGTGTGCATCCACCAGGCAGTAAATGTTTCAGTTCTCAAGGCCTCAGCCAGATATCCAGACCTTGGCACTGTGACCTTCGGAAAGTTATTCACCCTCTCTGGGCCTTATGTTTCTAGTACCTGGCAGGTGGAAGGGCTTGGCTGGTGATGGACTCCTCTTTTTTGCCCTAGCTCAAGGTACAGTGGGGAGGAAAGCTGCCCAGGCTGGCCCTTCTACCTGCTGTATATTGCTCAGGCATGTTTCTTCTTGTTGACACAGAGAGCACTCTGCAGGTGTTTGCTGAGTTTCATTGAATCAAATAGCCTTGCCCCAAGGCCCTGGAAATACAGATGTCAGCACCCCTTGGAATGAGAAGGCTGTAGAAGGGATAGCTCTAGACCCAGGGAGCTAATTTAACTATTGCATGATTAAATATGCTTACTTTTTGGGAGATAGCTATGGTAGGAAGTTGAGCACAGACCGTAAGTGACAAGAGGCCTGGTTCAAATTCTCATTGTGGGGAAGAGCCTCCCTGCCAATTCTGGGCCTCCTCCATACAACTATGTGGATGGGAAAGGCCTCAGCCAGGGACTGTGGCCCCAGGGAACTGAGGCCTGGGCCAGCATGAGGCTCCTTCTTTCCTGGGATGTCCAGCCCCCTGAGCTGGCCTGGGTATGGGGAAAAGGTGAGGCCAGGCTCAGGGCGTGACTTGGGGCAGGGCTGCTGGCTCAGTTCCTGGTCTGGAAGTCTGAGCTAATGTGCTAGCCTCAGGCAGGGGCTGGGATAGGCCTGGCACTGCTCCAGCAGACCTGGGGATTCCAGGCCTGAGATACCTGTCCCAACAAGCTCAGGGCCTGTTTAGGGTCAAGCCCTGGTCTGGGCAGTGCTGAGGCACAAGGATGACCCAGGCCCAAACTCTTACTCCTGGAGCTCTTGGCCAGCTTGGCGGTGGGGTGGGGGTGGAGGGTGGATGGGTTAAATGGGCATTCCCTGTGAGAAGCGCAAGAAGCTCTGGCCGGGGCTGGAGGGTCAGGGGAGGGGCCAAAGAATGAACAGGATTAACCAGCGAGGAGAGGCAGGGAGAGGGACATCCCAAGTGGAGAGAAAGCAGGAGCAAGGGCCTGGAGGTGAGACAGAGGATTGGGTGGGGAGTGAGCAGCATTCAGTCCTGGGGAAGGCTTCAGATGGGCCTGCAGAGGCTGGCAGGGCCCTGGGTGGCCTCCTACACACGGCTTTGCCCTGAGGCTGCAGGGAACCACTGAAGGGCCAGAGCTGTGTTGTGGAAAGAGGAACAGGAGGGCTGTTATGGGATGGATTGGGGAGGAGGAGCCCAGAGGCCAGAATATCATGAGGAGGAGATGATGAGGTCCGGATGAGCCAGGCCCCACCTGAGTGTGGGGGAGGGGACAGCAAGAGGGAGTGGAGGGGCAGTAGGTCTTGGGTGTGAGGCTGGAGATGCCAGGTTTCTGGCTGAAGTGCCTGAGAGGAAGGAACAGCTATTCCCAAGCCAGGGACTACAGGATATGATCTGCTTAGGATGAGCAGAATATGCAGGATACCTGGGTGGGGGTTGGGAGCTGTCTAGGGAAAGTTCTAGAGGGTGATGGACAGATGGGTCCAGAGCTCTGGAGGGAAGCCAGGGCTGGGGGTGGGGGGGTGGGTAAAGCTAGATGGGCGGACCCTTCTCAGATTGTCTCCCCCTGGCTCTCTGGAGGCAGGGAGCAGGCAGGGAGCAGGAGGGAGTTAGCCCCGGCAGCATCTGGAAACCAGAGGCAACAGGAGTGGGGGACAAAGGTTCCAGCCTCCCTCCTTAGGATGGACAGTTCTGGGAGGTCTGTTGAAACTTATCTGAAGTCTCAGAGGAATGGAGCTCCTGTTGCCTACAGCAGGGACCTGTCTGACACTACTCCTATTGGCTTCTCTCCTTCCCTGTCTCTGTGGCTTGTGGGATCACTTCCAAATAAGGGCTTGTCTTAGGCTGTGCTTCCGGAGAACCTAAGATTAAGTCTAGTTGAAGCACTGGGACTGTGGGCTCCTGTGGGCTCCCACGGGCTAGCACTGGCTGTGTCCTCAGCCCCGAACCCAGGCCCAGGCCCTCCTTGTTACCTGCCTCTGCCCTCCCTGAAAGGGCTTGTGGACATAAACAGGGTGCGCCAAGCCCAAGGGGAAGGGGAAGAGCAATATCCCAGAGTGTCACAGGGGAGAACTGGGCACTTCCTCCTGGAGTCTCTCTTCCTCATCAGACGGGGCCAGGAGCCAAAGGAGCAACTGGAGCCCAGGCAGATGCACCACGAGGGGCCAGCCCAGACAGGGCGGGGGATGGTCAAGAGCATAACCAACTCATCCTTGAGGACGTCGGCCCAGGAGCCCTGAGCTGTGGAGCTCTGGGATCAGGCCTTGTAGTGGGCATCCAGACCCATTGGGGAGCAACAACTCACTTTGATCAGTTACAAATAATATATATTACCTTCTATTGCCCTAGTAATATGAGTTTACCATAGAAAACTTACAGAATAAAACCAATCACAAAAGAAAAAAACTATTAAGCTCATCTGTGACCCCCCCAACTCTGGGACAACTATTGAAACATGGTAGTTTTTTATCCCTCTTACTTTTCCTAGGCCCACATTTTTTTTTAACAGAAATAGGGTTATGTTGGTAATACTATATCATTTTAATTTACTAATGTAGTATAAAGTCTTTTCCATGGCAAAATATATAGATCTATAGTAATTTTAAGGCTGCCATCATTGTCCACTTTATTAATGGAATCCTCGGTCTGCTGTAGCAAAAATAATGGTAATAACAATAATATCCGTTTAGTGAACATCTAGCATGTGTAGGTTATGCTAATCACGAAATAGTCATATAAGGGATGTACAGTTCTCCCCAGTTGACTGAGAGGAGTGGGGACGGAGGGGGAGTCACATGACTTGCCCAAGGCCACAGAGCTATTAAGGCAGGATTCAAAGCCAGGCAGCTCTCCATGGCTGCTCTTAACTGTGACGTTTGGTCATCTAGTGGGTCTCCCTTCCTAGGCCCCCATATTTGTTTCCACCAATAAATACTGATGAATTGGAGTCCTAGTTATGCATTTTACCCATTCCATTTTGAAGGAAGCTTTATACTGGGGTCGGCAGGGTGGGGTGGGGTCAATCCTTACCAGCCCACCTGCCTATTTCCTTAAAGCTCCCTGGACATGTCAGTTAATCTCTTCTCTCAGCAGCTATGGAAATGCCAGCCAGAGAGGGGAAGGGAATTGCCCAAGAGCACACTGTACAGAGGTTGCACTGGACTGGGGTCCTGGCTTTTGAGTCCTACCCAAGGCGTGGACAAAGCATGTGGGATGCACAGGACATAAAGGTTAGAGGCCCAAGGTCCAAAGGACAGGGGCCATGCCAGTCCTGGTCACTGCTGCATTTGTCCCCAGCCCTGGCCCAGGGCTGCCATACAGGAAGTGTTGATGGATAAGAGGATAAAGAGGCTAGGGCAGGGAGCAATGCCCATGGAAGACTTCCAGGAGGAGCCTGGATGGACTAAGGAGAGTGAGTGGGTTTGGACAAGCAGAGAGAGGAGGCAGTGGGCAGTACTGCATGACAGGTGTGTAGGGGCAGGAAGGAGAAAGGGCGTGTTGGGGGCGGGATGGGATGATGAGGGGACTGGTCAAACAAAAGGTCTGGGTGTGTTTGAGTGGCCAGGGCAGACCCACGGAGGACCAGGCCCACCCTTGAGCAGTTCCCCAACCACCACAGAACCCTGCCTGGGTGATTCCTGAACAGGAACAGAAGGAGGAAGTTGTATGAGCGACACTCAGCTGGTGAGTGGGAGGCACGGCTTGGTTTCATTTCCAGAAGAGTCCTGGAGTTGTTCTGCTCTGGTGCCCACCCCCACCCTTGCCCATCCCCTGCTGCCTCTAACCTTGGCTCTGGTAATGGTGAACTCCAAAGTCAGGAGGCCAGGAAGGAGACATCCAGGCCAGGAAATGGGGAGGTTGTGTGGGAATTCCCTGGGAGAGTGGCCCGACGAGTCTCCTCTGCCAGACCCAACAGTGAACTCTGGGGCTGGGGACGCAGCTATCACATCCTCCCCACCTGGCAAACTCCTCCCCACCCTTCAAGACCCAACCTAATATTCCTCATCTGGGAAGGTCCTTAAGAAATCTCCACCTAGGCAAACTGACAAGTCGCTTCCTCTCGGAGCTCCTCCAGAGCTCAGTCTGTCCTTAAAAACAGATAAAAACAATCACTGGTTATTGAGCACTTGCAGTGCACAAAGCACTGTGCTAGACACCTCGCAACCTCGACACCCTATTGGATCCTCTCAGTGCCACTGAGAGTCACCATCTCCAGCTCTATTGCATCAGCTGGAAGACTGAGGCTTAGTACAGTCACACAGGTTGCAGATGGTGGGGCCGGGTCTGCTGGACACAGAGGCTTGTGGTTCTGGGCCATTCTGCTCAGGGTGTTTCAACATCTGTTTCCCCTACTGGCTTGAGAGCCTCAGTGGGGGGCTGTGTCCCTGGACTCCTGGCTCAGAACAAGGGCTGACACATGAGCAAATCTTCGAGCCTCTCAACCTGCCTTCACCATGATAAGGCCCTAGGCTGGTGCCTTGTGTACAGTAGGCATTTAATAAATTCTTGTGACATTGAGAAACCTTGATTCTAGTCCAGGCTGTCTCAAACTTGCAGTATGACCCTGCCAAGTCACTTCTATTCTTTAGTCCTCAGTCTCCCCAGCTTTAGAAGGAAATGTTCAGAGACTCGGCTTCCTTCCTATCCTAAAATTCTGTCCTTTGCTCTAGAATATAGCATGGCATGCACTCTACACCCAGTTTCCCCTAGGATTAACATCTTCCATTAGTAGGGCACATTTGTTACAACTAAGAACAACTATTGATATACTCTTATTAATTAATGTCCACACTTTCTGCAGACTTCCTTACTTTTCCCCTGATGTCCTTTTTCTGTTCCAGGACCCCATTCAGGACCCCATCCAGGATACAACTTCACATCTAATCATCAGGTCTGCCTCGGCTCCTCTTGGCTGGGACAGTTTCTCAGACTTTCCTTATTTTTGATGACCTTGACAGTTTGGGGAACTGATCAGCTATATTGTAGGATATCTCTCTATTGGAATTTGTCTGATGTTTTTCTCATAATTACACTGAGATTATGAGTTCTGGGGAAGCAGCCACAGAGGTGAAGTGCTATTCTCACCACATCATATCAAGGGTACATTTCATCAATGCAGCTTATCCTTGTGAATGTCAACCTTGACCACTGGCTGAGGCAGTGTTTGTCAGGTTTCTCCATGTAAAGTGACCTCCCTGCCCCTCCCCGTTTCCATGCTGTCCTCTTTGGAAGGAAGACATCACCATGAGCAGCCCACACTTAAGAAGAAGGGAGTTATGCTCCCCAACTTGAGGGCAGGGTATTGTATTAGTATTTTCTTCTTTAGTATCTTTTAGTATCTTTCATATCTACTTTTCAAAGAACTCCCACTGAACATTACTACATTCCATCTTCCCAACAGGCCTGGGAAATGTGGGAGATGGAGACATTCCATGAGGTGAAAGTGGAGGCTTAGGGTGGGGGGAATCAGAGGTTGGGTTGGGCCTTGTGGGTCCCACCTCTCCCTCTTGGATGTGAAATATGTGGAAGCCAAGGTTCACAGATGGTCTGAGCAGGACAGAACCACAGAGCCTGTGTTCCAGACTCAGAGGGCTTGAATTTTGCCTGGGTTTGAATTTGAGGGTCTGTACTCCTTCACTGTGGCATGTCGCCTCACCTCGCTTCTGGTTCCTTGTCTGTACAGTGGGGACAGCAATGGCTTCTACCTTGTAGCACTACATAGAACCAACAAGATGCTACCTTCAGAGGCCCAGAACAGGGCACTGCCTAGGAACCCTGCACACAGTGACCATGAGCTGTTGTTGTGATGATTATTTTTACAAGTATTCTTTGAAGGCCTCCTGTTGTAGGCCGTCTCCTCTGCTCAGCAGGTTTCTAGCGCCCTCTGCTCGGTGGGGTCACCACTCTGGCTGCAGATTTCCGCCCTGCCCTCTACCCTCCTGCCAGGCCAGGCAGATCAAGGACCCTGACTCCTTTCATCTTTTCTCACAAACACTCTGCGACGTGGCAGAAGGAGGCCTGGGCTGGAGGGGGGCCAGCTCTGCCTGCCAGTGGCTCTCTGTGTGACCTTGGGAGAGTATCTGTCTCTCTCCAGGCCTCTTCTGGGGCCTGAGGGGAGTGAGGGGATAAATGGCTAAATTTCTTGGCACTCAGCTTTCACATGAGCCTGGTGGGACCAGGTGTTGCCCCCATTTTCACACAGGCAGGTCTTTTCTGCCTGTGACACCCCTTTTTTATCTCCAGACTCCAGGCTGGGCAGAGGTACCTTTGAACCTCAGGCTTCCCATCTGTGAACTGGCCGCACAGCCCCAGAAGGTGAGGCCATGAGGGTTTTGATTGCGTGGCTTTCACTCAGTGGTTAACGCTCACCTGCATGTCATTGCTTGGGTCCCGCATATTCAGGGGCCTGCTTTCTCCACCCCTGGAGGCTGGGTGGATGCTGGAGGAGCCTGCTGGCTGCTGGCTACCCCTCCTGGTGGCGGCCCCTGAAGGAGAACATGCCCACCTGCTCTTCGCTCCTTCTGACTCTCCCAGGGCTGGGGACAGTTCTCTAGTGTCTCCTGTTTTAGGCCTTCAGGGCCATCTGGCCTCATTTCCTGGAATGCAGGTATGAGCCCACTTCCCACACACAAATGTCAGCCGGGCCCCACCTCAGCTGGCCCTCAGCTGTGGCTGCCATCAATACAGACTGCTCTTCTCTGCCCCTCTTCTGTCCCACACTCAGTGGCAGCTAATTTCCCCAGACCCTTCTCTGCTCTAACCCTTCATGGCTCCCCACTGCCTCCAGGACAGAAGCCGAGTGGGGCATCCAAGGGTCTTCAGGGCTCCCCAGCCACCCTTCCCACCTCACTTCCCCCCATCCAAACTGCCCATCACGTTTTGCTCCATTAACACTATCCTTGTAGTTCCAAACACAGCAGTGTTTTCAGCCTCTGTGTCTTTGCTCATGCTGTTCCCTCTGTTCCATTTTCACCTGCAGCCATCTCCTCAGGCTTCTGCACTCTCCAGAGACGACCTCCTCCTTTCACCAGCCTCCCCACTCCAACACACACGCTGGGCTAGGGGCCCCTCCAGCCCCCAGTTCCTGCCTCACCAGTGTGCTTTGCATGCTAGTTACACTTCCCTGCTCCTCCAGGCTGTGTGCAACTCCAAGGCAGAGACTAAACCTGGTTTCTTCACCGCTATATCCCTAGAACCTAACAGAGCCTAGCACATCATGGATCCTTAGGAAATATTGACTGACCAGAGGAAGGAAGAATAAAGCTTAGACAGGGGATGGGGTGGAGGGCATTCCAGGCAGAGGGACCAGCAACTGAGGAGGCCTCAGGGTGGATGATCTATGATGGAGTGGCAGCAAGGAGGCAGGCTTTATAGGGAGGGAAGGGGACTAAGTTCTGCAAAGGAGATCTGAGTGGTTGGCAAGTGCCAGATAAGGCTGATGTGCTGACCAGCTGGGCGTTTCTCTGTAAACTGTAAAGTGCAGGGCTACGGGCATTACCAAGCCCATGCCAGAGCCTCAGGCTGGAGCCTGCCCACTTTTCCTGTAGTCCTGAGGCTGGTGGCTTCAAGCAGACAACTTGCAGCATCCATCTGGGGCATGACAGGGCTGGTCTGGAATTTCCCTTCTGAGTGACTATAATAGGTCAGCTTCTGAGTCGCTGCTCCAAGGGTGGGCTGGGCTCAGGGTGGGCATAGCAAACAGGCCACAATTGAGCCAGAGCCACCAGGGCCTTGGGTGAGGTGCAGGCAGCACCCATGATCCCATGTTATGGGAAAGGTCTGCTGCTAGTTTGTGGGGCCAGGCTTCACTCTCCATCTGGCCCTCGCTTGTGGCTTTGACCCAGACAGGGGAAAGGAGGGAAGAGGAGGTTTCCCAGAGGCAGCAGACTGTGCACAATCGGTGCTCACCTTCTCAACGATGTTGACATCAGCAATATCTGTCACCTGCTGGGCACTTTGGGTTGGGAAAATGTCCTCCTTTATGTTCCAGGCCTGGCTCAGGGCTGTGTACACCATTGGTGGTCAATAGATGTTTGCTGCTCATTAATAATGATGAATGATTTACAGGTACTAAGCAATGAGTTGCTGTTTTACTAACAATGTTTTAAGCAAAATAATGCAACAAGTGTCACTTACTTATGCACCAGAGCAGACCAGCAAATTCTTGCATCTGCATAATCCTGGAAGTTGGTAGGGTTATTGCCCCACTCAATTGACGAGTAAATTGAAGCTTGGAAAGGGCCTCGTTCACATAATCACAGAATTAATGAGTGGAAAAGCTAGAACTTGAGCTTTTGTATGTGGATATCCCTAGCTAGTGTGTTCTGTCCAGCCAACTGGGCAGCATCTGCTCTGTGCTGGGCATGTGCCAGGCCATAATCCCTGCTGTCAGGGTGGGGACAGACACACCCCAAATGTACTTGGGGTGTGCCTCCATCAGGGTTTTGTCAGGAAGCATGTCCTGGAGGAGGGGGCATTTACTTAGGACCGTAATGGACAGGAAGGGTTGGGAAGCTGGAGATATGAGTGAGTATTCCTGGCGGGAGTTACAGCCTGAGCAAAGGCCCAGAGGGATGGTTGAAAATAATGAATGCTTCCAGCGCTCAATAATGAAACTGTTATGCTGGCCACATCCTCCTGAAGTGTCCCTGAGAACCTCAGCCACTGAGCCTAGCGCTCAAAGCCAGCGGTGGCTCCGGGTGGAAGGCTGCCTCTGTGCTTGCAGAGCCAAGCCTTGTTCCAGTCACCCCCACTCCTTGATGGGAGTGTGGACGGGTATGAATGAAGGCTCACATATACTGAGCATACATCACCTCATTCCATCCTCACCTGAGCCTTCTGAGGGAAGCACTATCTTTAGCCCATTTTGCAGGTTGGCATACTGAGGCCTAGAGAAATGGTATGCTCAAGGCCACATAACCAAGAAGTGGCAGAGTTGGGACTCAAACCCAGGTCTGTGGGTGCCAAGTAGGTGCTTTTAAGCCCTCTGTCCTCCCAGCTCTAGCAGAAGCTGGAAATTTTAGTTGAACTCCTGGGGATGAATCTAGTGATGTGCTGGTAAATATTTAACAACTAGCTCTCTGGAAGGAAAAAAAGCCTTGGTTTGTAACATTTGCCCAGTTCCAAGGTGTAAATACTCCCACCGTGGCTGATATCAAGCTACCAACATGACATCATTGAGCTTGGAGTTGGGAAGAGATGAGTACAATCAGCTGTTGCAAGTGGGAAGTGACAGTTCCAGCACTCCCTGGATTAATCTTACCATAGCCCAGTGGAGCAGGTAAAGGAACTTCAGACATGCCTAAAGAGTGGATGAGGACTGAGAAAACTGCTTCTCCAACAAGGGGGCCTGCCCAGAATCCTGGGAAGCTGCAGTTAATCTTTAAGCCAGTCTTGCAAAAAAGTGCAGCCATATCACCAGTCCAGGCTGACTTCTGGTGCTGGCCCTGATGCCGACTTGCTGTGGAGCTTTGAGCAGCCCCTCCCACTCTGGCTTCAGTTCACCATGTTAAGAGCTACCATTCGTTGAACATAGCCCCAGCCAACCTCGTGCTTGTCCAGGAGTTTCTAACCTTCCCAGGAATCCTCTGTGGCCATGTTCACTCTTGTTTTACAGGCAAGGGGGCTGGGCTGGGGAAGCTGAAGGACTAGTACAAGGTGTAGCAGATGGGCAGCTAGCCTAGATTTGAACCCAGATCAGTCTGGCTCTAGGCCTTGCTCATTCCTGTTCTCTTGGAGGCTATATTGTACTCTGAGGCTTTTGTCTCCCATATTTTAGTGTTCTCCTCCCAGCTTCCCAGAAGCCCAGGCCTTATGCCATTTGACTTGCCTGGGCCTTAGTTTCCCATCTGTGAAATGGGAGAACTTTCAGAGAAAGAAAGCGGAGGCAGATGGTGGTATTTAAAGCTGGATTCAGGCCCTGATTCTAGGAGGATAGGTAGAGAGCCAAGAGTGGGGTGCCACCCCTAACGGTGGGCCAGCAAGTGGCAGCGTGAGCTGGGGTCAGATGGTCATTGGGGAAGGCTTTGTGGCCCAAGGTGGCATTTCCTCAATGTCCCCTTTCTCTGCTATTCTCCCTGTCCCCCACATCCAGATGTAGTTTGCCTTTAATTTACTTGGAAGTGTGATTACCACTAAGTACCCACTTTGACCCTCTCCTCAGCAGCATATCCAGAACTCAATGACTTCTGATGAGATTCTTTAGTTGCTTTTTAAAAAAATATACATTGAAATGAGCACATCTATTAAAATAATCGTTGATCTGCCCCACACTGTCCCTTCAGCCTCAGTCCCCGCTTTGGGAAGCTCAGGTCAAGGCCAGGGTCCAAGGCTTGTTCTTGTTCCTTTCAGGTGACTCCTCTCTGTGCCTCAGTTACTTCATCAGTAAAATGGGGTAAATTGTTGGCCTGAGCAGCCCAGGTGGTTGTTAGGAATAGATGTCAAAGTCAACCTGAGCTGATTAGCATGCCTGGAACGAGTGAGCACTTCATTAGTGCTAATGTTATTATTATTACTAATAATTGCGAGAAAGCTAGAGTTGGGGTAAATAGGGTAGGTGGGTTGCAGGGAGACAGGGAGTGCCTTTCGGCCCCAGAGTGTATGGGGGTCCCACAGGGTGGGGCGCCCTCAAGGGGCGGGGCGGGGCGAGGGTGCGGCTATTGTGTCCCGTGCCTCCGCCCCCTTCCCGCCCCTCCGGACCCCTGGCTCGAGTTTGGGAGGGGCCCATGCACTGGTGTCTCCCAGGTCACCGGCGGGGAATCGGTCCCCGCACGCTTCCTCGTTCCTCGTCCTCCCGGCGGCCTGCCGGGCCCCTCCTCCCTGCTCGCGCGCTCCCTCCCTCTTCCCCTCCTCGGGCCGCCTCCTCCTCCTCCTCCTCCTCCTCGCTTTCTCTCTCGATCTGTCTCTCCCGGCCCGGAATCCATTCCGGCCTGGGAGCCGGAGCGGCCTGGCCGCGGTCTGCCGGATCCTCTGGCCGTCTGGTGGTCCGTCCTTCCTTCCGTGCGTCTGTCTGCCGGTGCGTCCGCCTGCTGGCCAGCCCAGGTGAGCGCCCCTCGCCCCTCCGCGGGCCCGCAGTCCCGGCCCCCATGGTGAGACCCCGCCCGGGGACCACCTTGGCGTCGGATCGCCGGGCCGCGGGGGCCCTTGGCCACCCTTCCAACCCCCGTCCCTAGGTCGGAGCCGCGATCCGGGAGCGCAGGGCGGGCGCACTGGGACGTGCCCCGCGCGGCCTTTTGTTGTGATGCCGCAGGGGAAGGGGGATGGGCGGGGGGAGCCCAGGCTCCTGTCCACCAAGACCCCCTCTACCTCTCCCTCCCGCTACGAGAGCCCTGAGAGTAGCGAGCCGGGCCGAGCCCCCAGGCCAGGTCTAGGCCAAACCCGAAATCTGAGCCAGTAGGCGCCGCCTCTGGCCGCAGCTGCCGGCCTGGCGCCCCCAGCCTGGGATGGGAGGTGGGAGGTGGAAAGGGGGTGGGCAGGGTGGGCCTGGAGAAACCAGGCAGGGGTTGCGGGGGCCGGGGCACCAGAACCTCCCTGTTTTAGTGGGGCTTCAGGTAGGGCCTGGTGCTTTTGGCCTGGAAGGGACTGGGCCAGAGGGTGCTTGGCCCCCACTGCCAAGCCCCCAGCCCTCAGCCTTGCCCTTGGGCAGGCCCAGCTGCCTGCCTGCATAGAAGTTAGCAAAAGTTTTGGGTTTTCACTACCAGGCTGGGTTCATCTGTCTGCTTGCCTAGGCTGGGGGTGGGGTTGGGTTTGAATTCCAACAGAGGCTACCACTTGCCTTGCTGAGCATCCTCAGACAACTGCCTGACCTCTCTGATCTGGGGATCCTTTCCAGTGGCAGGTGGGCCTGCTGGGCTGGTGGAAGGATGGGGGTGAACAGAAGGGGCTCTCCTGCGGGTTATCAGCTCAGCTGCAGAGCCTTCAGGCTGACTTGCAAGTGGACAGAGCAAGTGTGTGGCCCTGGGTGAGGCTTCCTGGGCTTTAGGGACTTTGTACAGTTGGGGTAAGTGGTCCCTGAGTCACCTGGGGTGAGTCCAGGCACAGGCACAGTGCAGCTGAGATCAGACATGGTTTCAAGAATGCGCCAGCCTGGTCCTGTTGCTGACCCTCTTCTCAGCCTCCTGGCTGGGGAGACAACACATCTAGGCCAAGGGATTGCCCCTCTGAGGCCCCATATGTGAAATGGGGCTCCTCAGGGGCAGAATGTACGCATTTCTGCATGTAGAGGCTGGACATGTAGTAGGTGCTCAATAAATGAGCACTTCACTGGCGAATTGCATAAAATGGGTGGGAGGTAAGGTTGCTGTCCTTAGTGGGGCACATCTCCAGAAGCAGATGGATTGGTGCCTGAAAAGCCTCTTCATAACCCCTGAAACAGCTGAAGCACAGTCCCACCACCCCACAGCTGTGACCCTAGGTAACTCACTGCTCCATCTGGCCTCAGTCTTGTTAAGTATAAAATGGGTCGATGTTAGTGATAGCTTCTAACATCTACTGAGCAGCCCCTGTGGGGTAGGGACTCTTGTTTATCCTCATTTTGCTGATGGAGAAACAAGCTCAGAGAAGGGAGGTGATTGGCCAAGGTCATACAGTTTGGAGCTGGGATTAGAACCTACACCCCAGGGACCCCAGTCTGGCTGCCTTTGTACCCCTCCAGGGTTGGGGGAGCAGGGGTTCCCAGCATGGGACCAGGCAAAGGACAATGTTGGAAAAGACTATACTAATGAGTGATTGCATGGAAGCCATGAGGCCCTTTTGGTGCTGTGGTGCCTTGATGATACGATCTTTCCACCCAGGGAAATGATTGACGGTGTGTCACCTCTCTCAGCTGACTGCCTGCCGAGGCCCTCCTGTGTGACTCCTGGGGCTCTGTTCCTGAAGGTGTCCCTGCCAGGAGTGCCCTCTCCTCTATGAGCTGTTTATCTGCTCTTGTCTTTAAGGCTTAGCTTAAGGCCCACCTCTCCCAGGAAGGCTCCCTGGCTCTCTCCCTCCTCTCCCTTAGCCTCTTCCTGGAGCCTGAGTTATCCCCAGCTCACAGCCCAGCGCCTGCTTTTGTTTCTCCCCTGATTCATCCCCTTGGGGTGGGAAGGAGTGCCTGGCTCTCCCAAGCCCTATGAGCCAGGGAGGAGATGGCTCAGTGACCTGTTGACGATCCATCCAGTTGACCCCATTTTCCCAGAACTGCCTAGATCTAAACATCTGTGACCCTGTACTGAGCACCTGCTATGTGCTTTGAATTTAGGCTGAGTAGTATGGTGGTGGGCTTGGCAGTGGGAGCTGTAGGGGGCATTGGGAGGCTTCCAGGAGGTGGTGCTGAGGGGGAGCAGCAGTTTGCTCAGCAAAGCAGGGCAGAGGGTACTCTCTCTTCCCTTCTGCTCACACACTTCCCAGGATCCATGGGATTGTGGAGAGTGGTCAGTCTGGGCAGGTCCTTGCTGGGAAATCATGAATAGGTCCCTGGCCTCCCAGAAATTTGAGACCAGAGAGTGAGCCAAGTAGCAAACAAGTTGCCAAATAAATTAATATATAATCACGGATGTGATAAGGGCTCAGAGAAAAAGGCGTAGGGTGCAGAGGAATCTTGAAGGAAGCCTGTAGGAGTTGGCCAGGCATGGAGCTAGGGAAGGGCTTGCCTGGTAAAGGGAACTGCATGTGCAGAGGCTCTGAGGTGGGGAAATGTGTGCTGTTTTGGAGAGACAGTGGGAAAGCCTGTGAGTCTGGAGCATAGAGGGTTAAGGGGAATGGGTGTGAGGGGAAGTAGGGGTTATTAGCAGCAGGGCTAGACCATGCAGGGCCATGTGGGCCTCTGGGAAGAGTTTGGCTTTCATCTTCACATGAGGGGCCGATTGGCGTCCCTTGTGTGAGAAACCCTGCGCTGGAGGCAAGGGGTACAGACCAGCCAAGGCATCTGGTAGAAAGAGATCTGTGGACCGGACTCCCAAGTGTTCTGTGGGGGCCTAGATCAGGTGTCAAGAGGAGGAGGTATTTAAGGCTGGGCTTTGAAAGTAGAGCAGGAGTTTACTGGCAGGAAGGCGGGAGATGGTGAGAGCCAGGGGTTGGGGAAGTGCAGTGCGGGGTCGGGGGGTGAGAGAGGTGGGAAGCAGGAGGGGACAGCTGGAGACCAAAGGTATGGTAAGGGCTCAGGAGGCAGATAGGTCTGTTCAAGTTCTGACCGTCTCCACTTGTTGTGTCTTTGGGTCATTTACTGTATCTTTCTGAGACTTAGTGTCTTGGTCTTGAAAGTGGGGACAGTAAACATCACTGTGGCAGGTGAAGGTTAAAGGAGGGCTGGATGCCCCGTGCCTGGCACCAGTTCCTGGCCCACAAGGACATGGGGCTTGCCTTGAGTGGTGTTGCGTTGGGCAGGCCAGTTGGCCCATGGGTCTAGCCTCGCCAGCTGTGTGGTGAAGGCTTTGAGTGGTTGACCTTATTGAGTCTGAAGGTGCTGGTCTGGGCAGGACTGGCCTAGGAAAGGATGTTGGCAGCCCAGGCCACCCATGT
Source organism: Smutsia gigantea (assembly GCA_032199065.1). Lineage (NCBI taxonomy): Eukaryota > Metazoa > Chordata > Mammalia > Pholidota > Manidae > Smutsia > Smutsia gigantea. Next base: position 47,634 of record JAVSCE010015464.1, read on the forward strand.
GCTGGGACATTGAGCCTTGCTCTGCTCTCTGCGCACCAGGAGGATGAACTGGGGAGAGCACATCATTGGTCTACCTCAGCCCAGCTTCTTGAAAGCCTGCCTTAGGCAGGATTCACCCTTTTCCCAGATGTCAGTACTAAAACCCAGAGAGGAGAAGCTGTTTCCTGCCTGGGTCGGGTGCCCCCCACGCCTCTATCTCCTGTTGGGTTCCCACAGCCCTTTGTTTCCCCTCCACTGCTCGCACTGCCTTATCTCCATGGTAAACTGCTCTGGCTTTCACTAGAGCCCCTGGGTGGGGAGGGGGCGGTTACTTCCTCTGAGCTGCCTCAGTTTCCTCATCTGTGAAGTGGGATAATATGAGTCATGCCTCCCAGGATGTCCCAAGAGGACTGAAATAATGTATTTAGCACACATTAACTCAATAAATAGGGGCGGGGAAGAACCCAGACACAGACCCAAGTCCTTCCTCCTCTGGCAGCTGACACCCTCTTCCTGTGACTCAATTTCTGAGGCTATAAAATGGGCCTGGGGCTTATACCTTGTAGGGCCAAGGGGAGGATGGGTTAGATCAACCAGGAGGCTGGCTCTGTATCACTCTTCCTGGAGAGGGTGGCCCAACAGACATCTCCCCTGTGTTCAAGGCCCTGTTCCAAGATGCATGTCCAAAGGCTAGTCACTTAGCCTCTCCTAACCTCAGCCTCTGCACCCCTCTCTTAAGAAGATTAAATCAGCTAATGTCTCCCAGCAGCTTGAATTTACTGGATGCTCAGTAATGTTATGTATCTCTTTCTCCCTTCCCCTCCCTCTTGGAGGCTTAGGGCTTACAGCCCCCAGACCTGGAGGCCCAGTCTTGGCTTCATGGGAAAGAGTGCTCTGATAGATTAGTAATGTCTGCCATGGCAGAGGATTAGAGAGCATTATACCTGTGCCATGAGTTTGTCATTCCTGATATATTCTGGCCTTCTCTTTTCACAAATGGTAGAATTGAGGCCAGAAAGACCCAGGACATATTATCCAAGCTGGGAGAAAAATGCACATTTCTCATTTTTTGATCCAGGGCTCTCCCTACCCAGCCAGCCTGCCCTTTCCCACAGTGCAGCCTGGGTGGGGTAGAGTCAGGAGGTAGACTGGGGAGGATCCCAGGGCTGGAAGCCAGAACCCCCATTTCCCCACTCCTTGCTGGGGGACCTTGAACAAATGATTTCCCCCAGTCCCTTCCCTCCTCCAAGAACTACCCAGGGAAGTTCCAAAATAAAATGAGTAGCAGAGGGGAGGAGAATCGGGTGATCTTTGCCAAGTCCCTTCCTGCTGTGGCCCTCGGTTTCCTTATTTGTCTGTTGAGGCTCAGAGATGAGGGTCCTAACTGGGTAGTTCTCCAAGGGAGGCTGGACGGGGTCCTCTTTGATGCTGGATGTCAGAGGGGCTGTGGAGCTGTAGAGAGATTGTGGGAATGGGTCCTTTGAATCCTCAGACCCACTGGGCTGAGAGACCAGGCAGACTCCTGGTGCTGGGGGATGGAGGTTGGTGTTGGGTGTGTTGGGAAGCTTGGCCTCTCCCTGAGGTCTGATTATCTTTTCTTGGCCTGCTTTGTCTAAGTTTGTTGCCTTGACTTACTCCGTCTGATGCTGATGTCCTCATGTTGTGCGCTCCCAGCCAGGCATAGCAAGGTGAACCATTCCATCTTTTGCCCCATCATAGGGTAGGCAGAAATTTTGTTCCTTTCACACCGAAGAGGAGACTGATCTTCAGAGATGCCAAGGGCTGGGGCAATGGTCACCCAGCACCGTGAAGTATGAGTCCAGACTTCTGGTTTCTGGATGATTGGTGGCATCTGATTGCATCTGAGTGTGTACCCAGCTTGGCTGAGATCTTTCCCCAGGAATAGGGTGGGTGTATCGCTGTAGGCAGATGATCCTGACTTTCTGGGCTTCCAGCTCTGACTGATGGATCTCCACTCAGAGTTGGAGTATTCGGATTTTGCAGGGAACCCCCAGCTCCCAGGATTGGCACATCAGGGGTGTTTAATGGATGCTTGTGACATAAAGGGACTAGAAGTAGCAAGGCTTTTGGAGCCAGTTGGTTCTGGGTTTGAATCCTGAATCTACCATTTGCTTTGTACAATTATGGGAAAATGATTGCTCTGAGCCTTGGTTTCCTTATCCGTGAAATAGGGACGACCGTGCCCATACCAGCTCTGACAAGGTGGTGTAAGGGTCAGATGAGCCAAAGTAGGTCTTCTGTGGCTCAGAGTCCACACAAAGTAAGTGCTTAATATTTCTGAGTGCCTTTGATTATGAAGGTAGTTCCCTGATAAGGTGGGAATTCTGAGCCTCTGCAGGCCAATTGATCTGGAATCTCTAGGGCTGAGATAGAATGCCTGTGTCTGTGGCAGGATTGTCCTATGGGGCAGGGCTGGAGAGAAAGTTAACTAGAGACAGATAGTTTGGTGGCTGGGCAGATTGGAAGCCTCCAGCTCTATCCAGCCTCTCTGAGGCCATCTCCCGCCTCAGCCCTTGGGCACCTGTGACTTGTCAAGGCCTCCCAATGCTCCAATTCCCGGCATTCAAGGCCCCCTCACTGAATGGGCTCATCTCTCCAAAGGTGGCATTGCGTTCTTTGCATCTTTGCCTGCTTGGCCTGGGAGGTAGGAGCTGTTGGCTGCCTGTGTGTTTGCTGGGAGGCTGCTGATGCTCAGGAAGAGGTGGGCAAGGGCTCCTGGAGGTGCTGTTGGTCTGGGCCAGAGCTCTGACCTCTGCACCGCCCTCATCATTGCCCACATTTCCCCTTCGCTCAGGTGAGCATTTACCCTTTCCAAACCATTGGCTGCCTTCCTGCTTGCCCTGGGGTGTCCCTGCCTTTGCCTCTGTGGGTCCCACTGCCCAGCATGCCCTCCCTCTCAATACTCTTATCATGGCTAGAATGCCTGTGCCCCCAGGAAGCTGTGACTGAGCAACCTCTGTGCCCCAACCGAGTCCATACTTCCCTCCTCTGCACCCTGCCTGGGCCTTCTCTGCCTTCCCTCACGGCTCTGATACAGTCTGCCTTAGATGGCAAGGCAGAGGAGCTTTTTGCCTCTAAGGCAGTACGGTGATGATCAGCGCTCTCAAGGGTGCTGCGCTTTACAGTCTACAAAGCACTTTCCGCAGTCGCCTCTGAGCATCTCCAGCAGGGCTGGGCGGGAGACAGAACCATCATAGTAATCTTCATTTGGTACATGAGAAACAGGCCTCAGGTTAGGCTCGGCCCAGGGCTGTGTGCTTGAGCAGATGCCGCTGAACTCTGCCCCTGCCATTGTGAGCTTCCAGTCTCTCTGGGCAGGAACCACTCTCTCAGCCTGCATGTATTGTCAGAAGGAGGGTTTGGAGGTTCAGAGAGGTGAAGTGACTTACTTGAGGTCACACAGCCAGGAATGCTGGCAGAGCTGGGAAGGTTCCTTGTGGGAATTAGAGAAGATGCAGGTTGTGTCCACCTCCCATCCCTTCTGCATGGAGAGTCCGCTACAGCCAAGATCCTGAGGGAACAGTGAGCCATGGTGCTGCAGCCCCTGGGACTCCTTCAATAGTCATCCATTCCTTTGGGACATAGTTGAGCCCTTGCTCAGTGCTGGGTGCATGACCTCATTTGCTGCAAGGCTGTAGTTCTGGCCCCATTTCATCAAAGGGGAAACTGAGGCTCAGAGAAAAAGGGACTTGCCCAAGTCTCCCCAGTAATGGATTTGGGCCCAGGGCCCCCTGGACACCAGAGGCCTGTTCTGCCTCATCCAGGCTGAGCTCTTCTCCACCCCCTGCCTGAGCCCTGAGCCCTCCTCTAGCTCTTCCTCCGTGTTCCTGTCAGGATGGTGTGAAGGCCAGGATGGTGTGAAGGCCAGCAGACTCCTCTGGGAAGCTGCCCTACCCCTGACCCCAGGAACTTCTCCACCTCAATGGCTGGCTCCCACTAGCTGTGTGACTTTGTTCAGTCAGTTCACCTCTCTGTGCCTTGGTTTCTCCATCTGAGAAGTGAGCCTAATGGCAGTATCCATGCCATGGGCTTGTTCTAGGGACTAAGTGAGGTATTGTGCACAGCGCCCTCAGCAGTGGCAACACATAGTAAGTGCTCAGTAAATGTTAGCTGTTATTTTATCATAAGGTGTCAACCTGGCTGGAGAGGAAAGGATTGACAGTCCCATTCTCCAGATAGGACGACTGAGACTCAGAGAAAGGAAATAATGTCTTCTAGGCCACAGGGGGGTATTGCAGCTAGGAGGTTCCCGGGGCACATCCCCACTTTCCAGATACAGAAACTCAATTTTCCTATCTGCAGTGGGTGTATGCGTACTGAAGGGCAGATGATTTAATCCCATCATACCACCCAGCAGCCAACAAGGCGGGAGGTAGGGGTTCCTGTTCTGTCTGGGCTGGTGGGCTGTGCCCTGTGTACTTTATCCCAGGTTATGTCAAGTTCCCAAGGCTGGGCCTGACTTGGAGGCTGAACCAGGCCCCTCCAGGTGTCTGGGTGCCCTGTGGCTGCCAGCCCCTGGTCCTGCCACCTCACCTGGCCCACCTGCCTCCTCTGTTGGGTGCCCTGGCAAATAGTTTCTCTTTTTGAGTCTTGATGACCTCGTCTGTGAGACGGGGCAGGGGTCTTTTCCTCATTGGACTTCTGTGAAGCCCTTTCCCCGAAATGCCCACCCCGTGGCAGACTTATAGAAAGTGCCTACTCAGTGGTCAAGGTTACAAGGATTGGCAGGATTCTGACTGGAGAGAAGGGGCAACAGCATTCCGGGGAGAGATCCACAGGAGCAAAGGCTCGGAGGTGGGCCGGCTTAAGGAGCACCCTGTCACTAGGTGGGGCTGATGGGGAGAGGACCCCGCCTCCAGGGTCTGGGCTGGCCCTGAGGGAAGTGGGCAGTGTGTGGGCACTCACTGTGGTGATGTTGGCCTCCCTGCCCCCGCAACTTTAGATTTGCTTTCGAAGCCTTGAGAGTGGCCACCTGCCTTCCCCACCCCCATTGCTGCCAGGTGTTCCCGAAGGCCCTGGAACCAGATGAACCACAGTTCTATTTGGGGACAATTCTGCTGTTCCCGTTTCTCTCCTGTGCCCTAGTTTTAGAAACAACGTGGGTTTGGTTACCAGTTGGCCATTTGCAGAAAGCCCCCTTCCCCCTCCTCCCATACCTTAGATCTGTAGGCAGTGTGGGCAAAGTAGGACTCAGTACTGCCTTTGGGAGTTGCCCCTGGCCTCTGCCTCTGGGTCCTCTGGGCAGGGCATGGGCAGCTGGGCTCGCAGTTACCTGTTGGTGGTGTTTGAGCCTTGTGCTGGGTACTGTGGGCCCCAAGGACGCATACTGGGAGCGGCGGGTCTGGGGGAGCCACACACAGACCCTGACCAATGCCTTGCCACATGAACTGTGGCAGCCCACTACAGTGCCACAAGGACTTCCCAGAGGAGGTGATAACTGGCTGAGTCTTAAAGGGTGAGCAGGAGCTCATGAGGCAGAAAGAAGGGTGGGGCCCTGCCAGGAAGAAGGGACAGCAGGGGCAAAGCCCTGGAAGTGGGAGACAGCGTGTGCGCAGGAGCAGCCTGGGGATGTGGGGGCCCAGCAGCTCATGCACCAGGTAGCTTGAAGGTGAGGAGGTCGATAGGCAGGACCTCACACCCTCACCAGGCTTTGACCTGGGGCCGCTGTAGGCCGGGCAGGCCTCCTGCCGAGACCTCCTGCTACAGGTGGGGATCAAGAACCCCTACCTAGGGTGGAAGGTAGGGCCTGGTCTGGGGCCTTGGAGGGAGTAGGTCACAGAAAATTTTCTGAAGGAAGAGGGTGCATATCGACATCCCCGGAAGGATGGATATTTCTCTGGGGGAGGTGGAGCTTGAGCAAGGGCCTGAAGGTGTGGTGTGAGCAGCTCCTCTTGGAGCTGGGAGGAGTGGAGGTACTACTCTGGAGGTGGCTGTTTGGTGGGGGGTCTCAAGTGCAGGAGGGTCTGAGAGTCTACATGCACTCATTCACCCAGCACTGTGGGGGGTGCCTGGCTCAGGGTAGGTGCCCCACTGGCAGTGGCCCCGGTGGCTGCACTGAGAGGAGATGGGCCTGGAGAGAGGGTGGGTGCCCGACAGGCAAATGGCAGGTTTGGGACTGACAGAGGGTGGGGTGAGAGGTGGGGGACCTCTGCCCCCTGGTCTGACTGCCCATACATCCTTTCCCTGCAGACTCCTGCCTGGTAGGAAGTGGTGGTGTGCTGGGGCCTGGCAGGCAGATTCCGAAGGCACCTGGGGCATAGGACGAGGGCTCCAGGTTCAGGGCCCTGCCTCTCTCCCTTGCTGGGTAAACCTCACTTGGGTGAAGGGCCAGCAGTCTGGTTGTCCACTTGTATCTCCAGAACAGCCCGTCTACCCTCTTGAACCTGGAGGGTCCATGCTCCAGGCAGGAGAGTTAAGAGCCATGGCTGAAGACTCTAGTGTCAGATGGGCCTGGGTTTGGACCCCAGCTTTGTTTTTTGCTGGCTGGGAGATCTTGGCCAAGTAACTTTGCCCTTCTGAGCCTCAGTTTCCCCATTTGCAAAAATGGGGGTCACCCTAGAGTTTTCCTCCTCAGGCTCCTGGAGAGGATTAATGAAGTTTAGAGAGCTGTGCCCAACACCATGCCGGCCCCTGAGCTCTGGCTTTGAGGCTGTGGGCTCAGCTGACCAGGGTGCTGGGACCTGCTGGGCAGCTGGGAGTGGCTTCCGGTGTGCTCTGAGCTCTCAGCACTGAGGACAAAGTCCCTTTGTGGTGGGACAGATAGAGCCTGGGAACCCCCCTTCTTCGGGGACCAGAGGGCTGCCTGCCCCTCCTCCTCACCCAGTTCCCCGGGGAAGGAGCTTCCTCAGGCTGAAAGGATGGGAAATGAAAGTTGGTTTGTGCAGCAGGAGAGCTGGGCTGACTGCAGCTGTGCAGGCAGGAGCCTGGCTGGAGAGCTTGGCCAGACCCTTCCCTTCTCTGGGCCACCTTCTCAGGATCCCGGGCAGCCCTGGAAGTCCCAGGCCCACTGTGTGTGCCCTGTTCACTTATCCATTCATCTGTCCATCCATCCATCCATCCATCCATCCATCTGTTTGTCATTGTCATTCATTCAGCAATTACCAACTACCCACTCCGTGCTAGGCCCTATACTTTTGGCCAGTGTCCTTTCGACCAGATGGTGCCCAAGTATCCCAGCTGTTAACTATTTTGAATATTACGCCCACTGCAGGGTATTCAACTGTGAGACAGAAGTAGCCCCTATCCTCGTCAGACACGTACTTACATAGTGAGCTATGTTTTCGGAGCTGTGGTCCATGCTAGGGAGGAAAAGTCGAAGGTCCTCACTTGGGCTGTGGGAGGTCAGAGAGCTCCTCTCCTTCTGTGAGGAGGTGGATTTGGAATGAGACAGAGAGGAAGCAGCGGTGGCTGGGTGTGTTGCCACTTGAACAGGTGGTCAGGAAAGGCCCCTCTGAGCAGGTGACATTTGAGTAAAGCACCTGAAGGGAGTGAGGGAGTGAGGCATGTGGGTGGCTAGGGGAAGTATGCTCTGGGTAGAGGGAACAGCAAGTGTAAATGCCCTGAGGCAGGCAGGAACTGGATTCTTGAGAAGGGGAAGCACCAGTGCGGTAGAGCAGAGAGAAGGGGGTGGGGCTGGCCGGGTCTACTGGAGGGCCTTGGAGGCCCCTGTGAGCACTGTGCCCTTTGTCTTGGAGTGTCTGGGCTGTGAGGGGTGTTAAGCAGGAGTGACTGGTTCAGACTGACACTTCACAAAGGCTCTCTGCCCCTGGAGGAGGAGGCTGGGCCTGGACTAGGGAGTGGCCCTGGAGGGAGGGAAGGAAGTAGATTCAGAATGTGTTTGGAGGTGGGCCTGACAGGGCTTAGAACTGGGTTATATGAGGGACAGGAGGAGTCATCCTTCCTCTTTGGGGCTGCTGGTGATGAGGGGCCGCGTGTCCCCACAGACCACCGTGGGCTTCTGGTACGTGTTCCCTCTCGTTACCCCTAATCCGTCTGGAGGCACTTAGGCCTAGTGACTTCTCCACCTTGTCCTGAGGGCTGGATGGAGTCCTCCAATTCCTGCAGTTAAATGATGGTATACCTTTGGCAAAACTGACAGAATCCTACCCATTTTGCAGATGAGAAAACTGAGACACGGAGAGGTATATCCATGGCCCAGATTTCATATTGGGGCAGGGCGGGGGCTTGGCCTCTCATTACTCAGTGTGTCTATGGATTTGGGGCATATAGACCCTGCCCCCCAGATTCCAGCTAATGACTTTGGGGTGTGCCTGAGATTTCTTTCCTGCCCTGAACTGTCTTGGGGAGATGGAGGCTACCCACTGTGGCTTCAGGACTGCGGGCCTGGACTCCAGGTTGCCATGTGAGCTGGGCCTCGGTTCCCTCTGCTGGGCGATGAGCAGAGTAACTGCTCTTACCCCAGAGCTGTCAGAAGGGCCAGATGAAACGGTGTGTGGTGTAAAGTGCCAAGCCCAGTGTCAGGGACGCATAAGCATTCAGCGGTCAGCAGGTATTTTATTATTGTTTCCATGGGCAGTAAGGAAACGTGCAAGTCTGAGCCCTGGCTAGGTACACTCCAGAGCTGGGCTTTTGGAGAGGGCTGTTGTAACCAGGTGGCCTCTCCTAGGTATCTCAGCACCTTTGGATTTAAGGTCTCTGGAATCCATGCCCAGCACCACTTTCGCGAGGGGAAAGCAAGCCCAAAAGGGCACAGGACTGGCTCAAAGCTCTGGAGCAGTTTAGGCTGAGGCGGGTTTGCCCTGGGTGTGCTGCCTTGCCTGGCTCCTGCGCCACCCACTTCCGGGCCTCGCCCTTCCCTCTAGGGCTTCCAGCTGAGGATGGGTCCTAGCAGGAAGGGATCCTGCTCTCTGTCCTACAGGGCAGGGCTGGGGTCTGGAAAGATGTCCCCTTCCTGTCCATGAAGAAACCCAGGGACCTCAGAGTCAGGGACAGTTCCATCTACAGGCTGGGGTTAGTGGGAGCTCCATGGTCCTCTTATTTAGTAGCCTTTGCCCTCTCTGGGCCGCAGGCCACCGGTGATACCTGGCTGTCCCCGGCAGCAGCCCTCCATCTCTTGGCCAGTGCCAGCCCGAGCCTGCAGCACCCCGCCCTGCCCCGGCCGCACTGGCAGAGCCGGTTTGAGACCTGCCAGCTCCAAACGTGTTCACTCCACAAATGCGGGACCAGACATGTCTGGCTGCCCCGGCTGGCAGATGGTCCTAGGCTCACTCTTCACTCATTCCTTGCTCACTCAGCAATGGCCCCTGGTACAGTTCTACACCCTGGCTGTGCTGGGTGGGGCTCAGGGCCTGGGGCTGTCCCAGACTTGCACACTATCCTGTGTAAATCAGGGTGATCAGAAGCTCTGCCTGCCACCAGAACATGCCAGGCAGCGGCAGGAGAGCACAGTGGTGACTCAGGGAATAGACTGTGGGCCTGGACAGACCCAGGACTGAGACCTGCACCTCTTTATCTTGTGGGACCCTGGGTAGGACCCATCCTTGCATCCTTTCCTCCCTCCCTGCTTCCCTTTATCCCTTCCTCCCTCCCTCTTTCCCATCAACCATCCCTCTAACAGATTTTTACTGAGCACTGCTATGTGCCAGCAGTGTTCCAGGGGCTGGAGGTAAGGGCAAAGAAACAACCAGACAAAATTTCCTGTCCTCGCAGAGCTGACATTCTAGTGGGGGAGACAGAAAAACGCAAGTAAGGAAAATATACATGTGGTCTGTAGGAAGGCAGTAGTTCCATGGGTCAGACGTAAAGCAGGGAACGGGGCTGAAATGCTGGCTGGGGCATAGAAAATGGGTTGCAGCTAGATAGAGTGGCCAGAGAAGCTGTGTCCCAGAAACTCACATCCCGTGGGGGAGGGAGGAGCCTTGTTGCTCCCTGGCGGAAGGAAGTCCACATGGAGGGAACAGCTAGTGCAAAGACCCTGAGGTAGGAGCGTGCCTGGAGTGCTGAAGGAACAGCAAGGAGCCCAGGGGAATGGAGTGAGTGAGGGGGAGAACAGAGGGAGAAAGGGCAGAAAGATCGAGGGGCGTAGCAAGGAGGGCCTCTGGACCTAAAACTGTTGGCTGTTGACTTGGAGTGAGCTGGGGGCAAAGGGAGGGCTCTGAGTGAACAGACCAGGGGAGCAAGGGTGGCAGCGGGCAGGCCAGCAGGGCGGCCACTGGCTCAGTTCAGCAGTGGGGAGAGGGGTTCGCCCAGGCTGGGGGCACTTGGCAGGAGGGGAGAAGGAGGCCAAGCATTTTTTTTTCTGTGTTATTTAATTTCACCTTTCTTTTTAAACTCTTTATATTGGAGCCGTATTAGTATAATGAACCCCTCTGAGCCCATCACTGGGCCCCCAGCACCTCTAACCCTGAACCTGCCTGGCCCCTTCACACCCATTCCATCCCATCCCAACCCCCCGTCTGGTGTCATTTCAAACATCATATTTCATGTGTAAATCTTTCAGAATGTATCATTAAAAGATAAGGACTCTTTTGTTAAAAATGCAGCCACAAAGCCATAGTCCATCTAAAAGAAATGAACAATAATTCCTTAATATCTGCAGAAATCCCCTCCTCCTGCAGATATATTTTGATGGTGAAGCTGATGTCCTGGGCCTCCTTCTTTTTGCCACAAAGTAAGGTTCATGATAGCCTCCCTGCTCCTAGGCTGTTGTGGGATGATCTAAGTAAGATGCTGAGCGCAGGGCCTGGCATACGGTAGGTGCTCAACAAGTAATAGCTGCTACTGTTACTGATTGATGGCAAAACTTAGGGTATTTGCTAAGGGCTAGGCCCTGTTCTGAACACTTCACAACTCTGAAATCATTTAATCCTCACAACAATCCTTGGAGGTAGGTTATTATTTATCCCATTTTGTAGGTGAGGAATCAGGCACAGATTGATGGAGTAACTTTCCCAAGATCACACAGCTAGGAAAGGCCAGAACTGGGTTTTGAACCCAGGCAGTCCAACTCCTAGTCCCCAAGTGATTGGAACCATGTAAACCCAGAAAAGGAGGGGTACCTATCTCAGCCTGGGCAGTAGGTGATGTCAGGTACCCCCGTGGCCTGCCCAAAGGGTGCGCTGGAGTTCTTGGGGAAGCAGGGGCAGGGGATGCAGGTGGTGGAGCTCCAGGGGAGGGAACAGCATGTGCAAAGGCCTGGAGTTACCAGCTGAAGGGAGGGTTAAGGGGTAGGGAGGAGAGCGTGCAGCAGGCTCCCCTCCACCCTCGCCTTGATCCTGTCAGCAGCAGGCAGGAGCTTTAAGGGTTTTGGCCATCTTGCTGACCACTGACCCCCACTTCAGGCTCTGATGTTCTGTGCCTCAGAGATCTGCCAGAGACCCCATTTCATGGATGAGTAAAGGGAGGCCTGGACCTTTCTGAGGTCACACATCCAGGGTAGGCCACCTGTGGGCTTTGCGTACTGGGGGAAGAGGTTTGAGCTCCGGCCTGACTGTGTGGAGGGGCCTGGCCACCAGGTGCTCTTGCCCACCAGTGTCCCCAGAGGCAGTTGCTGCGTGGGTGTGGGCAGGGAGAAAGGGGCACTGTGTGTTCCCAGAGCAGAGAACGGCCAGAGCTGCTGGCAGGGAGCTGGCACTGTGGGCAGGGACCACCTGGCGGCTGTCCCCCAAAGGCCCATCAGCCATCAGCTGGCGGGGTTGGGGTAGCTGGGGCCCTGGGAGAGATGACCTTGGAGAGGCTAGGAGAGACCAACACTTATCACCTGAGTGTTCCCTGTGGTTGCTCCCTGCGTGATGCGGGGGTCTGCAAAGGAATCCTTGGCATGCCAGCGTGTCTGTGCAGGTGCAGACATGGGCCTGAGAGGGGGTGTGACTTGCCCGAGGTCACACAGTGATTCTGGTGGTGGCCTTCCTTCCCTGTGGCTGAGGATGGCCAGCGTTCACTGGCTGGGCCAGGTGGTACACTTGGCTGGGTCCCTGAGACCTGTCTGGTCTGTGGGTCCCTTGGAACCAGCATCTGCTCTTCCAGTGCCTCCTCAGCCCAGTGCTCTTGGGCCTGGTGCCCCGAGAATCTTATCCCAGTGCCACACCCTCATTGGAGGGCCGGCCTCTGCTTTGTGGTGCGACCTGAGGCTGGGTGCCCCCTCCCTGAGCCTCAGCTTCCTCGTCTGTGAAGGGGCGTATCTCACAGAGACTCCCTGAGATCGGGGCTGTGGCCCACATACCTGCCCAGTTGTCTACCTTGGACTCTGGGGTAGAATTCAGTGTCGGATGGGGGGCAGTGAAGCCTCCCCTACCGCTGACCTCACTAGCCCCAAGATGCTTCCGTTGGGGGGGCATCCTGCAGTCCCCTTTCCAGCGACCTTCCCCTTGGTTGTGGGCCTTGAGGGAGGGAGATGTTGGGGTGGGGGTGGGGAAGATGGAACCACCCATGTGTGTTTGCCTTTCCCCCCATTTTGCTGCTGGGGAAACTGAGGCTGCATGAGTTAAACTGGCCTGGCTCCCTTGTCTCACCTCTAGGCCTTTGCCCAAGCAGTCCCTTCTGTCTGGGTTCCACTCCTCTCCCTCTTTTCACAAACTGCCCAGGTTTTGGCTCTCAGCTGAGATGTCCCCTCTTCTAGGAAGTCCACCTTACTTTAGGGGCCTGCTCTTGCCTCTCTAGCCCTCTGGAGCTGGAGACCACTGTGCTCTGACCGGACTGCTGTGAGAGGAAGCCTCAGTAACCTGACCCTGTCCTGCCCAGCGCCCTCAGGAGCCTGAGAACACCTGCATGGCCCTCCCTCGGGTTTTCAGGCCTTTCTGACTTAAATTGCCAGACAGATCCCTCTCAGGATCTCCTCCGATCTCCTCACGCCTGGGCCAAAGGCCAGCAATGACCCCGTTAAGCTGGGACCCCCTCAGTCCAGACCTCTTATTCCGTAAGCCGCTGCACATCTGACCTTGGGTCTGGGTTGGCAGCCTGGCTCTCTCCTTCCAGGTGGGGGCAGCTCCCTGGAGCCTCCAGGTCCTCATGTGTGAAATGAGTGTGGCCACAGCTCACTCCAGGGCTGTTAAGAGCATTAATGGGTAGTGTGACCCTAGGTGAGCAGACATGTGGGGGAAAGGGGTGGGTCTCCACTCCCCCCATCATCACGCCCATTCCATCCTACCAGCCTGCGCTGGAGCAGCCAACAGCTTTGGGTTCTGGAGGAGGGGCCAAGTTAGTTCTGGACACTGGCAAGAAGAGCCCAGCCTCAGACTCCCTCCTTGGGCCTTCCCGGCAGCCCTGGGTGGTGGCCCTCTGGAGAAGTTCGGAGTGGGAGGACCTGTCATGAAGCTACTAACAGCTGGGATTTTAATCATATCATTTAACCTATCTGTGCTTCAGTTTCCTCATCTGTAAAATGGGGTACTAAGGATGGCATATAGTAAGTGTTTAATAAATGGTAGGTATTACTACTGTTTTTATTCGTATTCCCGTACTCTTTCTGTGTTCTGAAACCAGTTGTACAAAAATGCCACCGTTGAGCGGGTAATTCTTCTGAGAGTCTGAAGGAAGAAAAGGGAATCAGGTGAAGATCTGTGCCCTGGGGGAGAGGCAGTGTGGGAGGCTGCCCTGGAGGCCGGGAAGGGACGCAGCCCCTGTTTGTGAAGTGTGCTCTGCGGTGCTCCTCCAGCCTCCTCTGTGGACGGGGCCAGGGCTGTTGTGAGGAGGGTGGGAGTGTCAGTTGGGGATCCACCCTTGGAGGTGCAGAGGGGATCATCACGTACTCCATAAGTAGTCCTTCTTGGGCTCTGTGGCCTTGGGACAGCCACTGTCCCTGTCCTAGCCTCCATTTTGCCTTGTGGAAAATGGACTGGAGAAGGGGCCCCTGTAAGAGTCCAGCTGGGACCATTGGCCTTGGGGACAGGGGCTGAGAGTGGCCTGGGACCAGGAGGGCCAGGATCCCCAGCTGGCCCTCTGCCGTCTTGGATGGTGGCCTGGGCACCTGACTTGGCTTCTCTGAGTCTCTCTCTCTGTCCCCTCTGAAAGCCAGGGCTGATCGTCCCTGAGTAGCAGGGTCCCGATGGGAACCGTAGAGCTTAACAATAACAGTGGGAACCACACCGATAGTGGCAACAGTAAGGACCCTGTTTCTCAGGCATGGCCTGTATGCCCAGGGCTTCGCATGGGCTAGCTCATGCAGTTTGCCTTTGCTGCCTGGGGATAACTGTGGGCATCTCCATGGTGTTGAAGGAGGCTTTGGTTGACTTGCCCAGAGCCCACCCATGGGCCACAACAGGGCCCTGCTAACAACGATGCTATACCCCACCCTGGCTCGGGCAGGTGCCCAATGCATCCTTTCTGCTCCCCTCTCTCTAGAGGCAGACGGATGGCTGCCAGTGGGCCGTTTCTCTCCCCACCACCTCCTCCCTTCTCCACCTCCACACATTCCTGACCCAGCCTCCACCACCCACTCTTTCTGCCCCTGGCTGGGCCCCTGTTATCAGGAGAAATTCCTGGACTGGCCGAGAGCAGCTCCCACCTCAGGCCCTTCTCAGAGTGGGTGTGATCGTGATGCAGTCCCTGCTAGTGGCTTCCTTGGGGGATGGGCCCTGGCGTGTGAGGCTGTGGCGTCCAGACAGTTTGAGTCTGCCACCGATGCTTGTGAGTCTCTTAGGGGCTGTGTTGACTGGCCTTAGGCAAGACTCTTGACCTCTCTGTGCCTCAGTTTCCTCGTTTGCATAATGGGGCTGACCATATAGGGCTGCAGTGGGCTCATGCGTATAGCACACTTCTTAGCATGGTGCCTGGCACATAGGAGTCGCTTTACACATCAGATAGGCTGTGTTACCATTTGAGAACCAATTGTCCTTCCTCTTTGTGGGCCTCCAGTTTAGATGGCACCTGTGTCCACCTTCTGATGACCGTACAACAGCAGAGCCCCTGTGGGCTTTCTCTTTTCCAGGACTGTGGGATGAGGACAGGGTGGAGCTGAGAGAAGCTCTTTTCAGAAATTGAAAACCTGCTGTGTGACCTTAGGTAACCTCTCTCCCTCTCTGAGCCTCCTTTTCCTGGTCTCTATGAGCACATGGACCTGGGTAAGGCTTTGCCCTAGCCCCCCATTTTCCCTGTCACTGTGTTCTCTGTACTTCCTCCCTTGCCTGGTCCAACGATTGGTTTTTGTCTTGTCTTTCCCACTACAGTGCCTGGAGCATAGTAGGTGCTCAGCTAAGCAGTGTTGAAGGAGCCAGTGAATGCATAGTGATTGGGCCAATACCAGGGATTTCCTACTTTCAGGCCTTTGCTTGCACGGCTTCCTTCCCCATTGTCCCCAGTCATCTCTACTGGTGGAACTCCTCATCCGTGAAGCCCTTCTCAAATGCTGCCTTTTCCAGGAAGCTTTTCCCAGTTTCTCCCAGTCAGGGGATTGCTGGTGCTCTGAACACTTGGTCTGAAGCTCTCTGGTGGCACCTATTACAATCCACCTTGGTGTACGTAGTAATCTGTTAACAACACACGGGGACCATGCACTTAGCACTCACTAGGAGCCAGGCATGATGGGTTATATTTAATTTTCCACAGCAGCCTTCTAAGTATTACTACGTCTCCATTTACAGAACACAGAAGCTCAGAGAAGTAAACTGATGTGCCCAGCTATGGGAGAGAGAGCCTCGAGTTGAAACCAGGTAAGCTGGTGCTTTTTTTGTAAAAAAAGAAAGAGAAACATTAACACACAGAGTAGACAATAATTCAAACAGTACAAAAGAAGATAGAGGAAAGGAAGTCTCTTTTGTACCCATTCCTTGCCACCTACTCCACTGGAAGGTGTTTCCCATGTGCCCTTCCAGGGAGATCCAGACATACATAAGTGTGTATGTTAGAAAATTTTGTTTAAAAAACAAATGGTAACACATGGTATACCCTGTTCTACACTTATTTGCTTTTGGCAGTGTACCTTGGAGATAATTTTGTGTTGCTCTTTGCTTTTCCATGGTTGCGTAGTATTCCATGTATGGATGGAAACCATGCTTTATTTAATTAGCAAAGAATACTTTGGCTGTTTCCAGTCTTTTGCTTATTATAGACAATTCTGCAATGAATATCCTCAATCATGCACTTAGTGTTGGATACTTGTGTGAGAATACCTCCAGGATTAATCCCAAATTGTAGGTTGTCATCTCAATAGGTATTGCTAGATTGTCCTTCGTGATGGTCATATTGATGTATCCTCACACCCCACCCTCTAATTCTCCTCACTTCCATCAACACGCTGCTTGAGAAATTTTGGGACCTTTGCCAGTCTAATAGATGAGCAGTGGCCTTCAGTGTAGTTATTTATTTATTTTTAATATCATAGCTGTTGAGATATAATTCACACATCATTCACGTCACCCACTTAAAGTGTACAATTCAGTGGTTTTTCGAATATTCAGAGTTGCGCAGCCATCACCACAGTTAATTTTTTTAGAACATTTAAGTCATCCCCAAAAGAAACTGTGTACCTGGTAGTGACTTCTGCCTTCCCTTCAAACATCCCTTCTCCAGGCCCAGGCAACAGCTAATCTACTTTCTGTCTCTGTGGGTTTGCCTATCCTGGACATTTTATGTAAATGGAATCACACACGATGTGGGCTTGTGTGTCAGGCTTCTTTCACTTAGGATATTGTTTTCAGGGTTCATTTGTGGTGTAGCATATACCAGTACCTCATCCTTTTTTCTTGCCAAACAATATTCCATTATGTATATATACCACATTTTATTTATCCATTCATCAATTGGTAGATGTATGGCTGTTTCCACTTTTTGGCTATTATGAATAATGCTGCTGTGAACATTCATGTACACGTTTTACATGAATGTATGTTCTTTTTTCTCTTGGGTATATACCTAGGAGTGGAAATTTTGGGTCATATGACAACTCTATGTTTAACCTTTTGAGGAAATTCCAGACTGTTTTCTAAAACAGCAGCACCATTTTACATTCCCACCCTCAATGTATGAAGTTTCCAATTTCTGTACATCCTTGCCAACAACTTGTTATCTGTCTTTTTAATTATAGCCATCCTCGTGGGTGTGAAGTGGTATCTCATTGTGGTTTTGATTTGCATTTCTCCAATGACTAATGATGTGGAACATCTTTTCATGCAATTATTGGCGGT
Source organism: Smutsia gigantea (assembly GCA_032199065.1). Classification (NCBI taxonomy): domain Eukaryota; kingdom Metazoa; phylum Chordata; class Mammalia; order Pholidota; family Manidae; genus Smutsia; species Smutsia gigantea. Next base: position 64,712 of record JAVSCE010015464.1, read on the forward strand.
TTGTATTTCTTCTTTGGAGAAATGCCTATTCAGATCCTTTGCCCATTTTTTAATTGGGTCATTTGTCTTTTTGTTATTGAGATATAAGATTTCTTTATATATTCTGGCATAAGTCCTTTATCAAATATATGGTTTGCAAATACTTTCTGCCATTCTGTGGGTTCTTTTTACTTTCTTGATGGTGTCCTTTGGAACACAAAAGTTTTTGGCTTTGGTGAAGTCCAGCTTACCTATTTTTTCTTTTGTTGCTTGTGTTCTGGGTGTCAAATCTAAGAAATCATTGTGACCCAAGGTCGCAAAACTTATGCCTGTATTTTCTTATAAGAATTTTTTTAGTTTTACTTTGTACATTTTAGTTTGTTATCCATTTTGAGTTAGTTTTTGTGTAAGGTTTGAGGAAGGTGTCCACCTTCCTTCTTTTACATATGTGTGTCCAGTTATTTCTGGACCATTTGTTGAAAAGACTGTCGTTTCTCCATTGAATTGTATCGGCACCCTTATCAAAAATCAACCATAAATGTGAGGGCTTATTTGTGGGCTCTCAATTCTGTCACATTAATTTATGTCTGAGTCCCTTGAGTTTCTATATGAATTTTAGGAACAGTTAATCAATATTTGCAAAAAGCTAGCTGGAATATTGATAGGGATTATGTTGAATCTGTAGATCAATTTGGGGAGTATTGCCCAAATCTTAACAATGTTTAGTCTTCTGGTCCATGAACATGGGATGTCTTTCCATTTGTTTAGACTTTTAATTTCTTTCAACAGTTTTTGGAACCTCCAAAACAATGCTGAATAGGAATGATGGGAGTGGACATCCTTGTCTTGTTCCTGATCTTAGGGGGAGAACATTCAGTCTTTAACCATCAAGTATGATGTTAGATATGGGCATTTCATAGATGCCCTTTATCAGGTTGAGGAAATTCCCTTCTATTTAGTTGTTGAATGTTTTTATCATGAAATGCTGTTGGATTTGGTCAAATAATTTTTCTGCATCTGTTGAGATTATTATTTGACCCTTTATCTTATTGATAAGGTGTATTACATTAATTGATTTTCAGAAGCCAAATGAATCTTGCGTTCTTGGGGTAAATCTCACTTGGTCATGATTCCTTTTATATGTTGCTGGATCCAGTTTAATAGTATTTGTTGAAGGTTTTTATATCTTATATTCATAAGAGATAGTAGTCTGTAGCTTTCCTATTATGCCTTTGTCTGGTTTGGTATTAGGGTGATAATTAATGGCTTCATAGAATGAGTTGGGAAGTGTTCCCTCGTGAAGAATTAGTATTAATTCATCTTTAAACATACAGTAGAATTTACTAGTGAAGCCATCTGGTGGGCCTGGATTTTTCTTCCTAAGAAGTTTTAAAATTAGTAGTTCAATCCCTTTACTTGTTTTAGCTTTATTCAAAATTTCTATTTCTTCTTAGTTTGGGTAGTTTGTGTTTTTCTAGGATTTTGTCCATTTCATCCAGGTTTTCTAATTTGTGGGCATAGCACTGATCATAGCATTCCCTTACAAGTGTCTTTCTTTCTAACGTGATAATAGTGTTTTCTCTTTCATTCCTGATTTTAGTAATTGAGTCTTCTCTCTTTTCCTCTTGTTCAGTCTAGCTAAAGGTTTGCCAATTTTGTTGTTTTTTTTGAAGAAATGACTTTTGGTTTTGTTGATTTCTTTCTTGTTTCTTATTTCTATTTCACTTATTTCTGCTCTAATCTTTATTTCCTTCCTTTTACTTGTTTTAGGGCTGGTTTGCTCTTTTTTTTTGCTAATGTCTTAAGGTGGAAGGTTAGGTTACTGATTTGAGATTTTTCTACTTTTATAATATAGGCATTTAACAGCTACAAATTTCCCTTCAAGCTCTACTTTTATGCATCATACATTTTGATATGCTGTGTCTTCATTTTCATTCATCAGTATTTTCTACTTCTTTTGGTGATTTTGTTTATTGAGGAGTGTATTAATTTTCATGTATTTGTAATTCCCCAAAGTGCTTTCTTAATTCATTCTGTTGTGGCTGGAAACATACTTTATATAATTTCACTCCTTTTAAATTTATTGAGGCTTGCTTAATGGCTTAACAGAATGTTCCATGTGCTCTTGAGAAGAATGTGTATTCTGCTGTGGTTGGGTAGCTTGTGTAATTTACTTTACATTAATCTTATAAGTGAAGTTGAACATCTTGTCATATATTTAAGAGCCATTTGGTTTGCTGTTAACTATCGGGTTATTTTTCTTATTTTGTGGGAGCTCATTATATATTAAGGGAAAAAAAACCTTGATAACCACGAGTTACAATTATTTTTCCTAGTTTGTTGTTTGTCTTCTGAATTTGTGTATGATATTTATTGAGCCATGCAGACAATTTAGATTTTTATGTAGATTGATTTATCATTTTGAGAATGATTTTTAGGTTTGTGCCATGTTTCAAAATGCTTTTCCCATTCTGAGATTAGATGATTTATTTTCTCTACACTTTTTAGAGTATTTTGGTTTTATTTTTGTTTGCTTTAAAGCTGATTGATCTGGATCTTATAGGCATATGGAGTGAGATTGAGATTCAACTTTGTTCCCTGATGGCAGATCATTCCCAACTCTGCCTTAAAATTAGACTCCTTTTTCTCACTTTCATTATATATTAAATTACCATGTGTTTGAGGACAATGTTTGGACTCCCTATTTTGTACTATTGATTTGTCTATTCTTACGCTGATACCACACAATTTTAATTACTGTGAGTGTATAGTAATTTTTACTATCTGTTTGGGTTATTTCCCCCTCTTACTCTTCTTTCTTAGTATTTTCCTGGGTAGTTATATACATTTATTTTTACTTGTAAGCTTTAAAATTGACTTGCCTAGTTAAAAAAAAATCCTATTGGTGTTTCTATTGTGATCACATTCAATTTTTAGATTAATTTAGGAAGAATTGATATTTTTACACTGCTAAGCTTTCTTTGATTTTATTTTCTGATTGTTGTAAGTATATAGAACATTATTGTTTTTGGTTATTAAGTTTCAGTTTTCTTCCACTTTACTCAATTGTTTTTTGTTTTTTTTGCTTTTTGTTTAATAGTTCTGCAGTAGATTCTCTTGGATTTCCCAAATCTACATTGATAACACCTATAAATTATGATGCTCATCTTCTCTATTCTAATTCCATTTTATTCTTTCCATTTCTCTTTCTTAACTCATTTCATCAGCAAGTGTCTTAGAACAAGGTTAACTAGTGGACATGCTTATCTTTACTGACTCTCCCTGTGAAGAAGCTTTTGTAGACCTGGGCTCCTAATCACCTCCACCAGATAATCCCTCCAGGGCCATGCATAGGGCTGGGCACATTGTAGGAATTTTGGAGGCCTTTGTCTAATTGTATGAGTGATTAGAAACAAGACCAAGGTTCTGAAAATGGTCTTCCACAGTAATGACGATGGCTAATATTTATTGAGCACTTCGTATGTGTCAGGATTGTCTCGTATTTTTCCCCACGACAAGCACAATTATACAAGAACAATTATACCAATTCCCATTTGTGATAAGGGTAAATGAGGCCCCCTTGACGATGCATGACTAGAAGTGACAAGCTGGCATCTGAACTTGGCATTCTGGCCCCAGGCCTGCATTTTTGACTCCTCTGTGATACTTCTGCTTCCCCAGAGGGTCCAGAGGTATGGATGGTGATGTCAGAGCTGGCCTCTGACCCTTGTGTTGCCTCTGTGTCAGAGAGTTGGAGATGGTGGAGTGGGGAATGACCATGGGCCGTGGGGGCCATCAGGGGTGTGTTCCAATGTCACTCTCCTGAACCTCAGGCATCCCAGCTCTGCTGCACTCACATGCTGTGTGGCCTCAGGCAAGGTTCCAGCTTCTCTGAACCTTGGTCCTGTACACAAATGGGCACAACTGTAGTCCCTACTTCACTGTGCTATCAGGACAGTTGAATATCAACTGTGTGTAAAGTTCTCAGCTCTGTCCTCAGCATTTAAGGTCCTGCCACCTAACTCCTGTGTCCTCTTGCATTGTTCCTTTATCCCAGGCAATGGTAATAAGAATGGCAAACAACATGTGGGCTGTTTATTGAGCACTTATTCTGTGCCTGCACATGGACTCTTTCACTTAATTCCCAGATGTTAGGTTTATTATTATCCCCATTTTAAAGATAAGGAAACCAAAAACTTGCCCAAGAAGATTAAGCCAGTGAGCAATGAAGCCAGGATTTGAACCCAGGCCTGACTGAAGTCCTCACTCTCAGCTCCTAAGATCCTGGGCTCCACTCCATCTTTAGAAGAGGTGGAGGTGACATTCTTCAGAGTAGGGAAGGAAGAAGTGAATGTCGTGAGTGAACAAGTCTTCTTTTTGGACTCTTCTGGATGTTGCAAGCATCCGTGTGCCTGGAGGGGGTGCGTAGTTTTTGCAAAGGTGAGAGAGAGTGTGGTACCCTCTAATAGGGGGGCTGTGGGAGAGGGTGATAGCACTAACTATGCAGGGCCAGGTGGACCCAGGTGAGAGCTTGAGGCCACATCCATAGAGGAATGATGGGAAACCTTTAATATATATATTTTTTAAGTCTCATTTAAAAAAAAGCTGGAAAAAAACAACCTTGAAAGAGTCATTTCTTAATGTCAAGGGATACAGCATATAAAATGAAAAAGGGATGTTCCTCTCCCTGTCCCACATCTTTTGAATGAGTCTTGTGAAGAATTTGGAATCCTTCCAGAACTTTCTCTTAACCTATACTGTACAAGTATGCACCTGCACATGCCCAGGTGGACACACACACATATGTTAATTTCCTTTACAGAAATCTTTGTAGTTCATGTGTACTACATGCCAGGTACCACCCTAAGCCCACTGCACTTGTTGTCTCATTAATCCTTTCACCAACCCTACGCTGTAGGTAGCATTATTGCCCCCATTTTCCAGATAAGGAAACTGAGGCCCCAAGAGGCCCAGAGGACAGTCTACACTGCCAGCTTTCTCTTTTCACTTAATGATCTGTGGTGAGCCTCTTTTCGGGCCACACCAACTTCTCGTTCTATTTAATTAACTGCACAGATGTCTGCTTGAACAGACCATCATTTATTTATCCAGTCTACCTCTAATGAATGCTTCAGTTGTTTGTGGTTTTGCATGGACAGTGTTGAGCAGAGGAGGCCCCCAGTTGTCTGTGTGGTTTACAGAGATGCCTCTGGCTGCAGGGGGAGGGTGCCCTGGAAAGGCCACCACTCAGAGGTCCAGGCCCAGGATGACAGGGGCCTGGCCTGAGAGGATGGAGATAGGGTTGGGGGAGGGATGCATTTGAGGAAGATTTGGGGGATGTGGGAGAACCAGCCCTGAGACGGTGACATGAGGGCTGGGGTGCAGCCTTAGGGGCAGATGCCAAGTCAGTTTGGGACCACTGAGTATGAAGTGCTGTAGGCCCACATCCTGATGTCCCTCATGGGTAGTCATAGTGCCAGAGCCTGTGGTTGGGAGAGGCTCCGCAGAGGAAAGGGGCCACCTTCCTCTGGGAACCTCAGGCACCCGCAGTACAGAGGCCCCACCGCTTCCCTTGTCCCCAGGGATCTATCTATACCTCAGAGTGTGCAAGTGTCGGAAGAGATGCGGGTTGGCCCTTCTCAAACAGGCAACTCATGGTGAGTGGGCATTTGGGCTGCAGGATCATGAGGCCCTGAGGCAGGGTCAAGAAAGGAGATGGAGGCTCAGGAGGGTGGTCTCTCCCAGGGTCACACAGTGTGACAGCAGCTCCACAGAGACTAGACCCCTCCCTAAATGTGCCCATGCTTCTTCAAGCACATTCTGCTTTGTCGAAGCCTAAAACTTTGGGCTCCAGTGGGGCTCGGCTGCCTTATCCACTCATGTCCCCTCCAACAAGAGCAGGAAGCTGGGCTCACAGATTCTCCCACTGGGCCCCACGAGTAGCCCCTGATTCATGTGCTTCCCGGTCCCCTCTTCTTTTCATTCTTTCTCTTTGTGACCTCAGGCAAGTTCGTTGACCTCTCTGGGCCTTAGTTTCCTCACTGGTAAAATAGGGTGTTAGTATCTACCTTCTAGATTATCACGAGGATTCAATGAGTCAGTATTTGCAAATGGCTTAGAGCAGGGCCCAGTGCAAGGCCCAGGCCCTGGGAGTGTTTGCATATTGAGGAATGATACTTGGTCTCTACTACGTGGCATTACAGGAACAAAGCAGAATGCAAATTATAGGTCTGCGCTCATTTAGTCTTTTGTCTATTCTGTAAATATTTCCAGAGCACCTAGTAGGTGCCAGGCTTGTTCTGGTCACTGGGGATGTGGAGATGGAGCTGACCCGGTCCTGCCCGCAGGGAGCCTACAATCAAGGGCACTAGATGGATCTGTTTTGTTTACAGTCATACATTCCTTTTATGCTCAAAGGAAATGCACCACCCTGCCCAGGCGCTGGTCTTCCAGGGGTGAAATGGGCTGCACTGTCCTACGTGTGTCCACCCACTTTCCTCACTGATTCTCCCATTGGTCCTATGACAGTGGGGACTATTGTCACTCCCAGCTGATGAGAGGAAGCTGAGGCACAGGGTCCTAGGCTGGGGTGATAGGGCTGGGATTCAAGCACAGTTGGTCTGCTGTGGTAGTCTAGCTCTTAATCTTGACCCACCTGCCTCTCCACAAACACGTGTTACTTGTATAATCAGAACCAACCACAAAAATCTACCAAACCAAACCCCAAACCCCAAACCAACCAATATTGCAGTCAGAGGCCTGGACCACCTTAGCCTGGTCTTGAAAGGCCTCTTACACTTTTCCTGAGTGCCCTAGTGGGGAGTGGTCTTCTTGGTTAGTTAAAGAATTTAGGGGCCAGGAGCTGTGTTTTTCTGCTTGCCCCCTTCCAAGCGGGCACATGCCTCCTCTTAGTACCGAAGGCCACTCAAGGTCCAGTCTGGCTCTGCCTCCCCAGCACATCAGCTTAGTATCCTTTCTCCTGTCCTTGATTACCTCCAGTGACAGGGAGCTCACCCATCATGATTTAATTTATTCTAAAGAATGTTTGGGTTCCCAGAAAGTTCTTTGTTTAAAGTAAAAAAAATGTATGTTTAAAAAATACATTTTAATGATATGTACTTCCTCTTACAGTCTCACAAATAAGTCCCCTGCCCGAGCATGCACCCTCTGAGTCAGGATCCAGCCAGTTCATCTTTGTGTCTTCCTGTAGTGACTAGCTGCACAATTGGTGCCACGAATGCTGTACCAGGGAGCAAGTGGGAGGGGGTGCAGTGGTTGGGGCTCAGCCTCCATCAGGCCTGGGGCTGTGGGTATCTGGGTCAGTAGGTCTGTATGAATGCTAATGGGCATTGTGACCTCAGTGGTTTGTTGCCATAGGGATTGGCCTTCCTTGTCACCAGGCCTATGGCCTGTCCCTCAGGAGGCCCCAGTGATCCCTCAGGCTGTTAAGCAGGTCTCCCCCGGGCCTTCCCAGCCCCACATTCTCTGAGCTGGATGGTCCCCAGGGAGCATGCAGGCCACACCTGCATTGTGCATGGGTAGCCTGAGGCCCAGAGGGGGCAGGGACTGGCTGAGGTTCCCACAGGGAGGGGAGTCATAGCTGGGTTTGGCACTCAGGGACAAATAGTCTTGCCTGAGGCATCAACCAGTCAAGGGGACTTTTCCCTATCCGCGGGTTCCCAGAGGACATTCTGGACTGAGTCCAGGGCCTTCAGCATCCCCTAGGGAATAATCAAGCCCATCTCGCTGGTGTGTCCAAAATCCTACAATATCCATAGTAGCTGATGTGGCGTGGTGACCTGCTGTAATCCTGGCACTCTGCCTCGCCTTATCAGTCACCACAACGCCGCCATCATTGCCAGAGGAAGAAACGGGGCACCGAGAGAAGTGAAGTAGCGTGTTGGAGGTCACATAGCTCATTCAGGGCAGAGCCGGCACCTGCCTGCGGGGTGTCTGGCTCCAGAGCCCCCCATAACCACTGTGCCAACCTCTGCGTTGCTAGTGCTCATGAAACACTCTGGGAGGGCTGAAGGCTATTCCAGGTCTGCGAAGCTCTTATCTTTGGGCCTGCCCAGTTCAGAGCCTGATAAATCATGACCCAAGAGTCAGAGCTACAGCAATTTCTAATCATGTTCTCACAACAGCCCTGAGAAATCTGCTCTATCCCTCCTTTGCAGATGAGGACGCTGAGGCCCAGAGAGGGGAAGTGACTTGACTAGGGTCGCACAGTGGGGAGAGGAGGAGCAGGGCCTCCAGTCCAAGGCCCTGAACTCCACACCTGGTGTTTGTGCTGAGACCCCAGGCTGCTTCCCAGGTCTTCTGGGACAGCCCCTGCCTTCCAGGTGAGGTCCTTGATGGCCCAGCAGGCCTCCAAGATGATGGAGCTGGGAGGGGTGGCCGTGGTGGGTGGGAGACACTAGCCTGGCTCGAGGGGCTGGGGCTCGGGGTCTGTGGATGGGGAGATGGGGACAGAAGGGGTGGCAGGACCTCACTGGGGAGGTGTCAGCTTTGTTTTCTGTTTCCTGATTTCTAGACGTCCCAGATTTCTGGCTCAGAAATCCCTTAACTCTTGAATAGTCACACAGTCACTCATTTACTTAGCTGTTTATTGAGCCCCTGCTGTGTGCCATGCTCTGCGCTAGGTACTGGGAACACAACAGTGAACTAGACAGACAGAAGCCCTTGATAATAATCATATAGTCACACATGCACATACTCACAAACTGGGAGAGGCACACATGTCAGGGGGACTCAAACCAGTGAAAGGATCTGTGAAAGTCTTCCCAAGGAGGTAACTTTTGAGCTAAGAACTGAAGGAAACATGAATTGCCCTGGTGAAGTGGTCAGGGAAGATCATTTAGGCAGAGCGAGCAGCAATGTGCAAAGGCTCTGTGGCTGGGTGAACTCTCAGTCATCTGTCCTGCTGTATCTGCCTTGGTTACAACTCATCCCACCTTTCCCCGTGTCGGACAATTTCACTAAGTCATGTATTCACTCAGCAAACCCTGAGTGAGCCCTCTCCTCTGTGCTGTGTATCTGGGAGAGAGACATGACTCAGCTACTGCCCCTGCCCACAGGGGCAGAAACACTGACTCAGGAAGGTGGAGAAGGTTAGGGCTTCTGATTACCAGGTGTTTATTCTGTGTTCGGCCATGTACCAAGAAAGCCCTTTGTGGGTTTCATCATTATTCCCATTTTACAGTGAGGAAATAGAGGCTCTGAGAGGCTGACTTACCCATAGAGGCTAATACCCCTCTTTGGGCCTCAGTTTCCCCATCTGTAGAATGGGCGGGGGTGGACGCTGTCTAGGCCAAGGCAGCCCTGCCTGCTCCCAGAGTCCTTCACCCCAGGGTCCTCTCTTGTCTCCAGCCAGGACCATGGGCAGCAATAAGAGCAAGCCCAAGGATACCAGCCAGCGGCGCCGCAGCCTGGAGCCCGCCGAGAACGCCCATGGCGGCGGTGGGGGTGCCTTCCCCGCCTCGCAGACCCCCAGCAAGCCGGCGTCCGCTGATGGCCACCGTGGCCCCAGCACAGCCTTTGCCCCCACGGCTGCCGAGCCCAAGCTGTTTGGAGGCTTCAACTCCTCGGACACCGTCACCTCCCCGCAGAGGGCGGGGCCCCTGGCTGGTCAGTGGCCTGGACGTGTGGGTCCCGGCTCGCCCTGGCTCCTCCTGGCGGGGCCTCGGCTGCTTGCCAGGAGGGCTGTGTTCCCAGGGCAGCGACACCCCCTCTCTGGGCTGCTGCTTCTTCCTCTCCCTGAAGGGAAGAGTCTGTGGGTTCCTTGGTTTGGGGGACTGTTGGGAATTTCCTGGAGGCTCTGGGTGGGGAAGGGCTTTAGAAACGGAGAAGTGTAGCGCACATTCCATTGCCTTTGGAGGTGAATCCGATGCAGAGTATAAAGGGGCCCAGAGATATGGGATTGTAGGGAGGAACTGAGGCCCAGGGCGCCAGGGGGCTGTCTGCTCAGGGCAGCACAGGGCCCAGGTCTGAGGCTTTGCTTTTTGCTTTGTTCAGCCCAGATTGGTCAAGACTGAAGGCCAAGTGTGGCAGGGGGCAGGGCGCGTTAAGAGGGAGAAAAGGGAGCTTCTGGCCCAATGCATAGATGCGCCCCTGCGCCCTCTTCTGGTGCCTGATGGGTATGGCAGCCCCAGACAGGGAAAGCTTAGAGGCACAGATGCGGTAGAGATACCAACGTAAGACACTTCAAATTCGTGTACTCAGACAGAGCCACATACAGTGAGCAACTCATTCGAAGACACCCACACAGGGCATGTACACGTGGTGAGTTGGAGACACCATCATAGACACTCGTAGACGTGCCACGTGCAGAGAGACACATGGATGTGCACCCCTAGGCACAGTCATACGCCCAATGCAGATGTTACAAAGACAAACACACATACACCAATAACCTCCACTCCCAGGTTAAGGCACAAACATATAGTCAGAAGCCCTTCAAAGACACACACAGGACACGGACACATGCTCAGCTAGAAATACCATCCTGATACCCACAGACTCACAGATGTGTGCAGGGGGAATACACAGACACATGGACACTCACAGACCCTCAGACACAGACACACCCCCAAGTAAGAAACAGAGCCACAAATACACCATTCATTTGTTCAAGAAGTATTTATGGTGCCCCTGCTGTGTGCCAGACTCTTCTGGTGCTAGGACACAGCAGGGTGTAAACAGACACGACTCCCAACAGGAGAAACAGCAAGGCATGTAGAGCATTAGAAGGTGACAGCCGCCTGGAAGGGACATAAAGGGCAGGGAAGGGTCTTGGGGATGCATGGGGTGAAGGTTGTAATTAAAATGAGGGACAGGGGTGGCCTCTTTGAGGGGAGTGGCACCTGGAGCCAGGATCTGCACAGATACATAGAAGCACCCAGAGTCACACATAAAGAGAGGTAGAGTGACCTACCCAGGTACACTTGCCTGCATTCAATGGTTCACATATTCCATGGTTGCTTCTTGAGCACCTACTATGTGCCAGGCTCTGGGAACAAAACCAAGATGCCTGTTAATCAGAATCTTCTGGGTCTATGGGGAAGACAGGCACCAAATGCGTAAGCCACACTAGTATCACCCAGAGACCATTGGGTACACGCAAGCTGTGGAGAGACACACGTGCCTCCTACACACCCTCACATGAGTGCCTGGACACATGGCCTCAGGTGGACACGCACGTAGACATACCCCCTCTGTATGTGACCATGCCTCTGGGCTGGGCTCTGATGTTTTGTGGGACACCAGCTCCCTACTTCTCCCAGGGTGCAGGGTCTTCCTGTCCACCCCTCCCTGGGGCCATGGCCCCAGCTGTTCTGACACCTCCCACCCCCTCTGCAGGTGGAGTGACCACCTTTGTGGCCCTCTATGACTATGAGTCACGGACAGAGACTGACCTGTCCTTCAAGAAAGGGGAGCGGCTCCAGATCGTCAACAACACGTGAGTGGCCCTCCTCCCCACTGCCCTCGGGCCCCATGCCCTGAGCCTGGTCTTGGGCTAGAGCCACTTCTGAGCATCCCAGAGCCAGGGCAGCATGAAGGGCAGCAGGCAGAGCCGAGCGCCAAGGCCAGCTGAGGTCCAGGCAACTGCCCTGGGGCCTGTGGGAGTGGTGAGACGGGTAGTGCTGGCTGGGGCTCTGGGAGCTACCAGGGCAGGGATCTGGGTTCATGAACTGGTCAACAGAGCGCAGCATCCAGATCTCAGACCCCACAGAGGGGCATGTGGTCAGGGCAGGCCCAGGCCCAGGCCCCAGGCCCCAGGATTATATAAAGCAGGGCCTGAAGCTGGAGGCTCTGCCCACAGAGGTGCCCTTGCTAGCGACCTGAGGCAGCAAGTTAAGCCAGGGAGTGGAAGGGCCCACACTGGGAGGGTTTAGGGGACCCATGTTGGGCTCCCAGTTTGAAAGGGGTCAGGACGGGGCAGGGGCATGTGATGGTGGGATAGGGTAGAGGGGGCATAGGCCAGCCTTGGGGCGGGGCATCCAAGAGCCAAGCTTGCCTGTGGGGTGGGGGGGGCCTTGCCAGGCTCTGGGACCCTTGTGGGCAGGAGAGCAGGGGGAAGTGTCCCCTTGTCACCCCTGCTCTCCTTTCCCTGCCAAGGGTACAGTGGGGGTGGGGTATGGTGCCCGTCACTGGGGGCTGTGCAGGCTTTGGGCCACATGCCCCGGGCTGAGGGGTGGCGGGGGACTTCACAGCGGGGCCGGGGTGGGGTTCGCTCCTGCAGACTCCAACAGAGGGCAGAGCAGAGCTGGCACCTGCTGCAGTCCTGCCCTTGGCACCATGCTTGCTCCCTCCAGTCCTCTCTCAGCTTCTCCCTCTTTTCTGCTTCTCTTTCGCTGGCCCTTAGGAGGAAGGTGGATGTCAGGTGTGTACACACTTCGTGGGCGGCGCGCTGGGTGGGGGCACGGTACTGGTGGGGGCGGGGCTGCTGTCTGCATGGGCTTCCAGGCTGTGTCCTTGCCTGCGGCCTCCGGCTCCCTTGTCTGTCCCCCACCCCAGCCTCCCCAGCTTATGCCCTGCTCCAGACCAGTTTGACTGGGTCCCAACTTTAACCTGAAGCTGAGACTGGGAAGGGCCCCACCATCACCCCTTTCACTCCCATCACACCTCCTCCCCATCCACCTTCCTGCTAACTCAACCCCTCTCCGTTCTGACCTGTCAGCCCACACAGAGTGCCAGCTGCATGCAGCGCCCAGTGCTGGGCCCAGCGTGGCCTTGGGGGAAGAAGGCCATGTCCATGCCCTCCTGTAGCCAGCCCCAGTCCAAGCAGAGGGTGGGGCCGGGGTCAGTGCAGGCGTTTGGGCCCTTGCTGTGTGCCCCCCTGTGGGATTAGCACAGGGACCAAAATGTTCAAGCAGGTCCTTGAAGGAAGAACAGTGAAGTTGTGTGGCAGGTGGAGGCAGTGGAAGACACTCCCTCACACTGGGGCAGCTTGAGGGAGGGTATATGGCTGTGGAAGGGCGAGAAGGTTCTGGAGGGCAGAGAAGATTTGACCCCTGAGAGTCCTCAAAGGCCTGGCTAAGGACGTTGGGCATTTCCACCATCTCCAAGCATGTTGTGCTTGTTCTTGCCTCCCTGCCCTGGTGCATGCTGTTCCCTCTGCCTGAAAGGCCTCTTATCCAGCTCTGCCTGGCAAACTCCTATTCATCCCTCAAGATCCAGCTCAGGAGTGCCTTCCCTGTGAGGCAGAAGGGAGAAGAGGTGCCAGGTGCTGTGCCAGGTGTTTCTCCCCGTGTCCTTTACTTACTCCTGCCTGCAATCCTGCCAGGTTGTAGTGACTGAGAGGAGTTGTCTCCATTTTGCAAATGAGGAAAATGAGGCTCAGAGACGTGAAGGCCCTTGCCCAAGGTCACACAGCTAACAAGTAGCAAAGCCACTCTGGAACTTGGGTAGTGGCTCTCTCCCCAACTCTCCACCCATGTGTATCATAGTCTTACTGCCACTCCAGGGTCTCTTACGGTTCCAGCTGTTTGCATCTGCCCCCCCACCCCCACCCCACCGCTGGGAGTCCTTGAGGGCTGCTGTGAGGTCTCTGGGTCCCCATATCACCTGTTCCTCAGCACACCAGGGGGTGCCCAGCTGGTGTTGGTGAACAAAATGAATGAACGGTAGTAAAACAGCCAATATTTATTGCACTCTGTGTGTGAGCCTGGTCTTGTGCTGAGTGCTTCAAGTTGCATTGTTTCATTTATGCCACCCCACAGCCCTGGGAAGTGGAAACTCTTACTTGCTCCATTTTGCAAATGAGGAAACTGAGGCCCAGAGAGGTGAAGTGATTTGCTTGAGGTCACACAGCTAGTGGTGGCATAGCTGGGAGGGGTAGACAGGCCCTCCAGCCCATGATCTTTGTAGGAAGGACTCAGTGGAGGTACAGGGGAGCCAGTGCATCAGGTTAGTGGCTGTGAAGTATGGGGGAGGGCGGCTCAGGGAAGAGCAGCTATGGGAAGAGCATCTCAGGCTAGGGTCCCAGCTTGAGCAAAGGCGTGGCAGGAGGAAAGGCTCTGGGAACTTCAGTTCTGCCTTTTTCACCCAGAGGAGGACGGGAGGTCTTTGGCCAGGCCGGGGGCTGCCAGGAGGGGCTGGAAGTGTTGGAGGCTCTTCCTGGGAAGCCCTCGGGTAGCAGTGAGGTGCCCTGACTGGAAGGTGGGGGTGGCCGGGGGTCCCTTCCTCATGCCACAACGCTCAGCCGCTCCTTCGCCTGAGAAGTTGGTGGCAGTAGAGTTGGGGGTGGCATTAGAGGAGGAGGGGGGACAGAGGGATCTGAGGGGGCTCAAGGGAAGGTGAGCCACCTAACTGCGGAGTGTTCAGGTCTCGGATCTTAGTTGGGAACATCCTGCATGTCCTTTGACCGTCACTGCTGAGGGTCCATTATTGTTTAATGCCCTCACTCCCGGCCACAATGCCCGGGCCCTGTGTGACTAAGGGCCTTCCTGCATTTAGCCTGTGGCTGGGCTGGGTGTAAGGGAGGCGGAGAGCTAAAGGTTAAGCCCATGGCCGATGGGGTGTGGCCAGGGCTGACAGGGTCAGGGTCCTCACCGGAGTAGGCTAGAGAACCTGCTCCTGGATCTTCATGCCAGATGATCCTGGAGCCTAGAATCCTGGGTGCTGTGTGGCCCTGGGGCCGAGGAGGCCCCGTGGGGTCTGCCTGAGGCGTGACTGCCCCGAGCCTCCGGCCTGGTGTCTGAGTCTCCAAGAGTTGGGGGTCCTCTGGGTCTGAGTCTGGGTGATCCCTGAACTGCCCCTTTCCCCCACCCAGATTCCAGTGGCTTCTTCTGGGGAGCTCTCTAGCTGGCACTGACCTCTGCCCCCTTGCTCTAAGCACTCCAGTTGCACTCCCCACCAGGGGACAAGGGTTACCTTTCCACTCACCTCACTAAGTGTCCTGACTCACCCTGCCTTCTCTTCATGACCATGTGCCCAGGCCTGAAGGCTCAGAGACTTGACTGCCTGGGCCCTGTCCAGCTGCCCTGGCTTTCCTGCAACCCCCAAAGTACTTCTCTGACAGGTCCCAGCAGTCCAAGTGAGTTCGGTATGAACACCCAAATGGGCATAACTTCTTAGATTCCAAAGTTGCCATACCCCGGATCCATATGCCAGCACAAGGATCAAAAAAGAGAATCCTGAGGCTCAGAGAGGTAAGGTCAGTAGCCTGAGTTCACACAGCTAGAGGGTAGCAGTTGGGATGTTAAACTGTAGCTCAGGGACTCCTGGTCCCCTGCGTTCCCCTTTGGCCACATGTAGGGAGGTGAGGGGTCAGGCAGGGAATGTGTGTGATTCTCTTCCTTCCTCCCCTTCTTCCTGCTCCTGTGATAAGGACAAGGACCCAGGGAAGGGGCTCATGCAATAAATCTGCTCAACATGGTAGATTAACGCTGGTGTTACTTCGGAGGCTAGGCGTGGGTTGGTGTCTCTGCAGGACTGGACCCATCTGGGAAGCAAAGGGGCCTCTCATGTGGGAGCAACCCTAGGCCTTTGGCAGCCGCCCGAGGCAGGTTTGAGCCTCCCAGAGTGCTGACGTGGGAAGATGGAGCTTGACATCTCCATTTTACAGGTGGGCAAACAGGCTCAGATGCTAGTCATAGCAATCATTTTAGCTTACCCTAAGCCCGGCTTGGTGCCGACTGATCTACACACTTTTACCTACTAGGGAGATTCTCCTTTTTGTAGATGAGGACTAAGACCCAGAGAAGGTAGGGCACTTGCTCAGGGTCACACAGCAAACCTTATTCATGGCTGGGACCGAGCTGCCTTGGCTTATAAAAATATTTTAGAGGGTGGGAAAGGGATCCAGAGAGATACAGATTTCATTCTTTTTCTTTTTTTAGCCAAATCAAGATACTAACAGCTCATACACATTGAGCACCTATCATGTGCTGGTATTCTACATCCTTGGAGGGAGGCATGGGTATCCCCATCCTATAGATAAGGGGACTGAGGCCCGGCCAAGGTCACACAGCCTGCAAGTGGTCAGCTGGGGTGGCAACCAGGCGGTCTGACTGGAGCTCAGGCTCTGCAGTGCACCTCCATCCTGCCCTTGCGAACTGAAACCCCAGAACCGGACTGGGAAATGCCCAAGTCACATATAGGCCGCTGTTGGGGAGCTGGAGGCTCTGCTGGCTGAAATGTGGGTAATGTCAGCAGGGCTGAACCCCCCTTGCTTCTGGATCCCTGCTTGACTGGCTTTGGGAACATGCTGCCTGCTGATCCTCTGCTCTGAGCGGGTGGCTGGCACCTCCCCAGAGTGCAGCAGCTTGCAGACTCTAGCTTTGTCAGTCTGCCTCACTTCATGGCTTCTGACCTAGACCTTGGCCTAGTCCCCTGTCCCCAGCCCTGCCGCCTCTTCCTGTATCTTCCCCTGGCTTCCCCAAGGGTCTCTGAGCCTCTGAGTGGCCTGGGGAGGCTGCAGGGGTCTAGGAAGCCTGTGTCTGGCTGCAGGCACTCAAGGGCCCTGGTTCTCACCCTTGTTCTGCCATTGATTTGCTGTGTGGCTTTGGGCAAATCACTGCCCCTCTCTGTGCCTCAGTTTTTCCTACAAAGAGTGCTGCATTACTCCAGCCTGCATGCTTTGTGTTCTCGGGCTGGTCACTTGACATCTCTGAGCCATAGTTTCCTCATCTAGGGTCTGAGGCCTGCCTTCCTTCCTTGCAGGGTGGCCTTGAGGGTCAAATGGGACAGACAAATGTGGATACTCCTGGGTGGGTGCACAACAGGGAGGTGGATAGAGGTCCTGGGCATCCCAGGCTTCTTTCCTTGAGGTGGGCCTGGCCCCCTTACTCCAGAGCTCCCCCTTTCCTACAGAGACCCCCACGTGAGCTTGTGCCCCTGCCTAGCCAGACTGCACAGCATCCAGATGGGACCCCATACCCTCTGGTTCAGCCTGGCACCTGGCTGAGCCCCTTGGTCTGGGTCCTTGGAGAGCTCCCCTAGCCCTCTTTTTCCTGGCCTCAACTTCTCCATCTTCAAAAATGGGCTGAAGAATATGGGTCAGGAGCAGCCCAGAAGAACTAGTAGCTGGGAAGCCAGGTTCCAGTCTGTGTACCTGTGGGCAGGGACCTTTTTCTCTGAGGGCCTGGATGGTGGGAAAGGGGGAGCACATCCTGCTTGCTGCCTGTCTTCTCAGGGTCATGGTGAGGTCCATACGCAGCCTTGGACTGAGAAGCTCGGCAGGCTCTCAAGCCCCACTGCCTCCAGTAGGGCAGAAGCCTTCTGATCTGGGAGCCAGGACACTGGGCCTGGCTGTGTGACCTTGCGCAGAGGCCTTTGCTTCACGTCTGCACAGTGGGGATGGGAGGGAGCTGGACCCCCTTTTTCGGGCAGCCCTTCCCCCTGGCCTCCCCTCACTCCCCGTGGACCCTGTCCCTCTCCCCTTTGGTCGCTTTGGATGTGAGGCCTCTGTGGCTGCCCTGCCTTGTTCCCTGTCCCCTGTCCCTGCACCGCCTGGCTCTCCTGCCCTCTCCCTCTCTTTCCGCCTCTCTCTCTCACCACCCCCATCTCTGCCTCTTCTTTCCCGTTGGGCTCTCGCTTTCTCCTCTCTCCTCTGTGTCTCTGGACCCCCCGCTCCAGCCAGACCTGGTTCACATTCAGATGGCTGCAAAGGTACTTTGCCCCTCCCTGCTCCCACCCAGGCCCGGGGGACCCGACTGTGTGGGGAACTGCTCCTGCCCCTGTCCCATCTCCCTCCTCTTCCTCCTCCTCCTCCTCATGGGGCAGTTAGTGTAGAAGTGCCACGGGCACTGGGGCTCTGCCACCTCAGCACCCCTGACATGATACTCTGTGTGACTCTGGGCAAATCCCAGCCCCCTCTGGCCTCAGTTTCCCCTGTAGGTGGGTAGGCTGCAGGAGGAGGCCTGTAGTGGGCAGCCAAGGAGCCCTTTAGGTGTGACTTACAATTTGTGACAAAGGCAAGTATGTGTGGGGTTGGCACCTGGATTGTCACCAACCCCCAAGGGGCCACACCCTGCCGCCTCCAGGGCTCGTTCTCACTGGCTCCCAGGATTCCAAATCTCAGGGCTTCGGGAGGCTTTGACGGTCTGATTTGACATCCATTTAGGTAGGAATCTTCTCTTCTGTTATGACTTGCTTGCTTCCCAGATACAGGGAGCTCCCCTCTCCCCCTCCCAGGGGGACTCTCGACATCTTGAGACAGCTTGGTCTGTCTGGAGGGGTGCAGATTACTTCCTGTCCCAGGACTCTGCCCTGTGACTTTGGATCTCACCTGACCGGGGTCAGTCCTGCCACAGTCCCGTATAAAGCCCATCTGAGTCAGCTTTGGCAAAGAGGCATCTGGGACAGGAGAGGAAGAATTTCAGGCCAGCCTGGCTGGGCAGGCTAGAGAACTCAAACTGGCCCCCCTGCTCCCTGTGCCTCACTTGGCTTCGAGGGCCCCCAGCACAGCACCTGTGAAGAGTTCAGGCACTGGGGCCTACTGCTGACGGCTCCCTTCTCCTTTGCCCCCTTCCTCCACCCCTGCTCAGAGAGGGAGACTGGTGGCTGGCCCGCTCACTCAGCACCGGACAGACAGGCTACATCCCCAGCAACTATGTGGCGCCCTCGGACTCCATCCAGGCTGAGGAGTGAGTACCGACTCTGGCCCCGCTCTTGCTCGCCGCCCCCGCTGCTCTCACCTGGGCTGGAGTGGGCGGCCTGGCTGTCGAGGCCCCAGCCACATCGCAGGGAGGAGAGGTGCAGGCAGAAGCCTGGACTACCAACACCGCCCTCCTACCTCCTACCCAAGGTGGTACTTCGGCAAGATCACCAGACGGGAGTCAGAGCGGTTACTGCTCAATGCGGAGAACCCAAGAGGGACCTTCCTAGTGCGAGAGAGCGAGACCACAAAAGGTATGAGCACTCCTGCTGACCAGTGGGAACTGAGTCTTTGTGGGTTGTTTGAGCTAGGTGTTGTAGAATGAATAGGAGTTTGGTATATGGAGTGAAATGGGAAGAGCCCTCCAGGTGGAGAAAATGGTGGGATCAAAGGCAGGGAGGAACGTCTGAGGAACACTGAATTACCTGGGGTGGCCAGAGGGGCAGCAACAGACACTTAGCTTCTGTTTCCTCAAGTGAGAAATGGTCACAGGTTGTCAGGAGGACTGAGAGGTCATATGGCAAAGGCTTCTTCCTAGGGCGGGTGCTGATACAATGGGCCCCTCTTCACCCCCATCTCCAGGGCCTTCTGGGGCTGGACTGGGTTCTGAGCCTGGCTTTGCCCTTCCCCCAACAGCCCTGGACCCTGTTCCCTCCCCCAGCCAGAGAACACAGATACTCCATTTCTTTCCAGCCCCTCTGCAAGTGGGTTTCAAGTGCCCCATCACCATGGCAACGAAGCTGGGCGCTTCCTGTGGGCCTGGGGCTCAGCGGGAGATGGGAAGGCACAGCATTCCTGTCATGTGTGTGCATTAATGATCAGTCGTTGTGGCCATGCATGCTGTGTGGATCCATGTGGGGGTGGAATTGTCTGTGTGTTGCTGTGTGGGAGTGAATTGTGGGCCTGTCTTTGTGCCTGGGGGCCTGGGGAGTATGTACCTGTGTGAGCCACTGGGTACCGCCTGTGTGTGTGCTTACGTGGCCAGGGGTTGGCTTTAGGCTCAGGCCTGTGGCTTCTACATGCACATAGCCTGGGCTGCCTGCAGCAAGTCTTGGTTGCCCAGTTCAGGCTTTAGAGACCTGGATGTGGGATCAAGTCCAGCTCTGTGCCTGCCTGACGTGCTGGGTGGCCGTAGGCTGGCTGCTTTCCCTCTCTGGGTTTCATTTTCTTCTGCTTTACAGTGGAGATTATAACTCCAATCTGAAGACTGTCCAGAGGGTCTGTGGGCCCTGGGGGCTGGGTTTCTGGCACAGTCCCATGTCCTATCTCCCAAGAAGGGCTTTCTCTGGCTGCCACACCTCGGTCCCTGTCTCCGGGGCTCAGCCTTTTCCTTGGTGTCACACCAGGGGTCTCTTGGGTGCAGGTTATCAGAGGCTCCTAGCCCAGCCTGCTGGGCAGGAGGAAACTCTTCCACCCAAAAGCTTTTCCTGGCGCAGGTGCAGCAGGGAGGGGGCCACCAGGGTTGGCCCAGCTTAGCCCTGTCAGGCTTCAGGCCACACCTGGCACAGGGTCCCCTACCCATGACTCCCACAGCCTCAGCCGCCCACCTGCTGCTGCCTGAGTCTGGAGGCTTCAAAAGGTGGTGGGACACAGGCAGTGCTCCTGGCCAGATCCAGAGAGGGAACAGGCCAGGGAGGGACACACAGCCACTTGGGGCCATTCCCAGGCTCCCAGCAAGCATTTACTGAGCACCTACTGTGTGCTAGGCACTCTTAAATGTGGTCTCAGTGAATGTTCCCAGCATCCCTGGGTGTAGCCCCATTGTGCAGAGGCATAAACTGAGGCCCAGAGAGGGCAAGTGACTTGTCCAGGTCACAGAGTTGGGATACACCCTCAGGCTTCAGAGGCCGTGCCAGGGTCAAGGGTACATGGCCAGGCTCTGTGGTCAGGTGCCCCTTTGCTCACTCAGCCTTGCCTTGGTGGCCGCCCCAGAGCTGGGTGCTCAGAGACCAGGTGGGCAGACCTGGCTGTGCCCTGGGCCAGGGGCTGCCTGCTCTGCTCCCTTTCCTCCTGTGTTGGGCAGGCCCCAGGCCCAGGATGGCCTTTGGCGCAGTGGCCTGTGGAGGTGCGGGGCATGGCAGTCCCAGCTCCTCTCTGGCCCTGCCCTGCAGGTGCCTACTGCCTCTCAGTGTCTGATTTCGACAACGCCAAGGGCCTCAATGTGAAGCACTACAAGATCCGAAAGCTGGACAGCGGTGGCTTCTACATCACCTCCCGCACCCAGTTCAGCAGTCTGCAGCAGCTCGTGGCCTACTACTCCAGTGAGTGCCCTGGGGCGGGGGCGGCTGGGCCCTCTGAGGGCATGGGGCTGGAGCTGGAGGGGTTGGGGGGGGTCTCGGCCTCAGCTGCAGACCCTGAGGAGGTCACTTTGGGGCCAGCAAGGCCTGGCCCTGAGGATGGCGGGGCTCCCCATTCTTTCCCCAGCCCCTTCCTCCTCCCTCTCCTCCTTTTCCTCTCCTTTCCTCCCGTTCCCCCACTTCCTTTCTTCTTCTTTGCAGCTGGCTGGTGAGGAGGGGGCCGCCTGGAGTGAGCAGGGGAGGGGGCAGAGGCT
The DNA here is from genome assembly GCA_032199065.1 of Smutsia gigantea. Taxonomy (NCBI): domain Eukaryota; kingdom Metazoa; phylum Chordata; class Mammalia; order Pholidota; family Manidae; genus Smutsia; species Smutsia gigantea. The sequence goes on from JAVSCE010015464.1 coordinate 85,843, forward strand.
GGTGTCATCTGTCTCTGCAGCCCTAGGACCGGTCTGAACCGGTTACCGGGAGGGAGAGGAGGAGGGGGCGGCCAGATTGATCTGCACCAAAGCTGGAGGGCAGGCGGGGGGGGGGCGGGTGTGCTGCGCACATGCATAGGTTGTGGGTGTGGGGCTCCTGTATGATGCTGTGGATGTCCAGGGCTGCCTGGGTGGACTAAAGTGTCCCAGGCCTGTGGGTACTCATGTGGGTAGCCTCTGTGGGTGCCCGTGTGTCTGGCGTGTGGCCGTGGCCTCTGTGTGTGTGTGGCTTCTCCCGGGACCACCAGCTACCCTGTTCCTCCTCCTCCTATGTCAGCAGGGTTTCCTGGCTCCCTCTAGGATCTGCCACCCCCACTCTCCCCTTGGGCACCACTGTAATGTTCATTCTGAAACCCTGTTCCCCTAGGTCAAAACCCTCCTGGGATTAGTTCGGCATCTCGGCATCTCAGGATAAAGACGGAGACGTGGCCTACCTACCTTACCTGGGCCCCTCCCCCCACTCCCTCCCCTGCACCCCTCCTGACCTCCTTTCAGTTCCTCCAACTCAGCTTGCTCCTCTCTCAAGGCCTTTGCACACGCTTGAGGCCATGTGCCCTCTGCCTGGAGTTCTGTTCCCCAGGCAACCACCCACCCTCCTGCGGGCCCAAGCCCAGGCACCTCTTCCTCTGGGGAGTCGTCTGGGACTCTATCCAGACCCCCTGCTATTGAATGCACAGCTCTCCTGTTGTTCCACTCGTAGTCCTGGGAGGTGATTCAGGGAAGTTGGGCTCCCCCTTGGACTGTGAGCTTCCTGAAGATAGGGTTCCACTGGGCTTGTCCTCTGCTGGATCCCTGGCACTCACCTAGATGGCCAACCCTTAAAATCTGATGAATGAATGAATGAATGAATGATTCAGTGAGCAGATACGTGAGTCAGTGTGGGTCTGTGTAGGGTAAGGGTGTGTACACACAGGTGTAGATGCCCTCGAGGACATCCTGTATGTCCCCAGAGCCTGTGTGTATGTAACACGTAGGTCTGAATATACATCATGGGACAGGGAGGCCCCGGAGCGGACACCCTGCCTGAACCGCCCACTACCCTGCCTCTTTTCAGAACACGCAGATGGCCTGTGCCACCGCCTCACCACCGTGTGCCCCACATCCAAGCCGCAGACTCAGGGCCTGGCCAAGGATGCCTGGGAGATCCCCCGGGAGTCCCTGCGGCTGGAGGTCAAGCTGGGCCAGGGCTGCTTTGGAGAAGTGTGGATGGGTAAGGCCTTGTCCCAGACCTCTGAGAGGAGACTGTGGTTCGCTTGGGGGGACTTTGGTGCCCCACCTGAGGACCATGCAGGTGTCCCTTCTCAAAGCACATTTGGTGCCCCTCCCCTTCACCTCCATGATCTGAGTCACGTGCTGAATAGTGGGCCCTGTTGTAAGCATGGGGCTTGCCCGTATGCCTCTGCAGACCATGGCACCTGTTCACCGAGTGTTGCTCGGCTGGGCATCGCAACTCCCCGGTGACTTGCTGTGTGATCTGGGCCCAGGGGCTTCCCTCTGACCCTCCATCTGTAAACCGGGCTAGGATAATGGGACCCACCCGTGGGGCTGTGGGAGAACTGGCCCAGCACGTCCATGTGTTAGCTCTTAGCCATGGAAGAGAAGCCCCAGCTCACAGACGGAGTGCTGGGAAGCCCAGGGTCTGGCGTGTTTGGGGCCTGTTAACAATCTCCTGTCTAGCCCTGGAGAAATGGCAGAACTGTCCTTGGAACAAACCCCGTGCGGCCCTGACAAAGCCCAGGCACCTTCTGCTGGCCGGTTCCTGCTGACTCAGAGGAATCTCGGAGGTTGGGTGATGGAGGCGTGCCAGTGGCAAGCCTGAGGCTCCAGTTGGCAGGGGGTTGCCGTGTGGTTATCGTCTGAGCCATGACATTCACTTGGCATTGCTGTCCCCACTTTCCTTCCTTCAGAGGAGAGCAGAGGGGGTTCCAGGGTGGAAGGCTCTGTGGGACCAAAGGGTTGGAGGCTGGAGGTCAGGCCACGCAAGGAGTGGGGGCTGTTGCCTTGAGCTGGCGAGAGGGGAGAGGAGCCGGCTCCTAGCACAGATGAAATGAGGATGTGCGTGAAACCTGGAGAAACCCATGGTGTCAGCCGTTAGGGCTGCAAAATTCAGTTGTGGCCTGGGTGTTTGGAAATGTCCACGGGGGATGTTCTTGCTTTCTCCCTGGATGCTCCAGGTATAGATCGTGAAGTGTCAGGTCCCCAGATGGCGCCACCCTCAGATAGAAGCCCAAAGACTAGAAGAAGTGGGCCAAAGGCCACTTCATAGGAGCCTCAGGCCAGCTAGGACAAGAACTCAGGTTAAACACACTAATCTAGAACACAGCTTCCCCAAGCCTCACAATTTAATGACCAGATAACAAAATGACAGGTGCAGCTATTATTTACTGAGCCCTCATAGCGGGCTTGGCCCACTGGCTAAAATCTCATTTAATCCTCAAGCGGACCACAGATAGACACCATATCATCCCTTTTCCAGACAAGGAAACTGAAGCTCTGAGAGAGCTGACCCCCCCCCTCACTGCTGGCAGGAGGCAGAGGTGAGAGGCAAACTCCTGCCAGTCTGACCTCTGAGCCTTTGGATTTAGTGCCATCCCTTATTTTTGGGGGAGCGTGGCTTGAGACAGCCTCTCATTCTGAGGCCAGTTCTGCCTCAACCCCAGCCCCATTCATTTGCTAATGCCCGGGATACCTTTGATGCTCTTCCCAGAAGGGATGCCCTTCCCCAGACAGGGCAGTTGAGTTGCAACCCTCGTCTCCCACTTCTCAGGTAAATGTACTACTTTTTGGGACATTTCTAATAATCATAGTCGTAACAACAGCTACTGTTTTGTGAACCTATACCAAAGACTTAATTTAATCCTTGTAACAGCCCTGTGAGGAGTGTCCTGTCGTTGCGCCCATTTTACAGATGGGGACCCTGAGGCCAGAAAGGAGCTAGGCCTTGGCTGGCCTGGCATGTGGTTAGGGAGGCCCAAGCTGAAATCAGCACCCAGGCAGGCAGACCCCGGGCCCTTTGGGATGGGAATGGGGGCCCCCCTCTGAGGAAGCCTGCGGTCTTGCCCATACAGGCACCTGGAATGGCACCACCAGGGTGGCCATCAAAACCCTGAAGCCAGGCACGATGTCTCCAGAGGCCTTCCTGCAGGAGGCCCAGGTCATGAAGAAGCTGAGGCATGAGAAGCTGGTGCAGCTGTACGCGGTGGTGTCGGAGGAGCCCATCTACATCGTCACAGAGTACATGAGCAAGGGTGAGGTCTGAGCGACGGGCAGCCGCCTCCAGCAGACGGCACCCACAACAGGGCGGGTGGGGACATGCTTCCTTTTGCCCCAGGTCCAGAATGTAGGTCTTTAAAGGTGGAACAGACTCGAACCAACTTCTCATGTTGGTGGGAAGTTAGACGAAAAGTTGCCTTTCTGGTTTCATTTTGTTTTCGATGGTTTCCCACCATGCATCTTGTCTCCCCAGTTGGCTGGTTTTCTAAAGCCATTTGTCATTCTCGGGCTGAAAGATAACTCCCTATCCTTCCAAGAGGAGCCACTTCTATTGAGTCACTGGCTTGACCTTTACTTAATTTTGAATTAATTAATTATTTTTCAGAGTTCCACTTTTGGAGGTATAATTTACATACAATAAAATACACCCATTTAAAGTGTCCAGTTCCATGAGTTTTAACAAATGGATATTCTGTGCATCCCTTACCACAACCAAGGTCTCTGTCACCCCCGAAAGCTCCCTTGTCCCTCTTTGCAGACCTCTAGGGCGGAAGCCAGGCAACCACTGATGTGCTGTCTGTCATCACAGATCTGCTTATTCGAGAACTTCATCTGTGTCATCTTTTACATCCAAGGTTCATCCTTGCTGTTGTGTATGTCAGCAGGGTGCTCCTCTATTGCTGAGTGGCCGCCCCTCCTGTGGATGGACCACGGTCTCTGTTCACCTGGAGGCAGACCTTTGGTTGTTTCCCATCCTGCTTGCCTTTGGGTGACCAGTGCTGAGCGGGGCTGTATTCAGAGATGGTTTTACCTAAAATCTGCTGTGCTGATTCAAGTGAGGCCGGCCTGCCCAGGCGGATAGGATCTGGGAATCGCCGCTTCCTGGCTCGGGGAGAAGAGGGTGAGGGCTAGAGCTGCTTTCTCTCCGCCCAGGGAGTTTGCTGGACTTTCTCAAGGGGGAGACGGGCAAGTACCTGCGGCTGCCGCAGCTCGTGGACATGGCCGCTCAGGTGGGTCAGCCCCTCCCGCCTCTCACACCCTTGGCATTCGAGCACCCAGACCTATCCGGCTCGGCCAGTTCTAGGCTCCTGAGGGGCCCCTCCAGGAAGCTTGCCTTGACGGCCCCCACACTTGCTGATCTCACTTCATGTGTTACTGGGACCACTTATAGGCGCTGTGGGTGGTGGTTCTGGGCAGAGGAAAGAGGAAAGGGCATCAGGAGTCCCTCACTTGCTGTGGGACTTCAGGCCTCAGTTTTTTTCTCTATGAAGGTCATTCAGTCACTCAACAAACATGTTACTAGTACTTGCTTGCTGGAGGCAGTGCAAACCACTTTTCATTTAATCCTTATCACAGTCAGAGGAGGTAGGGCTGGCTGCTATTCCCATTTCATCGATAAGAAAACTGAGGTTCAGAAAGGGGTTTCGGGGCAGCAGGCAGGACTTGGCAGTCATCTGTGTCTGTGGGGCATCTGGGGCCTTGTTCTCGTGGTCATCCCACTTCACTGGCTGCATTTTGTCTTATGCCTCCCCTGTGCCCCGTGCCCTTTGCCCTGCATTCTCTGCTCCTGCTGAGGGCTGGTTCTGCTTTTTGCGCCAACTGTGTTTATTGTAAACCAACTTCACTTGCCTGAAGAAGTGGGGAGGGCAGGGTGTTTGGTTGGTTCTCCACCCCCACGGATGACCCAACCCCTGGCATGTGCCCTATGACCGGGGAAAGGCACGGGGTGGTCCCTGAGCCCGGCACTGGGGGTTCTGCTGCAGATCGCCTCGGGCATGGCGTATGTGGAGCGGATGAACTATGTTCACCGGGACCTCCGTGCTGCCAACATCCTGGTTGGAGAGAACCTTGTGTGCAAAGTGGCTGACTTCGGGCTGGCTCGGCTCATTGAAGACAACGAGTACACAGCCCGGCAAGGTGGGCAGGGCTGGGCAGATGCCATATGGCCTTGGGAAGTCACACCCCTTCTCTGAGCCGCAGTTTCTGCATCTGTCAAGTGGGGATGAAGATGGTGCCTGTGTGGCAGAGCGGTCATGAGTTTCTGCAGAGCCTTGACGGACCTTGCTTGCTTCTGCAGGTGCCAAATTCCCCATCAAATGGACGGCTCCAGAAGCCGCCCTCTATGGCCGGTTCACCATCAAGTCCGATGTGTGGTCCTTTGGGATCCTGCTAACAGAGCTCACGACAAAAGGACGTGTGCCCTACCCTGGTAAGAGGGCTCCCCACGGCCCATCTTTGGTCCCCGAACCCATCTGTCTGGTGACTGGGCAGACGCACCCCCTCCTGGGCCTCAATTTCCTCATCTGTACAACAAAGAGGTTGAGCATCTGATCTTAGTTCTCTCTGGTTGGGGCTCCCGGCCTCGGGGAGGGGACTTACCTACAGTCACATCTGCCCTGTCCCAGGCAGGGAGCCCTCTTTGTTGTCCCTACCAATTCTCCTGCCCTTGTGCCTTGTGCCCACAGGGATGGTGAACCGTGAGGTTCTGGACCAGGTGGAGCGGGGCTACCGGATGCCCTGTCCACCTGAATGTCCCGAGTCCCTGCATGATCTCATGTGCCAGTGCTGGCGGAAGGAGCCGGAGGAGCGGCCCACCTTTGAGTACCTGCAGGCCTTCCTGGAGGACTACTTCACATCCACCGAGCCCCAGTACCAGCCCGGAGAGAACCTCTAGGGAGCAGGCTTCAGGGCCAGACTGGCTTCGGGCTCGGATCCTGGGTGCCCTCTCCGGCCCGCCGTTGATCCTCTCTAGGGGGCTGACCGGCCAGTGACCAGGCCCTGCCCTCTCGCATGGCGTGGAGGGCCATGGGGCCGGGGACAGCCCCGAGGGCAGGGTCCAAGGCTGGCACAGTGACTGCTCCCGGCCCCTCCTCCGGCCACTTGCCTCCTCCCTTCCTCTCCTCCTGGAGCTCTTCGTATCTCGGCACGGGGAAGAGGGGCTGGGGCTGAGGGCGCCCTTTGCCCAGCCTCCACCTGCCCCACGCGTTGGCTCCTTCCCACTGCCGCACCGCCCGGGCCTGCCTCCAGAGCTGGCTGAAGAGCCTTTCCAAAGAGGAGTGATGGGCCCTGGCCCTCAGCCTGCCTGCCACCCTGCCCTGTGCCCTCCATTCCTAAAATACCTGTTGGTGGAGGCTGCTGGATCCAGACCCCTCTGCCGTGGCTCCCAGGCCGGTAGCCTGAGGCCCAGCTTGGCTGGATGGTGGGTGGGGTGGGCAAACCTTGCCCTTCTTAGACCTGAGGGCCCCTTAGAGATCAATTCTTTGTCCTCTTAGTTCCCATGGGGAAACTGAGTCCATAGAAGGGATGAAACTTGCCCAAGGCCACAGAGCAGTTCAGGGTTGAGGTGGGGCTGGAACCCGGTGCTCCCTGTCTTCCTCAGGAATCAACAAGATTGTGGACAGACTGGGGCAGCCCGGCGGGGGCCTGAGGATGGGTCAGAGATGGCAGAGAGAGTGGTGGGCGTGGCTGAGCAGGGAGTGAGGGGTGAGAGTGCAGGGGTGAGAATGTCAGCAGTTTTTGGCCCTCAGAGATAGCCAGCCGGAAAGGTAGTGAGCCCCCAGGCTCTGGAGGCAACCAAGCAGAAGTAGAAGATACAAGTGGTTGGCAGGCTCTGGCCTCAGGAGGGAACCCCAGGTCCTCTTTCCCCCACTTTGTCCGGTGTCATTTCAATGCCTGGCCCCTGATCTCATCCCTAAGTTGGCACCCCTTAGCTCATGAGTGAGAAAGCGGTGTCTAGCTTGGGGTGAGAGAGGATGAGGCTGTCTGCTGTCACGCACCAGGACAGGCTGTGTGGCCTCAGGTGGCCCCTGCTTCCGCTCTGGGCCACAGTGTCGGCCTCCATGTGTGGCCATCCACTCCTGTCCAGACCCTGTGGCCTGACGTCGTGTGGTGAGACTGTTTTGGCCCTCACTCTGCTGTTCAGCCTTAGGTGATGTGGTGGCTTCTCTTTGGGACTCAGTGTGCCCATATTAAAATGGAAAGCTGACAGTTTGTGGGCCTCTTGCCCAGGGCTTCTGTGTGTGTGTGTGTGTGTTCACGTGTGTGCCTCCATGTATGTCCATATTTAACATGTAAAAATGCCCCTGCTCTGTCCCCCAGACATGTCGTACATTTCACCCACAGCCCCTCATCATAGCAATAACATCCCTGCTGCACGGGGTTCTCAAGCCAGCCAGGCCCTACCAGCAGGGAAGGAGGCCAAGCGGTGCCTGCCTATGAAATTTCACCTTTTCCTTTCATACATGTTTATTACCTAAGTCTTCTCCTGTCCATCCCTGTCCAATCTGGGCACGCTTACTGCGGTGTGCTCGCAAATCCCCATCCAGCTGCCCAAGGCCCTTTGTATAAGGTGTCCCAGTACTGTCCCTTTTTTTTTCTTTTTTAACAGTGTTTTGTAGATTTCAGATGACTATGCAGAGGCCTAGGGGATCCCCGGCTCTGGGCAGGGCCTCAGGGGGTCCCACATTCCACGGCCCAGGCTTGGGGGGAGGGGGGACCCAGAATTGGTTGTAAATACTTTGCATATTGTCTGATTAAACACAAATGACCTCACAGTTTGGCCAGTGGTTTATTGAGCGACTACTGTATGCTAGAGAGTGAGAGGGGGTGGGATGTGAGGATAGACTGTGGGCAGGGGGGCCTTTGTGCAGGTAGCACTGGTGCCTGAAGGGCTTTAGGCCATGGGGTGACATGAGCAGGTCGGAGATGGCCCCTGTGGGATGTGGCTCTGTGTGCGCGCCTGTACCTGCTTTTGGGGTGTGAGCGCATCCAGCAGAATCCTTGTCTGTGTCTGCCATGGGCCAGGCAAAGCCCAGCATGTGGGCAGCTCAGGCCTCAGGTGCCCTGGGGGGATGCTGACGGTTGATACTCTGGGGGCAGGAGGGGGCATTAGACACTTGCGGAACCGGCGCTGTGCTCGCTGGAGATGTGGCTGTGAGCGTGCTATGTGTGTGTTTCCCAGGAGTGCTGGGCGGAGTGGGGTGTGTGGCTGGATCAGCAAAACCCTGGGCCCTCTGGTGAAAAATCCAAAGACCCTTCCTCTCTTTCTCCCCTATCACCAAGAGACCCAACCCGGGAAGTTCATTTGTGATGAAGAAATTTATTTCATGTCAGATCACACACCTATCCGTGAGTCTCCTCTGGCCCTGATAACACTGTTTGATTAAAAATGAATTTCAAAACCCAGACGTTTCTCTGTTCAGTATTATTTTCACAAGCCAAATGCCATAGTGTCCGGGTCAGAATGGACACCCTGAGGCCCCATGGGTGTGCACACCTTGGGAGCAGAGAGAGGAGTGTGGATATGAATTTGTGACATGTACCTTCTGTTGCTAGTGTGTGTGTGTGTCTAGGATGTGTGCCTTTGTGTTCCTGTGGGTATGTGTGGGCCTGTTTGCTCACGGGTGTCTGTACAGGTGGTCTGTGCATTCCTGGGTGCGTGTACCCAGATGTGTAAACCTGTGTTCATTTCACGTGGGTGTGTGAGAGAGCTGTGGGCCATCTGTTTGCCAGTGGTTGTGTGTCTATACACTTGTGGGCTATGGGCGCCTGTGTGTGTGTGTGTGTGTGCCTGAGTATTAAAGGGTATGAAGCCAGTGGGTCTATTCTTCCCAGCTGTGTGTACATGGATTTATGTGTATTGCATGGACACAATCCAGGCGTTTCTGCCTGAACCGGGGGACTTCAATGTGTGTAGCTAGGTCCTATGGACCAGCGCGTGTACTTAGGGGCTTGGAGTGTGTAGACACACAGTGCTGGCAGCTCCCACAGGGCCCCCGGGTGCCCTGGGGCACAGGGACACGTGCGAGCAGCCATGTGGGAGACAAGGTGCTTGCCCCAATGCTGCCGCAGGTCAGGAATGCGCCTGTGCGGTGCTGGGCACAGGTCAAGCCTCCCTCCCGTCCTTCTGAAGCTCCCCACCACCCCCAGGGGTCCTAAGCGCCTTTCTCACCATCTCTCTGCCCTTCTGGCTTGCATTTCTCTGCTTGTGTCTCTCTCCGTCTCCCTCTGTCTCTTGTCTGTGCCTCTTCAGCTCTCCCCAGCTCTCCGTCTGGCTCTGGCTCTCAGTCTGACAATTTTTGTTTTTCTTTCCTACTCCCTTCCGTTATCCCTTTCACCCCCACTTCTCCCACTTCTTGGTCTTTTTCTGTGTGTTCTGTTTGCTTCTGATTTTCTTTGTTTCTATATGTGTTGCTCTATTTCTCACTGTTGCTAGTTCCTCTTTTTCTCTGCGCCGGGCTGCTGTCTCTTTGTTTCTCTGGCTCTCTGTGTCTCTCTGATTTTCTTCCTATCAATCACTCTAAGCCTGGGACTCTAAACTAGACCTCCCCACGCCTCCATGCCTTCGCCCAGGCGGTTTCCTCTATAGGGAATGCCCTTCCCTCTCTACAACCTCAAAAACTCCTATCCTTCCTTCAAAACACATCTCAGAGGCTGCAGACCCCTTCTGGGAGCTTTCCCTGAGAAACGCCGAAGGTTTATGCTGCTGCACGCTGGTGCATCCGCTTGCCCACCAGAACAAGAGCTTGAGGGACTGGGAGAATCTCACCTCTGCATGCAGATCAGCCCTCCTGGGTGATTTCTGGTCAGGGAGGGAAGCAGGGAAGCTTACTCCTTGTCTCTGGCTCCTTCTCTGGTTTTGACTCCCTCCCTCTGGGTCTCTGTTCAATTTGCTTTTGCTGACTCTTCCTCAGAGAGACGTCCACTCTCCTGGGAGCGCTGTCTCATGGCCCCTCTGCCTGCTCTTCCTTTGCAGCCCACCCCGGGCTTGGAGACCCTGGGATCCCTGTGTCCTCTCTGCCCTTCCTTTCTGGTTTTACTCTTTATTCTTCCTACATTTTTTCTTTTTGAGGAAAATAAGATGTTTTTCCCTATGAAAAAAATAATACATATATTTTTATAGGAGAGTAGGAAAGGTACAAAAAAACATCCCCCAAGAGACCATAATTTGTGCCCCCTGTCCTGTCCTTCCCACCTAGAGAGGATGGGACATGTTTCTGGTTGTGGGTGCATCTAGGCCCGTCTTCTGTTCTCTGCCTACTGGCCTCTGCATCTCCTTATCTCTCTGTCTCTGAGTGTGTCTCTCTGTCTCTGTCTCTCAACTCTCTGGCTCTCTCAACTGCTGCTGTATCCATTCTTTCACACATTCATATGCAGAACACTATAGTGAAGACCTACCCTGGGTAGTCCTGCCGCAGCTGCTGTGGATGTGTGAGGACACATTTGCTGTGTATCTGGCAGGCTCTCTGTGCCGGGTCTTCCTCAGCCCCTCCCTGCCTCCCTTTCTCCTCGGTTTCATTGATCTCCCTTCCAGCATTGCACTGCCAACGTGCGCAGCGTGCAGCATGAGGGATGTACATGGTGTGCGCGGTGTGCGGTGCAGTGTGTGTGGCGTGGGGGGCACGTGCACGTCCCTGCTCCCTGCTGCCTTGCAGGCTGTGCCCTGTACTGCTCCTCTCATCCCCTGTGTCCCTCAGAGAACCCTGCCCAGCCTTGTGCTGGAGGCATGTGAGCAGGCGTGTGCTCACACACGCACTCACACATGCACACACATTGTGTGTATTTTTCTCTCGACTCTGTCTTTTCCCATTTTTCTCCCCTGGGCTCCAAAAAGCTATGCTTTGCAGAGAGAGAGAAAAAAAAAGACTGACAGAGACAGAAACACAGAGATAGAGCCTGACAGCCAGGGAAAGGGGCAGGGCAGGGGCTGGGAGATGTTGCTCGGTCCAACCACCTGTCTGTGGTCCATCCCGCTCTCCCTCCCCAGCTTCCCCTCTCTGGGGCTCTTCCTACCTGGTGCCCAGACCTGTGCTTCCCTTGGAGTGTGACCCGTGGGGTCCTGGGCCTGTGTCCTCCCCGCCCCACCCCCCAGCTCTGCATGTGTGTCCATCCGTCTGCCTCTGGCCCTGGCCTCCCATTTGATGTGGTCTCATTAAATGCCCATTTCTTTGATGATCCCATCCCCAGGGTGAGGTGTGTGTCTGTGTCCATGTGTCTGTGGCTGATCTCTGTGCCAGTCTGTTTTCACCTCGCACCTGTACCACCCTGCAGTTTACAGAATATCCTCCTTCCTCTCTCTCTCCTTCCCTTTCTTGCTGCCCTCTTACTGCGCGGCTGTGCGTGGATTGCTTGCCTGTGCCCCGCCCCCTACCCCTGGGTGGGGCTCTTCCTGGTGATCGGTCACTCCCCATCCTGGCCCTGTCTCCCTCCGGCTTCCACCTCCAGGCCTCTCTCCTAGGTGGTTACCCTGGCTTCCATCCCTTGAAACTTTACAGTCACCCCTGTCTGCTCTGCCCCTGCCTAGAGGGCCCGCGATTCAGCCTCAGGCACTGGGCCCCGCGCATCGGAAGGCTCAGCCAACCCTTGCCCACACTCTCCCGGGACCTGTCATTTCCTCTTGCCCCTCGGGCTCGCTGGGAATCCTTCGTCTCTGGTGGAGGAACCCGGTCTCCCTCGCCTGCCACTGCAGGCTTTGCCAGGCTGGCTGCAGCTGCCCACGGCGCCCGGACTGCCTGGCTGCTGGCCTTGCCCGCGCTGCTCCCTCTGCCTGGCATGTCGTTCCTTTCCTTCAGCCAGAACAGCCCATCTTCTCTGGTGAGGCCCCCAGGTCGCCCCCCCCACCCCCAGGTTCCCTTGGCACTCCCGGCAGCACGGTTTGTCCTAACTGCGGCCTCGTGCCCCCCAGGCCCGGCTGGGGGCCCAGGCAGGGCCCCATTATGATTCTTGTGGCCTCTAGACAGCTTTGCCTTCATGGGTCCTTTCTTCCATAAAAAACACTAAAACTTATATTTTGCAACAACATTAGTATAAAGTTGAATATATTAATAGTACATATTCAGACATTTTCTTTGAGCTAAAAGCTGATTTTTGATATAAAAAAATTAAAACATTTTTTGGGGTCCCTGCAAGTATCACGGATGGTGGATTTACTGAGCGCTCCTCCGTGCTGGGCAAGAGCTGTTCCTGGCAGGCTGTGTGTTCTCTGTGCTCTCTACCCTCTCTGCATCTTTCTTCTTCCCCATTCTGCCCCCTGCGGTTTGCCCTTGACTTCTCTGTGAGCATCAGAGCAGGACGACGTGAGTCACCCACCTCTCCCCACCCCATCATTTCTGTCTCCAAGTCCATCTCTCTCACCATAGAAGGTTTGTCTCTTTTTCTGAGGTCTCCCACCTTGTTTAGTCATTCATTCTGCAGGAAACACGCGTGGACTTGGTGTCTGTATGCGGCCATGGGATGGGGGGCTGGCTCCCCATCTGTCCTGCTCTCCCAGATCCGCACGCTTGCTGAACCTCCGTCCAGAGGGCTGTGCCCCCTGCAGCCCCACCCCTGGCCAGGCGGTGGGGACAGGGTGTCCCATTTCATCCAGCTCCTCAGGCTCCTCATTAAACACTCACCACAAAGAGCAGCTGCTCCTGCCTGGCCAAGAGCCTGCATGCGTGCGTGCGTGCATGCGTGTGTGTGTGTGTGTGCGCGTGTGTGTGCGCGTGTGTGTGCGTGTGTGTGGCCCGCCGGCTGCCTGTGCTCTTGCCACCCTGTACCTCTGTCCTGATACTCCAGGTGTGCCCCCAGGCCCTCTCCAGGGCTCTCCCTCCCCTTCTCTGCCCTCCTCTCTTACCCTCTGCTTTTGGGTCCACACTCAGCCTTGACACTCCGCAGCTGTGCTCTCACTCAGGTGTGTAAACATTCATCTACTCACTGGTTCGTTTAATTTCTGCTGGGCACTGACTGTCTGCCTGACCCTGGTCGGGGCTATGGGCTTAGCGGGAGGAAAAGTGGCTGGGAGCAGCCCTGGGCGAGGCTCTTGCTGTGTAGGAGAGAGGGGCAGGACAGATGCAGAACAGGCCCTGTCCCAGGAGAGTAGAGATAGGTCCTGAGCTTAACTGAGGGTCCGGGAGGGCTGTCCTGAGGAGGCGGGGCTTCGGGAGGCCCAGGGGGTAGGAGCAGCAGGTGGAGAGGGGGAGGGAGGCTGGGCGCTCCAGTGCCAAGGCCAGGAGGTGGGGGCTGGGCAGAGCCTGGGCGGGATGCCATCTGGTCATCCCTCCCTCTCTTTTCTCTGTCTCCTCATCCTCCCCTCTTCTGGCGGGGGTGTGTGACTATGTGTGAGAGAGCGAGAGAGGGAGACAGACAGACATACAGACATGGGGAGAGGGCGAGAGAGGCGTATGGAAGGCTCCTGCTTTTCCTGTGTTTCTCCCCTTTTCTCTCTGGGACTTACTGAAATCTTGTCTTTTCTCTGGGCTCCCTGCATGGGTGTGTGTGTGCACGCGTGTGGTAGCACACGTGTGTGGTATATGCGGTGGCATGTGTGGCGCTGTGTTGTGTGTGGTATGTGTAGTGTGGCATGCTGTGTGTGTGTCTCCCTTGCTGCTGCCTGCATTCAGCATGGGCTGTGCTGAGGGTCCCCCTGCCCCACCATTGCCCTCAGGGATCCTTCCTTTTGTTCACCCGCTTATTCTGTCCTAAAATGAAGGGGGCCTTTCTTCTGCACTCCCTCATTTGACATTGTTCTTCATCTCAGTTTTCTCTTTCCAAACTCCTGTCTTGGGGTCACTTTTCCGGTTGGTTTTAGACTTCTGTGTCCTTCTGGCCTCTGTGTCTGTCTGTCACCTCTCCACTGTGTCCTCCACCATCGTCTTTCTCCTTTTCTTTCTTTTCCTGTCTTTCCTTGTCTCTGTTTCCGCATCTCTTTTTCATTTTGCTTTGTTCTTTGTCTCTGCCTCTCAGTTTGAGCTTAACTCTACGTGTTACCTAGCATTAGTTAGCTTTTCTGTCGAGATGAGACTGTTGCTGTATGGGTGTGTGAGCATGTGTGTCTGCGTCCCACACATGCCCCCCACTTGTTCGGGCCTCTCAGGCATGTGCATGTGTCTGTGAGGCCGAGATGGGGTCTGGCTTCCCCGGCCCCTGAGCCCAGCCTGTCTGTCCCCGCAGGCTTGTGGGATCTCTGGTGTGGGCAGCTGCTGCAACCCTTCTCCACTTTGGGGGTCGCTGCTGTCGGCTGGGGGCTTCGTTTCCTCTCTCCCTTGGCTCTACTGAGGACATTCATGGTGCAGCAGCTGCTTTGCCTGGCCATGTGTGTGACAGACAGGGACAGCGTCCCCTGCCCAGCCCCCCTATCTGCGGGTTCTCGGCTTTTATATTCATTCTGTGAGTCACTTGCATTCGTCCCTCTGTTCAATCAACACCCCTGAGCCCTTCCTTGGGCTGCCTGGGGCGAGTGTGTGCACGGCTCTGCCTCTCCCTCCTTCCCGCCCTTGCTGCCTTGCCTCTAGGCAGCTCTGAAACCTGCCCTGGCCCTGTGCCCATGGCAGTCGCAGAGCGTGGATGGGTGTATGGGCGTGAACTGGCATGTGACAGGCTGTCATGGTGTCATCGCTGCCACTTTTCCTGATCCTCTGCTTCCACTCTGGGGGGTAATTTCTGTTGTATTTTCTTACGGTCAACAGACACGGAGCACCTTCTGTGAGTGTATGTGCCTGTGTGCGTGTGAGTGAGAGAGAGACAGACAGACAGGTCTCTAGCCCTCTGCGCTTTGCTCCCCCCGGCCTCCACTTGGCTCCCTCTTGAGTTTTCCAGACATGCTGGTATCTGTCTCTCTCCCACCACTTCACCCAGAGTCTCTCTCTCTCCTTCCACATCCATCCCTGAGGCTCTGTCCAGCATCTGCTTTTGCTCTGCCCGTGAGCATGTGGTGATCTGTGGGTCCATCCAGCCGTCTGCCCGAGAGTTATTTACGGGCCCTTTCCTTGTCCCCCTTCCTGGGCCCACTGTTGGCCTCCCCACTGCAGGCGGCTGGGCCCTCTCAGCCGCCCAGGGGCCTCCAGGTTCCCCGGCCCCTGTGGTGAGCTCCAGACCCAGCACTCACGCAGCCGCCTCCTGGGCCCCTCACCAGCCCCTGCTGCCTGCACTCTCACTGCGCCTCCCAGATTCGGAACCTTCCTGCCCCGTCCTGCCATGTACCAGCTTCCCCCACACCCCCAGCGGGTCTGCAGGAGCCCCAGCCTCTGGTGCCTCCAGCTCAAGGGGCCAGCGCTGGTGAGCTCCCGGCTGCCCTGTGGACCCCTCCTGGTCCAGTCCCCTCGGGGTCTCTCTCCCGTCCTATGTGAGGGCTCAGGCGTCAGTCCTTCTCTTTTGGTGGCATTGTCTTCTTATTTCCTCATCAGACTTTGTGAGGATCTGTTGTCCCGTGGCATCCTGTGTGCGTGTGTGCGTGTGCATGCGTGTGTGTGTGTTCACTCCTCTCCCCGTGTGATGCATACATCTTTCCTTCCCTCTTTTATCTTCTTACTCTCATTTAAAAACATTGAGGTATAACTTACATGCCATCAAATGCACAGATCTTAAGTGAAAAGCCTCACTGATGAATTTCACATATGTCTGCACCTGTGGATACACCTCATGGAGCAAGGATCGGACCACCGGAGCCCCCAGCCCGCAAGAGCACCACTCTTCAGGCTCTGTTACTGTTGACTCTGACTTTTTAAAATCCCAAGCTCGATGGGTCTCTTTCTCACTATGTACGTGTGGCCTTCTGTCTGTCTGTCTGTCTGGGAACTTTCTTGGTCTTTGCTTCCTTTGAGGGAGCCGCCTGTCTTTTTGTTCCTTCAGTCAACAGTTATTGAATACCTCCGAAGATGGGCTGTGTGGGTCTAACTCCCTCCCTCTCTCCTGCTCCCTGAGCTCCATCTCCAAGTCATTATTGAATTCTGCGCATCACTGCAGGAGCGCGCACGTGCGCGTGTGTGTGTGTGTGTGTGTGTGTGTGTGTGTGTCCCTGCTCACCCACCTGCCCCCCCTCGCTCTCTGCCTCTCCCACCCCTGCCTCTCTCTCCTTCTCTCCTGCTCCTGGGGGTTCCATCTAGATGTTTCCAGGTGAACCTGGCTCTTTTTCTTTCTTTTCTTTCTTCCTCGTCATCTCTGAGGGCTGGGTGAGAGCTGTCTTGCTGTGTATGCTGGCCTGTCCACCTCAGCTGCACTCTGGCCTCGCCCCCCGACCCCTCACATTTCCCCAGCCCCTTTTGGCAACTGTCTTGCTCCACAGACAACCCGCTGCCATCAGCATCTCTAGCCGGGATCTCGTAGCTGAGCCCTAGATCTGTCCACCCACCAAGGCCCACCTCTCCCATTGCAAACCACCTCCTCTAGGCCCCCACCTCCCACTGTCCTCCTCAGTCCTGGGCTGTCTTCACCTCTTTCTTAATGTCTGACCAGCGGCATTTTGTTCCCCAGTGCCTGAAGTGACTCCCACCATGGCCTCTCCTCACTTCAAGCAAACCTGGGCTCTGACTAGGGACACGTCCATTCCCCAAGCCTTGGTAACACTGTGTCCCCTGACTCCCCCACCTCTTTCTCTGTGTCTTGCCCTCTTTTCCCTTTGCACCTGAGCCCAGCGACCTCACCCACTCTGGCCTCACCTGTCCCTTTGTGTGGACCACTCCAGCTGCAGATCTCCTCTCCACTTACCTTTTGGACACTACACAGGCACTGCTGCCAATGGGCATCCAGGTCGGACCCCCAGCCTCAGCCCTGCTCCCCCTGCCAGCCCAACTCCTGTCCTCCTGGTCCTCAAACGGGCCTCACCCTTGCCTGCCTCTCCATCCCAGCACTTTGCCTCGGGCAGGCCTCCCTCTCCTCCGGGGACATGCTCCAGTCCCCTCATTGGCTTCTCTGTTCCCTGTTGCAGCGCTTCAGCCTGCCCTTGGCCTCCCAGAGTGACCCTCTGACATCAGGCAGATCCGGCTGTGTGTTCAGTCAATGCACAGTGACTGAATATTTGCCCTGGGCAGGCCTCGGGCCTGGAGGGGCCCCTACCTGGGCAGGCTGGGCTGCGGGCACAGGGTCTCACATATTCCTCATTTTCACATCACTTGGGCCAGCTTCTCTTTCCTTCCATCATGCCTGTGGGTGTCCCACGGCTGTCCCCAGTGTCAGTGTGTGTGCCTCAGAGTGAGGGCCTGGGGGTCTCTGTCAATGCCGGGCTGTGTGAGGTCTGTCTGCCTGTCCCCGGGCACCAGTGTGTGTATCTGACCTTCCTGTCTCTCTGTGTCTGTGGATGAGTTTGTGTGTGTATTTGACTGTCTGGACATCCTAGTGTGTGTATGTATCTTTCTCTTTGTGTGGATCTGTTGGTGTCTTTTTCTGACAGCCTGTGTGTCCTGACCTAGGTTGCTGAGTGTTTCTGCCTGTGTGAATGGAGTGTCTGCTGGCCTGGGTGTGTGTCTTGCTGTGTAGCAGCCGTCTGTCTCTGTGTCTCTCTGTGTGTCTGTTGGTCAGTCCATCTGTGTACAGTGAGGAGTGTGTGTGGGGATGTCTGTGTATCTCACGGAGGGTCCCTCCTGGCTGTGTCTCTATGTGTCATGAGGACTGCTGTGTCTCTGGCTGTGTATATCCTTGGGTGATTTTGTCTGTGTGTGTCTCTCTCTGGGGTCTCCGACTCCCCTGTCTGTCCAGCTGGGCACATGTCACCCAGCTACCTGGCTATCCAGATCACGTCCCTCCTCCCCCTCCTCTTCCTTCTCCAGGGCCTTGGTCGGGTTGCATGTCACCACTGCCGCCTGCGTCTGGTGGCCTCACAAGCCTGTGAGCAGGCAGCGTGCGTCACACCTCGCGCCGAAGCCTGGCCGAGATGCTCTTCCTGCGTGGGCCCGTGTGTGTGTGTGTGCGTGTCCTCCCAAGCCCCTGGGAGTGTGGGGGGCTCGCTCCATCACCCCCGCTCTCCCTCTGAGCCTTTCTCCAGCTGTCTTCTCCTCCTTTTGTGCGTCAGGCCTGCATCTGTCAAGAGCCCCTCACACTCGCTCCTCCTGTCGCCTTTCTGCTGCTGAGGACTTTGTTGGGGAACTTCCAGGGTTTACTCATCTCCATCAACAAACCCTGAGGAGGTGGGCTGGGCAGGACTGTGTGGGGCCAGGGGCCTGACATGCCCACTCGTTCCCTTCTGTCCCCT
The DNA here is from genome assembly GCA_032199065.1 of Smutsia gigantea. NCBI lineage: Eukaryota > Metazoa > Chordata > Mammalia > Pholidota > Manidae > Smutsia > Smutsia gigantea. The sequence continues at coordinate 104,057 of JAVSCE010015464.1, forward strand.
GGCACTCACTAGGACCCCTCTCCCCCCAGGAGTGCCGCACGAGAACCAAATCCAGAGCCACATGCTGCTCCCCCCTCCCCCCCAGCCCCTTCCCACCACTCCCTCTGCTCCAGACACCTGGCCTTGCCTTCCCTTAAATGTCACATGCTGCTGCCCCCACCTCAGGGCCTTTGCACTTGCTGACTCCTTTGCTCTTTATGGAGTTCTGTGCACCTGCTCCCCTGTTTTGGGTCTCAGCTTTTAGAGATGCCTTTCCTGTCCAATTAGTCTAAAACAGTGTCCTCCACTGCCCTCCTTACCCACTGTAGTTGTCTTCAGAGCACTTATCACTCCCAGCCTTCATTTCATATACTGATTTATTGGTTTATTTTGGGTCTCTCACATCATCCTCTCTGCTACTGCGCTGTAGGCCCGAGTAGGGCAGGGAGAGTCTGTCTGTTCAGGGTTGTGCCCAGCTCCTGGACACTGCTGGCACATAGAAGGCACTCAGTACATGTCTGATGACTGCATAAACAATCGAATTTCTAACCTCTGCCCAGCCAAGGTGCAGGGAAGTGCATCCTCCTGCCCTCCTAGTTCCCTAGACCATCCTGGCCTCACCATCTCAATTCCTTTTATTGAGGTGAAAGTCAAATAACATAAAATTAATGCTTTAAAGGGAACAATTCAGTACCTTCTCCATGTTGTATAGCCTCTATCTGGCTCTAAAATGTTTTTTTTATCCCCAAATAGTATCCTAGACCCTTAAGCAGACCCACTTCCCACCCCTGGCAGCCACCGATCTGCTTTCTGCCCTGGGGATTTATCTAGTCTGCATATTTCACCTAATAGGAGTCATACGATATGCGGTCTCTCTAGTCTGGCTTTTTTCACTTAGCATAATGTTTTCTAGGTTTATCTGTGTTGTAGCACGTCTCAGGGTTTCATTCCTTTTATGGATGAATAATATTCCACAGTACAGATTTATCCAGTATGCCTCCTTTTGAGTCTCAAAAGCCCCCTGTTGTGGGGTGCCTGGGCTCTGGCTCCTTTGCATCTCCTGTTCCTGAAGTGACCTGGGCCACCCTGGGCCAGCTGCATGCCCTTGACTCCCAGAGCTGCATCTCCCACCCTCCTTGCTCCAGCCTCCCCCCTGCTGGCCCTCAGCTGGCCACCCATCCTTACTCTTCCCCCAGGGCACCCTCCCCAGGCACCAGCTCCTTCGCAAGCAGGTGTCTGACCCCATCTGTCCTTCAGCTGCTGACCCCTCCCCCAGGCCAAGTCCAGACCACTCAGCCCCAGGGCCTTTCCAGGCTCATTCCTCCCGCATTACCCCAGGCTGTCAGCCAGCCCCCCGCCAGCACTGTCACTCCTGGACTGAAGGGCCTGGCTGGCCTCAGTGTTCAGCCATCTCATCCGAGTCCTGGTCCCCTACCACCCCCACCACCACCCCGCACCCTAGGACAGTTAGTATCTTTCCCCTGTGGCTTCTGGAAGGAAGGGGCTTCCGAAATAGCTCCTGCCGCCCTGTGTGCTGATTCAGCCAGGCGCTGGGTCACCCATGCCCGGGATGGAGCACCCCTGGGTGTAGGCAGGGGCCTGGGCCCATGAAAGGGGGCGAGACAGGGGAGGGCCGGCCTGGCCCCTCAGCCCTCTCCTCTCCCTTGTCTCCCCTTCCGCCTTGACAGCCTCCTGCCCAGTCGCCCCTTGCCCTGTGTGAGGGTGACGTCTGTCCATGTGGCTGTCCGTCACACCTCCTCTGGGGCATTAGGTGGCTCTGTGCTCCTTTTGAGCATCAAACGTTTTGCCGTGTGTGTGTGTGTGTGTGTGTGTGTATGTGTGTGTGTGTCTGTGTGTGCGTGTGCATGTCTGTGACTGCCGCACACTGTCTTTTCACTCTTGAGCTGTCTGTCCATCTGATGGCCCACCATACAGTACCCCCTTCTTTCTGCTCTAGCCCCAGGGGTTCATTGTCATTCTTTGAGTATGTGTGAGACACACACACAGAATGGGAGAGAAAGAGCCAGCGCCACAGCAAGCTGTCCCCCTCCGCAGGGCTCTTGCTTTTGCACGTAGTCTGTGAGTCGCCGGCATTCATCCCGCTATTAAATCAGCACCCCCCTCGTGTGCGAGGGAGGCGCTGCCTCGACCCCCCCTCTGGCCCTCTGTCTCTAAGGCGGTACTGAAATCTGCGCGTGGTGGGGCCTGTGTGCTCCTGCCCTGCCCCTGCCTCTTGTGGCCCTTCTGTCTCCACCGCCAGCCTCTCCCCGCCTCTGCCTCTGAGTGTCTCCTGCTCTCCTCCCTGCTCACTGACTCTGTACCCCCTTCCCTCGCCACCCCTCGCCCCCTGCCTCTCTGCTTCTCAGTTTCTCTGTCTGTGCTCACGCCACACTCCCTTTCTCTTTCTCTTGGCCTCCCTCTCCTTCCTCCTCGATTTTTCCAGATGTGCCCATGTCTGCCGCTGTCTTACGCCATAGATTTCTCTCCCTCCCTCCTCCTCTCTCAAGCTCTGTCTTCTCCCCTTTCCTCCAGGCTTCTGATCTGTCTGTGCATGTGTCTGTAAGTGTCTCTGTATCAGTGCGTGTGTCTGCATCTGTGCGTGTCTGTGAGTGTCTCTGCGTCTCGGTGCATGTGTCTGTGAGTGTCTCTGCGTCGGTGCGTGTGTCTGTGAGTGTGTCTGTGTCTGTGCGTGTCTTCACATCTGGGTTTCCTCCCACTCCATCTGCCTGCCTGTAACCTGCTGGGGCTCCCAGGGGGCACTGCCTGGAGGTCTTGTCTTTCCGCTGCTACTTCTGCTTTTGCTCCTGTCAGGGACTGGAACCAACCCCCCAACCCTACACCTTAAACCCTTCAGTTGCCCTCCCATTGTGCAAAGTAAGAAAGCCAACTTGGTGCCTCTGCCCGGCCCTCACACTCGGGCTCCGCCTGGCCCTGCAGCCTGCCTCCCCTGCTTTGCTCTGTCTGACTTTCCTTCTCTCTCACACCATGAACTTCTGTTCCTCTGAGACTGTGTCCTGGTGCTCAGGCCTTGCCCTCTGTCTGGTGTCTAGCCCACCTTTGCCCCATGTCTTCTTCCAATCTGTTCCTCCACTGGGGCCCGGCTTTGAGCTCTTGGGACCCTCCTGTGGGAGACCCCTACCCTGCCAGGCCTCTGGATCAGCTCAGAATTGCCCCTGGAGATTGTGGTAGGTTTGGGGGACCAAGCTAGCCTTAGGAGCCTGCACACAGAAGGTGATCAATAAATGGTCCCCCAGGTTCCTTCAGGAGATTTTCTCACCGTGTGAGTGTGGGTGTATTTGGAGGTTTGGGGCTTGGTGCCTCAGTTTGCCTACTTCCCCCGTCTCCGCACTGCCTCCCTGCCACCTTTTTTCTGGGTCCCCCTCCGTCCCAGGATGGGGGGGACACGTGCACCCGGGCACTCCCCTTGCTCAGTCTCTTCATCTCCATCCACTCTCTGTATCATTTTTCTTTCTTTTCTTTTTCTTTCCAGGCACATGTTTTTTCCTGATCCCAAATGTAATGAATCCATCTTCATGACAGACTGTTTAGAAAATACAGAGAAGAAAAAAAACCCCAGAGAAACACAGAGAAAACAATAGAAGTTGTCTACTGGTTCCATTTCCCAAGAGGAGAGGCCGCCGTGAGCATGCTGGGGAGCGGACCCCACAGCGGACTATGCCCCGGGTGCCTCCTCGCTGCTCCCTCGGGATCCTCGCACACCCTGGGCCGGCCCCTCCTCTCCGCCGGGCACTCTGCTCCTCTCAGGGTGTGCTGTCGCGTGTAGTCTCTGTCCCTGTCTCTCTGGTCTGACTCTGAGCCCCTCTGTGTGCCTCAGTCTGTCCCTCTGTCTCTGGGTGCCTGTCCCTGCCTCGGTCTGCCCTTCCCATGGGGGTTCCCACCGTCATCCCCTTTCATTCGTTCATAAAACCCATTCTGAAGCCACCCGGGTGGTGAGTGTGTCTGTGGGAGAGCGTGGCGCCCTCCCCCTTGCTCAGGCCCCACTGAAATTTGCCCCCACTCTGTGTGAGCTCTGCAGGTGCTTGCTGGGCTGTGTGTCCATGTGGCCGGCTCCCTGGACACCCGTCTGCCTTTCTGCTTGCCACACCGCCCTCTCCCTGCAGCTGTTTTGAATTGCAGTCTTGCTCTTTGCCTCTGTGTGTGTGTGTGTGTGTGTGTGTGTGTGTGTGTGTGTGTGTGTGTGTGTGTGTGTTGGGGAAGTGCCACGCGGCCCTCACCTGCTCCTTCCTCTCTGTGGTTTCCTCACACTTTGCTCCCCCTGATTCTGTTGGTCACTCCCATTCATAAGTTCTTTTGCTCATTCAAAAAATGGAACATCATTTTTCTTCAATTGTCTGCCAGGAACACAAATTGCATTAGTACCTTTGTAATAAGAAAACCCATTGGTCATAACCACAACCCGCAGAGGAGCACCAAGGGCCTGAGAGGCCCTTTGTCAGCATCCCTGCTCAATCACAGCATGAGCGTGTGTGTGTGTCTGTCCATCCATCTTCAGATTCCCTGTCTGCCTCTTCTTTCTTCTCTTCTCCACCCCTTTCCTTCTTTGGAACTTTCTGGAATTGCTCTTTGGCTCGTTGCTGAGAAGCCTAAAGAACTGGATTGTGTGTGTGTGTGTGTGTGTAAGTGTGCAGGTGTGAGTACATGTGTGAGCATGTGTGAGTGTGTGAGGGTGCGGATGTGCTCACTCACTGCTTCTCTGTGTCTCTGCTTCTCTGCCGTGTGGCAGGCTTTGTTCTCCCTTCCATGGACGTTTTCTTTCTTTTAGAAATGACATTTATTGTTTTCCTTTGCTTTCAGAAGCAATACGCATTCACGCAGAAGACGCAGAAAATACCAAAAGAACCTGCAGAAGGCTATGAAATAAAAATCCCCTGTAAACCTGCCTCCCCGAGAGAAAGGAACCACCGTGAACATTCTGGGGGGCTTTGCACAGTCTTTTCCTTGTGTCTGTGATCCTCTTCTCTCTGTGTGGGCGTCTTTCTCTGCAGATTCCATTTTACCCTATTCTTACCTATTCATTCCTTCAAAAGCATTTGGGGGTCCCCACTTGTGACGCCCGCATATGGTTCTGTCAGCCCATCTGAATGGTTGGAATGTCTGTCTGGGAAGGACTGTCTGTCTGACAGTCTCCTACCTCTCTCCCTGCCTCTTTTTCTCTGTGGCTTTGTCAAACACGTGAGTGTGTGTGCATGAGTGTGTGTGAGCGTGTGTGCATGATTGTGTGTGAGTGTGTGTGAGCGTGTGTGCATACACTGAGAGGAGACAGAGGAAATAGACAGAGAAGCTGCGCAGAAAGTGATAGCGGGAGAGAGAGCAGAAAAGAGACCCCGTCCCCTCTCCCTCCCATCCTCTCTCCTGTGCTTCCCTCAGGAGGCAGGCTACCCCGCATGCTTGTGTCCCTTCATCCCTTTTCTGTCCCTGTCCCTTTGTTCTCAGGTTCTTTAAGAATGAAGAAGATGTGGGAGGGAGGGACCTAAATAATGCAAACGGAGGGCACAGCTCCCACCAGTGAGTGGAAGCAGGAAGCTGGACTGCGTTTCTGGAAGGTTTCCTCCTGCAGCCAGGGGATGAGGGGTGGCCGAGGTCCAGGGGCCTGGGCATGGAGGGGCCTTGCTCCAGTTCCACCCTTGTAGGGGCTGTGGGCTGGGAAGCGGGATGAGGTTCATGGGATACAGGAATGGACCTTCCCAGCCTCTCCCCATGGCCCACTCACCTCTGCTCAGAGAACAAAGCTGTCTCCCTCCAGGTCCCGCTGTGCCTTACCATTGGGCTCTGCAGCCTCTGGGGCTCTCCTGTCCGTTTCGCTCTGCCTCTGTCTCTCAGCCTAACATAGTAGGTACACCTCTGGACTTTGGTGCTTGACACCTGGTTCACATCTTACTGACATCTAAGGACCGCATCTTGGTCCTCAGACAAGTGACACTGCTTGGAGACTAAATGTCCTTGCCTGCAAAATGGGGATAATAAGAGTTCTGAGGCTCAAATGTGATGGATCACATGAAGAATACTTGGCACAGAGCCGGGCCTGCTCCAAGTGCTCAGCATGTGCTGGTTAGTCCTGGTCAGCTCCGGCCAGAATTCTCCGAGTCCCAACTCACTTCACTGGGCAGGTCCCCTTCACCTGACCATCCTCCCTCCCTCCTTCCCTCCGTCCCTCCCTCCCTTGCTTCCTTCCTTCCTTCCTCACCTCTTCTTTCCTGGCTGTAAGCTGTGCTGGGTCTGGGTGTGTGCACACACACGTGTACAGCTGCTAAAGTTTTGGGGCGTCCCAGGTGAGATCTGCCCCAGATGCCTCCCCTGTCCCTACTTTACAGGCCCTAGGGCTCCTTTCTAAGCAGCCTTCTGGGTCTCCCCAGGCCCTCAGGCCCTCACCACGCTCCCAGCACCAATCACATGCTGTCAACACCGAGCAGGGCCCCTGCTTGACTCCTGGCTACTGACATCCACTCTTGGGCTGTCCCTGCTTTCTGCCAATTCTGTCCCAATAACATCTTCCTGAAGTCTCCCGCCCGCTCCCCCCCGCCCCAGCCTTGGCCTTGGTGCCATCCTGAACTGCCTGTGGGGCTCCTTCCAGCGGCCTGTGGCTGACTTTGAGGCTCCCGCCGCTCACAGGGACCATGCCCTGTCCTGAGGGGCCCCAGGGGCTGGGGTGGGGGCCTAGGGAGCAGGAGAGGGTTTTATGAGGCTCCCAGTTTAAACTCTGATCCTGAACCAGCCAGCTGGCCCTTATAGGGAGGGGGCCAGCAGGGTGGGGCTTGGGGTGTGGATTCCAGAATGAGGAAGGTTGGGGTCTCCCTCCAGCATCACAGCTTCCCCTGGGGCCTTACCCTGGGACCCTCAGTTTCCTCATCTGACATGGGGCTAACAGTAGGGTCCCTTCAGAGGCAGGGGAGGGATTGAAGAATGGGTGTGGCGGGCTTAGAAGAGGGCCTGGCCCGCAGTCTGTGTTCAGTGGGCACGTGCTCTAACTGCTCCATGGCTGTCCTTCTCACTGTCCCTCTCCTCAGGGCCAGGGCTCCTGTGTCCACGACTGCATCCTCAGCCCCTCTCCTGGCGTGTAGTAGGTGCTACCTGGCTGGCATTTGAATGAGTGACTCAGAGTGACTTGGAAAGTCTGCCAGGCCTGACAGATGGACAGAGGTGTGGATGCACATGTGAACATGCACACGCCAGACACGCAGCAGGACTGACCGTGGGTTGGAGGGACATTGAATTCAACTCCAGAGACAGGCCTCAAGAAAGAGAACAAAAGCTGGGGGGTAGGTGGAAGAAAGACCCTAGCGGGCAACCCAGAGCCCAACAAAGACTGGGGCTTAGTGCAGAGCCCGCCCTGCACGGGGCATGGGGCATTGGTGCAACAAGAGGACCAGCTGCAGAGCACGAGCACCTGGGAGGCTCCAGGAGGACAGAGAGACAGACAGACACACGCAAAGACAGAAGTGGAGGGAAGGAAGGACAAAGCCACAGAGAGAGGGGGAGAGAGGAAGAGATGGATAGAACCAGAGGCAATCAGTGACCCAGAGAGAAACAGGGGCACGGAGAGTTGTAAAAATATAGAGACCGACAGAGAGAGATGAAGAGTGAGGGAGTGGTCTGGGTGACAGAGAGAGAGTGGGCGAGCAAGGGCCCCCCACAGAGGACAGGAACAGAGAGGAGTGTATGTGTTTGTAGTAAGTGTGTGGATGCAGGGGGCGGTGGGAGAGTCAGACCCCAAAATGGAGGCGTGCAGTCATTCAGTCTGTCAGATGTGAACAGGGGGCTGTCCTGTGCCAAAGTAGGGGACCCAGAGATGGGCCCAACCCACTCGCTCTGGTCCCAGAGGTGAGAGCAGCCAGGAGGAATTCTGGACTTTCCTCCGTGGGCCATAGGGAGCTAGGGAAGGTGGTGGAGCAAGGGAGTGATCTGATCACAGTGGCGGGGGGTGGAAACATGCCCTCTGGCAGCAAGTGAAGTTGGAACGTCCCCTCAGTGTGTCCACCCAGGCGTGGCTCTTCCAAGGGCTTCAGTACGTATTCAGGGACTGATTGAGTGAGAGAAGTCATGGAGGCCTGTGGGGGCAGGGGTTGGGTTTGGGAAGACCAGGGACACAAGTGGCCTTCCGCAACACAGGGCGCCCACCTGCAGGCCTTGGCTATGGCTGTGCCCCAGCCTGGGATGCAGGCCTCCTTCCCTCCTATCCCCTGTACCTGGTTCCTTCCTTCTACTCTCTCATGGTGCCTCTCATATCACCCCCAAGTGGGCATCCCCTGGCCCCCAGGCACATCCCTGCCACTGCTGTTGCCATGTTCTCTCATAACCATCTACTTCTTCCATGCCTGCCCTCCCCCCAAGTTTGAAGTGACACGAGGGCCAGCTAGGGGCCCACCTCCTCTCTGGAGTTTTGGTCTCACTCATCTGGCACAGGGCTAGGCACCTGCGGAATGCTGGAGAGTAGCTGGAAGAATGAATAAACCTCCCTTCCCCAGCTGGCTAACTTGTATGCATCCTTCAAGGCCCAAATCGAATGACCCTTCCTCACTAAAACCTTTCCTGAACCCCTGTTGGTAAAGGGCTTCCTCCTTGGGATCTCATAAACGTGGCTGTCAAAACACATTGCAGGTCACATCCTTGTTTTCTCTTTATGTGTCTGCCTTCCTAGAGGCAGCAGGTGCTCATGGGCAGTGAGACAGCATGAAACAGCAGCAACAGATAATTCTTTAATTTTTTTATTTTATTAAGGTATCATTGATATACAGTCTTATGAAGGTTTCACATGAGCAACATTGTGGTTTCAACATTCGCCCATATTATCAAGTTCCCCCTATGCGCCCCATTGCAGTCACTGTCCATCAGCATAGTAAGATACAACAGCTAATTCTTATGTAGTGCTTCCTGCGTGCCAGAAACTGTCCTGACTGCCTTACATGTGTTTTTCACTTAATCCTTACAAAATAATTATAGATCCTAGTATTATTTCCAGTTTGCAGATAGGGAAACCAAGGCTTAGAGAGATTAAGTGACTTGTCTGAGGTCACACAGCAAGTAAGCAACGGAGGTGGGATTTGATCCAGGCTGTCTGGCTCCAGAGACACCCTCTAAGTGATATAAAGTGATAGGTGTTAAGCACTTTTCCTCCAAGTGCAAAGGGCCCTGGAGTCTTTCTCTTTTCTGCCTCTCCTGTCCTATGTGGAGCCCCTGGTCCCCTCAGTCAGCACTTTCTCCCCAGGCAGTGCATCCCCTGCCCACGCTGCTGAGCACCCCCTACCCCAAGTGCCTCCCTTTATCCACAAGGATGAAGACATGATGCCAGCACCGTCTGGGCCTCTCCACAGATGCCTCAAACCCACCACCTTGTCCCTGCAGCCCCCAAACATGTTTTTCTCCTGTTCTTATTAGCGCCCACGGGGGCTGCAGCCAGGAGTCCCGAGTCATCGCTGACTCCTCCAGCTCCTGCCGCCCACAGCCATCTGTCCCTGCTTCCTGCTCACTCTCCCTCGGGCCCGCAGCCCCTGCTTTAGCCCCTCTGCGGCAAAGCCTCCTCCTGGCCCCCCACCTCCGCACTCACCTCTCCACTCCTCGCTCAAACACCTGTCACCTTCTCAAGTCCCCTGGTCCGTAAACAAAGCCACGGACATCATGCTCCTCATGGGGTGTCGCGAGGATTAGATGAATTTTGAAAAGCTGTTCTGGCAGGGCCAAGCTCACAATCCTGAGCTGTTATTAAAGATTAAATGGGTAGCTGTTATTAAAGATTTTCTGAATGAACGAATGACTGACCCAGTGGGTGTGCCATCCTTTCCTTCCTTGTCCTCCTTAGAACCTGCAGCCCCCACTGGCCTCCTTGTCTCTAAGGCGGTACTTTTTAGCATTTTGGAAGGATGGCCACCCTTTGAAACATTTTTGGATCTCTCCAGCCAGCATGGCAAATCTTTCCCGTCCTAGAAAAAGATCCTTCTTGTGACTCCATCTTTCTCCCAACATCCACCTCTCTCCTTCTCAGAAAAGCTTGGGGCAGGAATGGCTCCTCCACTAGCCGATTTCCGGTGCCCACTGAGATCAGCCCAACCCTGAAGGTCACAGGTGTGGCCTACAAGCTGCCAGATTTAATGGACATTTAAATTTTAGTCTTTGTCTTATTCCAACTCTAGCAGCGTTTCAACGCTGCTCTTGGTTTCCAGTACATCCTCTCCATCTCTCCCCTGGTCCTTCCATGACTGGCCACTGGAGAAAAGCTGTAGAACCTCTTGTAAGTGTTGATGAAATGTCAGTGAGCCCATGGCTCAGTCCTTGGACCTCTCTGTCTTCTCTGTGTCTCTTTCTTCTTATTTCCTTAGGAATCTTGATTCATCCAGTCCCATGACTTGAAAATCCAGCAATCCTGATGTTGATCCAGGGCCTGTGTCCAGTCGCCCTCTGGAAACCTCCATGTGGAAGTCTACAGGCAACTCAACTTCAATGTGCTCCAAATGAGCTTGCACCAGGCCTGGCCCCTGCCTTGCCTCCCTCACTTCAGTAACCGACACAACTACCTTCTAAACCTAAAACAAAGCCTCCCTCCCTTATTCCCAGGACTGTGTCACAGTGCTCATTTCCCCCTCTACCTGCTGCCTTACCTCCTATTTCAATAACCACTGAAACACGGATGACTCTTAAACTTTCATCGTCTGCCGAATCATTAGTTTGAGCCTCAGATCTGTATGGTCACCGATTTCCTGGATGCATCCACCTGCATGTCCCTCAAGCACCTGCTACTCCATGTGTCCCAAAGTGGACTCATTATCTTCCCCCACATGCGCTCCCCTGCTGGGGTCCCCGGGTAGGTCAATAAGACCACCATGTGCCCTATCACAGTGGGTGGCAGCCCTGCATCACTGTTGACTCTGCTCTACCCACTCCACCAGTACTTCTCATCGGGGGGTCCTTGGCCAGTCTCCCATTATGAGCCCTCAGTCACCAAGGATTGTATTTCCCTGGTTCTGTCTTCTCTAATCTTAGTCCTGTGCCACTCTTGATGACTTTACCGCCCACATGGACGGTATAGCCAACACCATGGTTTTGACCTCAAAGTGCTGAGAATCTTGTCCTCCACTTGGCTTCAACCATGATCGCACCTTTACCTCGCCAATACAGTAACAGCTTCAACTCTGAAATGGAATTTCAGGCAATCCCCCTTCCAGCCATCATCGCTGTCACCCTCTCATCCTCTCAAGCATGTCTTTGATCTCAATAAGACCTTGGAAGTCAGCCCCCAACCATTCTTTCTTTATCCCCCTCAGATTAGCCTTTCATCCCCATCTTGCTACTGACACTGTTTTTGGCAAGATCACCAGTGACGTCCATGTTTCCACATCTAATGATGACTTCTCAGTCCCCACTTTCCGTGTCCCACCAGCAATGTCACATGTGGTTGAGCACATCCTCCATTTAGGAACATTCACTTTTCTTGGCTTTCACATATAAAACTCCTCTGACTGTCCATCTTGAGCTCTTGCTGGATCCTCCCACTTCCCCCAACCTCTAAAGATCTCCCCTTCTCTTCTTCATCTACATACTCTTAGACGATCTTATCCAGGTCAGTGGTTTGACATACTTTCAATCTGCCATTTGCTGATGACCCTCCAGCGTCCATTGCCCATTCAACATCCCCACTTAGATGCCTGACAGGCATCTCAGACTCACCATGTCCAGAGCTGAAATCATTCCTCTTCCCTGCAAATCTGCTTCTTCTGAATTCTTCCCCTTATCAGGGGTGACACGCCTCGCACTCAGTGTCATCCTGGACTACCTTGCTGCCTTCATCCCTCACACATACCCTTGCTAATTCACTGCTGAGTCACTGACATAACTTCCAAACAGCCCCCCATCCTTCCTGTTTTGTACACCTCAACTTAATCCTAACTTAAGCTCTCATCATTCCTCTGGGACAACAGCCCAGCTTTTCCCCTGAGCTCCCTGCTTCTACTCCTGTGTCCAACTTGTTTTGCCTCCAGAACCAGAGGGATTTTGTAAATCAGATCAGGCCACAACCTGCTTAAAATCCTCCAGTGGTTTCTTGTTGCATAAATTCCGAGTTTTGTGTCATCCCCGACAAAAGCTGACATGACCCGACCTTGACCATGTCTCTGGCTCCATTTCCTCCCCTCACTCACTCAGTTCTGGCCCCAGTGGCCTTCTTGCTGCCCTTCGCACTTACCAAGCTCGGTCCTGGTTTAGGACCTTAGCCCTTGCAGCTATTCCAGCCTGGAAGCCTCTTCTCCCAGAAATTCTCCAGGCTGCCTCTTGTCTCTCAGGCTGCTGATCGGATGCCGCCTCCTAAGGGAGGCTCTTGCTGATCATCCTTTCTGAAAGAGCCCCTGCTCCCCCTCCAAGCTGGGTCTCACCACCCTACTTCATCATCCTCTTAGTTCTAATTAGTATCAGAAACTATCTCCTTAACTCACTTGGCTTTTTTTCTGTCTCCTATACTGGAAGATCAGTTCTGGCAGAGAGCAGGGGCTGAGTCTGTTCTGCTCCCTGTTGGATTTTGCTCATTCAGCAGTGTCCGTCACACAGTAGGTGCTCTGTGAATACTCATGGATTATGCACATGAATTCAGTGGGTGACCAAGTCCTGGCGGGCCTGTTCTTCGCCAGCTCCTTCCCTGTATCCTCCACTCCAGGCTTCTGCCTCCCTGCCTTGCTCTGCTGCGCTCCCTTCTTCATCCTCTCCGAGCATCTGAGCTCTCCCTCTGCAGCCTCCCAGGCTTGGTCCTCCTTTTGTGAGTGGGTCATACTGTATGTGTATGTGTGTGTATGTGTGTGTGTGTGATCATGTAACTTCACATCCATGCTCTGGGTGTGTGCGTCTGTGCCTGTCTGTCATACCATGGGTCATATTTCTGTCTCTCTCTCACTTACTGGGTTTTGATCGAATTTCTGGTTTGCTTCCTTCTTTCATTCCTTTGTTAATTTTTTACTTTATTCAGTTATTCCACCTTTAAATGCCTTGTGGTACATGCTGTGTAAGACTGTGTAGGTGTGTGATGTGTGTGTGTGGATGGATGTGAATCACTCACATTCTGGGCCTTCTATCAGATTTTCTTCTCATCTCCAGATTAGTCTGTCCATCCATCCATCCATCCACCATCTAACAAGTGCCAGATTCTGTGCCAGTCAGTGAGAATGTGTGTGTGCCAGTGTCTGTCCCTGCTGTTGTCTGAGGGTCCCTTCCCCCTACCTCACTGCCTCTGTTTTTATCTCACGCCAAAGCCACATTCCCTTACTCTCTACAGAGGAGCCTTGCTGAATTTTTGCTCTGACTCTGAGCATTCATGCTGTGTGTGTGTATGCATGTGCCTACTGACCTTCCCTCTCAGCTCCCTCTCTCTCTCTGGGGCTTGTGGAGTTGTGCTCTTTCTTTGTGATGCTCTCACTGTGTGTGTGTGTGTGTGTGTGTGTGAACATCTGTCAGTCTCTCACGTCTTTCCCTCTGGGGCTTGGGCTGAGGTGGCTCCCAGGCTCTGGGTCACTGTCATCCACACTTTGTCCATCTATTTGTTGATTCATCCACAAGAGGTTTATTAAGCACCTGCTTCACGCCAAAACCCGGGCTAGCCCGCTGTGTGTGTGTGTGTGTGTGTGTGCTGCGTGAGTGCATGGCTGTCTGCTCCACTGCCTGTCTCCTCTCCTCTCCCTCCACCTGCCTTCACACCGTGGACGCCCCCAGTGTCCTGGGCCCCACCCCTGCACACACTCATCCTGCCCTTGGTGCTGACAGCCCTGCGGGCCAGACTCCCTTTTTGTTCACAAGTTGCAGACTAAAGCCAACCCCCAGCTGGCTTTGGTACTTCAAACCCAGCATATGACAAACTCACCACATCATTTCCGCACCTCTAATGGGTTTCTCTCCCTGTTCTCATTAGCGCTGAGTGTCATTGCCTGCCTGGGTCGGCAGCCAGGAGCCCCGAGTCATCTCTGAGTCCTCAGTCTCCTGCCGCCCACAGCCCATCTGTTCTTCTTCCTGTCAAATCTTTCTCCAAAAGCTTCTCAGCACCCACCCTCCACTGCCTTATCAGCCCTTGCCTCAGCCCAGGCCCAGAAAATTGGAACCTGGAAAACTGCACCCATCATCCATCCATCCACTCACCTAACCATCCATTCATCCATCTACGCAGCAGACTTTTCCCGAGTACCGACTGGGTCTCTGCTCAGCACACAAACCCCAAAGCCCCAGCCTACATTCCACAGGAACTCAAAGTCCAGGGGGAAGACAGACCAGTTATCACAGCACCGCAAGACGTGTGATAGGGGCTTTCCCAAGACTTTATGTAATTGTCACTATAATGTGTGTGCTTTCGGGGTATGTGACATCTTATTTACCTTGGCCACTTTTTCAGACCTTCTTCCTCTTTCCAACCCTCCAGAATTGTGATTCCCACCCAGGGCTGCAATCTGCATGAATTCTGCACTGTGCTGTCCATGCCTGGGGCTGCAGAGACCCCCCATGCAGAAGCCCCCGTGGGTATTCGCTGTCCTTCTTCAGCCCCATTTGGATGCCTTAACATCACAGACTTACCAAGACAGGATCAGACTCCTCTTTATCCTTACCCTCATCCCTTGTTCCCATCGCATCTCTAAGACCAGAAATCCAGACATCACCTTCTCTTCTCCCTAGCCCTCAATCACCAATTTAACTCCTTTTTTTTGCCTGTTTTCCTCTCACAGCTCTCTGCAGCCTTCCACCTCGCTCTTCCTCATAGCCGACACGGCTCCCCACCTCCTCATGGGTGACACGCTGCCCCAGCAGTGGCTGTCCTCTCCCGTCTCTCCAGGCTCCTCTCAGCTGGGGAACGTGCTCCCTTCTCTCTAACTTGTGGAGAAACCTTCCATCTTGCCCCGTCGTGCTCCTGTCTGCTCTCTCCCTCCATCATATGAAGAGCTGGGGAGCTTAACCTTGGCTTTAGCATTGCCAGCCCCACTTTCTCTGTGCTCGTCATGACGCCGGGGCAAAGCCCCCTACCGACCTCCTGTTGGCCAGATCCATGGTCTCTTTTTCTTTGTGCATCCATCTGCCCCTGTTCCTCCTCCTCATTGTCAGCAAGGCTACAATGGCCTCTTTCTCTTCCCCTTCCAAACCCATCTTCCAAGAAGAAGGCACCACGTCCTCTTTGATGAAACCCTTGACGGCCCCTCTCCCCATATCCCATCACGTCCCCATCACACCCGGAAGCCCTTCCCTGGGAACAGCCAGACAGGCGGTGCTTTGGGGGCCTTTCTCTCCACCAGACTGAACCTTGCATCTGTTTTTTTCTCTGGATGTCAGCACAGAGGAGGGGCCAGGGACTATCTGGGACTGTGGAGGGAAGGGGGCATGGACAGGTAGATGGAAGTTGTGTCTCTGTGGGTTTCTTCTTATTCCTTTTTATTTTTTTTAATCAGTAGTCCCTTTCTCCCCTGCCACCCTTTTATTTTTTTAATTAAAATTATTTTTCAATCTCACCAATAACAAGTACCTTCTCTTCTTGAAAGTTCAAAACATTACATGTGAAACTAAAGTCTCTATCACTCCCTTTTGTCCTACATCTTGGTCCCCAATCCCTGTTCCAAGAGGAAATTAGAGTTATCTGATTAATGGGAAAAAGACATCACACACACACACACACACACACACACACACACACACACACACTTAAACAGTGGCTAAAATCATACCTGACGGTGAAAGACTGGGAACAAGGCAAGGACATCATATTCACCTATTCACCGCCATAGTGGAAGTCCTAGCCACTGCAATATGGCAAGAAAAAGAAGTAAAAGAACATACAGACTGGAAAGAAAGAAATAAAACTGTCTCTATTGGCAGATGACATTATTGTCTACATAGAAACTGCTAAGAAATCTACAAAAAAGATCCTAAAACTATTGAGTGAGTTTAGCGTGGTCTCAAGATAAAAAATCAAGATACAAAAATCGGTGAACAATAGGACTCTAGGATATGCAGAGTATGGCTTGGTAAACAGTATTCAGAATACTGCCGTTGTTTTTGTTTTTAAAGGAAATTGCCTCACACTGTGTATATCATTCTCCAGTGGGCATTTACACTCAAGAGCTCTCTGAGGACCCCCCTTCCCTCTTAGAACAAATACTGCAGTCAATTCTTTTCACCTGCTGCACAGGATCCCAGAAAAGAGCTGCACTAGAGTTTATTTAGCACTTCCCCCAAGGATGGACATTTTGATTGTTTCTACTTTTTCATCATTACAGACAAGGCTGTATGAACATATGCTTATTTCTTCCTGGTTCCTTCTGCTTTAAGCCCTAGGGGCACACCAACCTTTTCTGTACATTCATCTGTCCCTGGGGTCTCTGAGAACTTTATATTCTTCCCCGCGTCTCTGTTACTCCATCATCTTTCCCACTTCTTTTTGGTCTTGACCCTACCTCATGAGTGTGTGTGTGTTGTGTACACATGCCCTGAGTGTTGCCTACTACGTACGTGTATCAGTTAAGGGCCCATCATGAAATCACTGTCACAATCAAATTAGGATAATTTGAGGAGCTTTACTCCCTCTGGGGTCTTTCTCAGCTTGTTCTTAACATCTGGGCTACCCCGTCCTCTCATCGGTCCACCCATCCTCCCGAGCACCATGCACTAACCCGCAGACCCTGAGCCTGTTCCAGGAGCAGAGCTTAGGCTCAGTGTATGTGCCCATGCATGCGCCTGTGTCTCCATCTGCCTGCCTGCCCCCGGAAGGCCCCCCTTCCTTGCTTCTTTTTTATTCTCTTTTTAATTCACACTTCATCTGCTCCTCTTGCTTCTGTCTTGACCTCTCTTGCTCAGTCGCACTCTTTCCACCTCCTGAGAAGCGTTATTCAATTTTGCTGAGTTTGTGCATCTTCCTGCTGTGTGCGTGTGTGCGTGTATGCTCAACCCTTCAGCTCCACCTCTGTTTTTCTCTAGCTTTAAATGTTTTTACTTTCTCCATAGTTTTCTGTGTGCATGTGTGTGCACTTATGTGCATATGTTTGGGTCACACTTTTCTCTCTGAGGCAGGGTCACCATTGGGTTCCCACCTCCTTGTCATTCTCCATGACTCTTCATCCATTTGCCTGTCCGCTCTCCAAACACACTTGTTGGTAGCATACTAGGGTCTGCCTGTCCATCCTGACCCTCTTTTCTTCCCTGGCTCCTCTTGATTCACACACTCTCACATCCAGGTCTGTCCCTCTCCTGCTCCACCCTCCCCTCCCTGGAAGAGTTCGCAGAGTCCTTCTTTGCACTGACGCCCCATGTTCTCCCGGAGCCCAGACTACTCATTCTCTCCCCCTCTTGCCACTGACTCTGGGCTGTGCGCTCAGACCAGCGTGGCGTCTCCCCTGCGCCCAGGTGGTTCTCTCCCAGCTCTCATTAGAGCCTGCATCTCCATCACCTGGGGCTTCACAGCCAGGAGCCTGGAGTCATCCGTCCTGCAGCCTGCCCCCATCTGCCTCTTTCCTGTTCAGTCTCCCCTTGGAGGGCTACTCACAGTCCCCTCCCCACCCCAAACCCTTCAGCCCCTGCCACAGCCCAGTCATCAGCTTGGTGAGGCCTGGACCATCCACCCATCCACCTGAAACACGTGCCCCCACCTGCAGGGTCTCTCCTGAGGGCATAGGACCCCAACGCCCAGCCCACGTCCTGCAGGAGCTCAGAGTCCAGGGGAAAGACAGGCTAGTTATCACTACACCACAAGATGGGTGACAGGGGCTTCCCAAGACTTTGTGTCACCCTGAGCATCACAGTGTGTGTGTGTGTGTGTGTGTGTGTGTATCTTGGCCACTTCTCCAGACCCTTCTCCTTCCTCCTCGCTTTCCAGCCCTCATGTTCCCTGAAGCTACACCCTCTTTCTGTTTCTCTCCCTCTTAGTTTTCCTGGCTTGTTGGGAATTTAAAGACCCCTCCACAAATGCTGCCTCACCTCATGCCCCCCTCCCCCAACAGGCCCTTTGGCTCAAACCCAGATCTCGCATACCCACTGTTCCATGGTCCCATCTGCATCACAGACTCACCAAACCAGAACCAAACTCTTCATCTCTGACCAGACCCACCCCCATTTCCAGAGCCAGACACCTGGCCGCCTTTCCCCTGACCCTGCCCATCCCACCTGCCCCCATTCTTCTTAAGTCTTTCCCCAAAGTCTTCCTCCACCTTCCCCTCATTCTTCTCCATCCTCACAGCCAGTGTCGTTGCCCAGGCAACAGCTGTCCTTTCCCCTCCTCCTGGGAACTCTCCGTAGGGGGGCTCCTCGCTTACCTCCCACCTGAGGAGAGGTGTCCCCATCTCCCTCCTGTCCTCCCTCTCTCGGTCCATGGTTGGTCGAGCTGGGGAGGGAATATTAGGTCCCGGCCGTTTCTCTCCCTCGCCTACCCACACATCCTCTGTGGCTGAGGACTCCTGCCTCGAGCCCCCCGGAGTGCTTGGCAAGGCCTCCCCCACCTGCTGGCTGGCAAACGTGGCCAGCCCATTTCCTTCCTCACCCTCTGCCCCCCAGGGAGCCCCTGATACTGGGGGCCAGTGCTGCAGACACGGGGGGCTCTGTTTCCTCCCACCTCTCAGGCTGTGCCCCTCTGTGACCTTTGAGGGTTTCTCCTGTCTGCCTCCGGGGGGGTCTTATGTTTCCCAGATGCCAGCCTCTTGGGTCTGGGTCTGCCTCCTCCCAGGACCTGCCCTGGAGGGCTCTGGACAGAAGGCATTCCTGGATCTCTTCTCTCTTAATGCCTTGTTCTTTCTCTCCTTTTCCTTTCTCTCTCCTTCCTGAAAGTAAATTTTAATTCTACAAGTGATATCAGGATCTATTGTATTTGTAAAAAATTTAAGGCCTTGCATGTATGACAGGCCTCCTTTGACCCCTCAGTCAGGTCCCAACAGGAAACATGTCTGCTCAAACGAAGGGAATTTGAGGAGCATCTGTTTTCAAAGGTACTGAGGTGTGGGCATGGGGAACCACAAGGATAGTAGCAGGAACCCCAGGATAGTAGCAGTGAAGTGTTGTTATCACGGGAGAAATTTCCAGAACAGAGCAGAGAGGGGAGGGACACAGCAGCCTGGCTCCAGGGGACCCAATGTGCTGAACTCCCTCCTGCCCTCTCAGATCCCAGGGTGCCCACTGGCCAAGCCCAGCTGGGAGCTGGGGGTGGCAGCTCAGCCTGGGGGCACCTCAGTCCACACAGCTCAGCCTGTTGGGGGCTGAGACCAGGGAGAAGGAGGAGGTGGAGACTGGAGCTGCAGGGCCAACTGAGTCACCGGTCCCCTGGGCGCCCCTGGCCTCTTCCTCTCTCTGGCCTTCCTCAGATTTTGTCCTTACCTCCTGGGTTGCCCTGCTAAGCTGTCCACCTGCAAACACATGTGAGCATCCCCTCGGAGCCAGCGGGCTGGGCTGCCTCTGGGTGTGGTGTGGGCACTGCGCCTCCACCTCCCGGCCTTCCTGAGGGTGTTGCTCCCCTTCTTGGACTTTAAACTTTTCTTTGGGCTTATTGAATCTGTTTGTGCATCATTCCCGCTGTGTGTATGTGAGTGTGTGCGTGTGTGCGTGTGTGTGTGTATAAACATGTGATTCATGATTAAAGTTGGCTCCCGCCCTTTCCTCCCTGCTTCTCCTGTCTCCCTTTCTGTCCACCTGTCTGTCTGTCATCCTTCCATCCACCCCTGCCCCCCCATTCATGGAGTTCACAGAGAGCCCAGGGCCAGGGTCTGTGTGTCCTGTCTCAGTTCATGTTCTTTCCTAACTATGGTTCCTCCTCCATCTTGGGGGCCTCGGGTCCACTCTCTATTCCTCTGTACATGTTCTCTGGGCCATCTTGCCTATGTTATCCATGGCCATGTCCATCTTTGCGCTCCTGGAGATGTCACCTGCTCTCAGCCCACACTTGCAGGGACCCTCCTGAGGTGTCTTAAGTCCAGAGCATCAGAACACCACCACATTATCTCCATACCCTAGGTGGGCACCCCTTTCTATTCTTACTGGTGCCGAGTGTTACTGCCCACCTTGGAGCCCTTCATCATCCCTGACTCCCCCTCCTACCACTTGTCTATGTTGTCCATGCCCATGTCCCTCTGTCCCTACTCCCTGCCAAGTGACTCTCAAAGAGACTGCTCAGGACCCCTGCTTATTCCTCGATAATGCCTCAGCAAGGACCTAGAATCTTTTTTTTATTAAGGTATTATTGATATACACTCTTATGAAGGTTTCACATGAAAAAACCATGTGGTTACTACATTTACTCATATTATCAAGTCCCCACCCATACCCCAAATGCAGTCACTGTCCATCAGTGTAGTAAGATGCCACAGATTCACTATTTGCCTTCTCTGTGCTACACTGTTTTCCCCATGATCCCCCACACCATGTGTACTAAACATAATACCCATCAATCCCCTTCTCCTACCCTCCCTCCCCACCCCTCCTCTTTGGTAACCGCTAGTTCCTTCTTGGAGTCTCTGATTCTGCTGCTGTTTTGTTCCTTCAGTTTTGCTTCGTTGTTATACTCCACAAATGAGGGAAATCATTTGGCACTTGTCTTTCTAAGGACCTAGAATCTTGTATCTGGATGGCACCCACCCACCCATCCATCCATCCACCTGCCCATCCTGTAGATATTCAACAAATGCAGGTGGAAGCCCTACTGTGTGCTCTGCTAAGAGCAAAGAGCCTGAACTCCCAAGCAGTCCTGAAGAAGCTGAGTCCAGGGGGGACAGACCAATTACTACATCAGGAGAAGGTGAGGAAAACAATGAAGGCTCCCTAAATTGTGGTCTCTGAGCATCAATCACACTTGGGACATGTGTGTGTGTGTGTGTGTGTGTGTGTGTGTGTGTGTGTGTGTGATCTTTCTGTGCTCTCCCTCCTCATCCCCCCACTATCCACGTGCCCTAGGCTGAGTTCTCTTTCTGCTCCCCTCCATGGCAGACTGTCCCTGGGCCATGCCACCCATGTCTGGGGCTTCTGAGACTACCTTCACTCGTGTCTGTGTTCAGTTCAGGTCCTCCTATTTACACTGCAGCCCATGTATCTAAATGTCTTTCCTCTCCACTTGGACGTACCACCAATATCACAAACTCTCTAAGTTTGGGAGGAAATCCATGACTTCCCATACCTTGTCCCATGCTCCTCTTTCTCCATCTCTGGGTCCAGAGAGGACATCCAGGACCCCTCCCCCCTCCTGCTTCCTCCCTTTAAGTTTCACTGATTCTTCCTCCAAACCCCAGCCTCCACTTCACCTGGCCCTCCCCTTTGCTGCTCTCCACCACCCTGGTCAGTGGTGGCCCTGGCAATGCCACGTTCCCTTTCCTGGGCTTTTTTAGGCAGGACCACGTTCACCTCTCTTCTGTCCGCTCTCTCCCTCAGTCCATAGGAGTTTCAGAAGGAACATTAGGCTCTGGCTTCCTCTGCCTTCCTTCCCCCTCCTCCGCCTCGGTGACACTTGTGCCCACCACATGCTCAGCTGAGGCCTCCAGCGACCTGTGTGCTGAGCGGAATCAGGTCTGTTCTCCTTCCCCATCGCTCACCCGCAGGGGCCTGTGGCTCCAGGGCCTGGCCCTGCCCGCTGGACCTGTGCTCCTCCCTTTGGTCCCAGGACGCTGAGGGCCCTGGTTTGTCTCTTGCCTCTTGAGCTGTCTCCCATTCCCTTTGGAGGGCTCTGGTCTGCTGTCTGGTCTGTGGCATCTCACTGCTTCCCGACACCATTCCTGCCCTCCTTCACCTCTCTGCCTGCTCTCTCTTGGCCAGTTCCACCCCTGCCAGGGCCTGGGGACCAGGCCCAGCTTCTTCTTGCTGAGCTGGGTCCCCCCATCCATGGCCACCATGGGCCTCCTCCCTTCTCCTCTCATTGTCTATCCAGAAGGAGGCCTGTGGCCTCCCTGCAGAACCCCCTGCTGACCCTCCCCAAGGAAAGCACCCCAGGGGCCCTGGAGCACTCAGGAATGTGAGGGCTTGATGCCTCTCTGAGCTTCTTGGGACAGGCGCTGCCTGTCTGCGTGTCAGCCACGAAGGGGCTGACCCGCAGCTGCGTCTGGACGGTGGACAGAGATGGAAGTTGTGTCTGTCTACATGTCTTCTTTTCCTACAGCTCTCTGGCTTTCTTCCCTTGCTGGCTCCTCTCTTTTTAAAATTAATATCTACATAAGTGACACGTCAACACATCATCTTTGTATGTAAAGTAAGGCACTGCAGATGAGAGGAAAGGGTTCCCTTCGGCCCTCCTCCCAGCCTGTTCTCCAACCACTTCCTCTGGGGAAACCACACTTAATACTTCAGCAGGAATCATTCTGTACCAGACAGATATATACATATACATACATACGTAAAGTAAAATGCATGTATGTATGCATATGCTTTCCCATATGGAAATAGGAAATGTTATTGGTAGGTTTTGACTTAGAGTGTTTTCTCCTTAGATATTGCACTGACCTATGTATATTGTTTAGTACGATTTTGACTTAACCATATTTTGGGGATTGCTTTCCATCTCAATACATAAAGGTGTACATCGGCCTTTTTTTAAATCAGCTGCATGATAGCCCATGCAGGAACATCGTGGTTTACTTAACCTTTCTTCTGGTGCCGGACATTTAGATGATTGCTACCTTTTGGTCATTTAAGCAAAGCTGCCGCGGAGGCGTGTGTCCCTGCTTCCTCCTCCTCTTTGCGCATCCCCCTTCCTGCCTCCTGGGGTCTCCAAATCACCCTGCCTCTCCCTCCTTTCCTTGTTCCCGCTCAGCCTCTTAACCTCTCGCTGTTCTTTCTGGAACAGGTCGTCACTCTGGGTCCCAGCGTGTGTGTGTGCACGTGTGCGCTGATTGTCTCGCTGGGGGTTTGAGTTAGTCAGGGTCCCAGTAGGAGAAGGATGGACATTCGGATTTAGGAACAGGTGAGGGGAGTTTCTTTACAAAGGCACTGTATTGTGAGGTGTGGGAGTAGAAAAGCCCGGAGGGATTTTGCGGAAACCTGGGGCTGATAGTGGTGAGGCTGTGACCTCCTCTACTACTTGCGGGATGAGGGGTGGGAGGAATTAGCAGAGTCTGGGGAGGGCGGGCTTGTGAGGAGCTGTGACCCTCAGTCAGGGGCCACACAGGCAGCAGAGGGCACCCAGGGGAGTCACTCCCTGCCCCGCAGGTCTCCCCCCAGGGTATCCCATTGGCCAAACCTAATCGGCAGCCAGAGGGCGAGGAACCCACTGAGGATGGCACGTCAGCTTCCTGGGGCAGAGAAGCCTGGAGAGGGTACTGGAGGAGCAAGCAGAAGGCATTTAGAACTTTCCCTGTCTGGGCCCTTTATCCAGTTTTGTTTCCAGCTCTGGGTTATTTCATCTTGTTACCCATCCAACCCTCTGCACATCTGCTCATCCAGCAAATCACACGGAGCCTCTTCCAGGTGCCCTGAGTGGGGTGGGCGCTGCTGAGGGGTATGTGTGCACACGTGGGCAGGCGCCTGGGCCTCTGCCTGACCCCCATCTTTCCTCCTGTGTGTCCTGCCGCCCCCGCTTCTTTCCAACTTTCTTATTGACGTGTAATCCCCCTTCTCTTCCCGTATCTGTCTAGCTCATCTCGCTCATCTATGCTCTTTCCTCTCTTCAGAGGAGAATTATTGAATTTTGCTCTGAGGCTGTGAGTCATTCCTGCTTTGTGTGTGTGTGCATGTGTGTGCATGTGTGTGCACGCACATGCTTCAGCCGGCCGCCCTTCCCCCTAGCTCTTCTCTTTCTGGCTCCATTAACCGATTTGATTCCTAGTCCCTGAGTTGCTGCACCCACCCATTTACCCATCTATCCACCCATCGTCACCCACAAACACACAGCAGCTACCAGGGGCCAGGGCCCATTTCCTTTCTTTGTTCCGACTCACGTGTGTGACACGTGTGGGTCATGTCTCTTCCGCTGAGGCATGACTAGGTCTGGCTTCCACCCCTTGTCACTGTCCTTGCCTGTTTATCCACTTGCTCTTCAACCTGTCCATAACTGCTTACTGAGTCAGGGTCTGTCCTGCCCGTCTTCCTCTCCTTCCCCAGTTCCCCCTTCTGTTCTCACATCCCGGGCGCCCAAGGCCCCTCCCAGGTCCTTACCACACACGTGTTCCCTGGACACGCTCATCCACCGTCCTGTGTGCTCATGCCCCACCACACATCCTGCAGCCCAGACCCCTGTCTCTTTCCCTCCAGCCACAGGCCTGAGGCTGAGGAAGCCCTGAGAGCTCCTCAATCCCACTGTATGGATGTCCTTCTGTCTCCATTTTCATTAGCGCTGGCCTCACTGCCACCCCGGGCTCTTCAGCCAGGAACCCCAAGTCATTTCTGGGGGTTGTTATTCCTGCCGCCATGGCCCATGTCTCCCCTGTCTTTCCAAGTATCCCTCCAGGGTCCCCTCAGCTCCACCCACCATTCCATTTTTCTAATTGATCATCCATTGAGCTTTTGCTGAGGACCCAGACCTCAGAGCCCAGACTAGGTCCTACAGGACCTCGGGGTCCAGGAGGGAGACAGGCGAGTTAGCACACTTGAGGAGGAGACAACAGTGACAGAGGACTGCTAAAGCTTTTGGTCACTCTGAGCATTATGCTGTGTGTGTGTGTGTACATGGGGGAAGGGGAGAGAAAGAGAAAGAGAGAAAGATGGAGGGGCTCTGCCTGTGCCCTATCCTGGTCTCTTCTTCTCTGGACCCTCCCTATCCTCCCATCATGCTGGCGTCAGTGCTCGCAGGCCTGGGCCCTCCTCCCTCCTCTCTGTCTGGGGCCACATCATCCAGACCCAGGACTCCAGAGCCTCCCCCCCATGGGCCATGGAGGCGTGGGCCTGGCCCTCTGGAGTGGATTCGGGGGCACTACCTGGCCACATGCTGGCCATCCCAGTGCCCTCTCTTTTGGGCCCAGATACTCTGCTGAGCTCCACCTGCACATTGAAGAATGCTGTGGGCATCCGTGGGCACCTCTCACGCCTGATGTAGTCACCACACCTCATCCTTTCCTCTTCCCAAATCCATACCCATCTGGACTCCCAGCTGCCTGACTATCCATGTCACAACCTGGGTGCCTTAAAACCATAGAAGATTGGAATCTGGAGATTAGAAGTCTGAGACCAAGGTGCTGGCAGGGCTGGTTCCTTCCTGGGAGCTCAGAGGCAGACTCTGTCCCATGCCTCCCTCCTCAGCTCTGGGGCTTGCTCCACCGTCTGCCCCGTGTTCCTGTGGCCATCTTCCTTCTGTGTGTCTTCATGTGTCTTCTTACATGGACACCAGTCATCCTGGATTAAGGGCCCATCCTACTGAAATATGACCTCATCTTAACTATTTACATCTATAATGACCCTATTTCCAACTAAGCTCGTATTCTGAGGTTCTGGGCAGAACATACATTCTGGGAGACACCACCCAACTCAGTATGGAACCCAGGTCAGACTCCCTCTTACAATTCGTCCGGCACTGTCCTGCTGTCGTCGGGGCCCTCTGCCTCCTTAGTAACTTCAAGCTCTCCCACTTTTCCTGGCTGCTGCCCCAAGCCAGGTCACCGAGCTGATAGCTGAACACAAGCTGTGGCTGCCTCCTGAAGCCCATCCTGCCTCCTCCTGTCATGCCCACTGAGCTGCGTCAGCACCCGTCCCAACCCCGGAGCCTGGCCAGCTTGCCCTTCACTAGCCCAGCTGGTACCTGCTAAAGTCGTGCGTGGTTGAACAGCTGCCCTCATGCGGGTGGACCCACAGGCTGTTTTCTCTTTTTCACTCTGACAGGTGAAGTTGCCTCACACATCTGTGCTCAGGCCACCCCTTCTGCCTTTTGCTGTTCTTCTGGGTTCTGGGGTGGCCTCGAGAACGTGTCCGCAGAGTGTGGATTCTCTTCCGTCTGTCTGTCTGAGCATCACAGGGCCGCCTCTCCAGCTCTCTGTGAGTTGGCCTCTCGCCTGCCACCTTCGTTCTGCCTCATCTTCTCTCCATCCGGCCCCTGCCCGGGGGTCACGATGGTGTCTGCTTCTGCGTGGGCATGTGGGTCACAGCGTGCCCCTGCCTCAGGCCCTTTATCAGGTTCATCCTCCCCCACTCACTCATCTACCTGTATGTGCGTGCGCACTCGTGCCTGTATCTCTGCATCTGCCCGCCTCTCTGTCTCCCTGAGGGTGCCCCCTCCCCTCTGCTTCCCTCTGCTTTATTTTTTAACTTTATTATTGATGTACCCTCACCCCCGCCTCTGTTTTCATCTCGCTTCGCCGCGCTTGCTTGGCTCTCTGGAGGGGCCTTATTGAATTTTGCTTCAAGTCTGTGCGTCATTCCGGCTTTGTGTATGTGTGTGTATGCACGTGTGTGCCTGCGTGTCTGCTACTTTCCCCTCTGGTTCCCTTTCTCTTGTTCCAGGCCCTGTGGAGTTTTGCTTTCTCTGGGTGTGTGTGTGCACGTGTGTGTACGTGTGTGTGAGTCATGTCTCTCCGAGGCATGGTCAGGGCTGCTTCCCACCCTCTCTGTCACTCTCATGGACTCTTTATCTGTCAGTTCATCCATTTATCTGTCCCCAGAATGCCCAGTGAGGTCTGGACCAGGGTCTGTCTGTTTGTCCTGCCTTTCCTTCCTCTCCTCCCTGACACCCCTCCTCTCATGCTGCACCCGCTCCTCGTGCAAACTCACCTACTGCACTCTGTGAGGACTCCCCAATCTCCCCCTGCACCCTAGAGCCACCCTACCCCCTTCTCTCTCTTGAGCCACAGATAGAAACTAGTGTTGCCTGGGCCCCTCCGTAGGTGCCTCAAATTCATCTCACTGGCTCCACGCCTCCACCCAGCGCCTTTCCTCTTCTCATAGGCAGAATGCCACTGCCTTCTCCCATGTGGTCCTGCAGCCAGGAGCCCTGAGTTGTCTCTGACTACTCATGTCTAGCTACCCACAGCCCATCTGTTCCTCCGCTGACAGCTCTCCCTCCGAGGGGCTTCCAGAGCCTCCCATCCCCTCAGGCCCTGCTATGGCTGTGATGAATGAGTGGATGGTTGCACCGTCCACGGTCCATCCACCAACTGACATCCGCTGGCCACCTGGGTGCTGGTGCTCTGCTAAGGACAAGAGCCCTGAGCCCCAGGCTGAGTTCTCGGGTGTCCAGAGGGAAGAAAGACATCATTTCTGGTTACAAGTGGAGTGATGGGGACTTCAGGTCTCTCGGTCACTCTCAGCACCACCATGTGTGCACTGTGTGTGTGCGGGCACCCAGCGGGTGGTCTGCCTTGCCCACCTCTTCAGGCCCTTCTCTCTCCTCCTGACCTTCCTAACAGCGCTCCCCTCACCCCTCTGCTCTTCTCCCTCCAGGTGCTCCCTCAGCCATACTGTCCACAGCAGGGCTTTGAGACTCCCTCCACACACATGCCCGCTTGTTTCTGTGTGGCCTCTTCCACTTGCAGATGCTCAGCTCAAGCCCCATGCATCTACTGTCCCCTGCTCAGCCCCACTCAGTCGTGCCACCCAGCTAGAGCAGACTACCTTCCGCACCCCTCCCGTGTGCCCCAGCTGCCATCTCCAGGGACAGCAATCCAGGCTTCGCTTGCTCCCTGCCTCCATCCTTCAAGTGTGTGCTGCTGCTTCTTCTAAAAGCTCTCATTGTCTCCTTTGCTCCCCTTCATTCCCACGGCTAGTGTGGTCGCCCTGGCAACAGCCATCCCTTTCCCTCCTCCAGGGTCCACTTTCCTCCAACATGATGAGAGGCAGTCTCCTGCGACCTATTGTTTCTCCCCCTTGTTCTGTCCTCTCCCTCTGCCCAAGCACAGAAGAGCTGGAAAAGCAGCTCTCTCAGCATCGATTGCTTCAGTTCCCACCCCTGCACCCCTCCACCTGCCCCATCCTTTGCAACTGACCACAGTGGTCCTCAAGCTCCCCCTCCTCTGACCTCAGGCTTGCCAGAGCACATGGCCCTTTGCCTCATTAACGTCCCGGCCTATCAGGTATCCTCAATGTGCTGCCTATCCTTGTTTCCGGACACTCTCCTCCCTGGGGACACTGGGTGCCCTTGGCTTTCTCCCATTCCTTGGGCCGTTCCTCTTCCATAGCCTCCCCCTCTCCCACTGCTGATGCTACCCATGGCTGAGTTCTAGTTCCAGCCCTGCCTGCTCCCCAAGTGTGGCTCCCTTCCCTCCAGGACATCTGCTGCCATCCTTGTCCCTCTTGGGCCTAGAGCTCTCCTGAACTGAGACCTGCACATGCATGTACTGAGCAGGAGAGCAGGGAGTGGGACAGCCCCTGCGGACCTCTGAGGACTCTGCCTCACCCCTTTCCACACTGGTTTTCTCCACCAACCTCCTCAGCCACCCAGTTCCCCAGTCCAGTGTAAGTGGGCCAAGTCACAGGGAACTTCTTGACTCTTTCTGGCCACACCCAGTCCCACCAGAGAGCTGTCAGGTCCCCTCCATAATATGATACCTGACCCTCTTCTGCCTCCAGCTGACATCTTACCTGGGTGTCCGTCTCTGGTCGTGCCCCTCCCATCCACGCTTGGTAAAGCTGCCCACGCCACCTTTCTAAAGCTCCCATCTGGCAGTTCACCCTTCACTGGCCTAACCCCTGCTAAGCCGGCACCCCACTGCCCTCCTGGTAAAGTTACTATTCCCTATTCCCTCTAGACTTGGTCCTCACACTGTCATAGTTGTGTCTCTGTATGTGTGTCTCACATGGGTCACACCTGTGGATTCCTCATCTTTTTTCTCATCCTAGATCTCATTTGCTGGGTGACTTCAATCCACTTGCCCGCCTATCCATTCAGGCACCCACCTTCATCACTAAGCATCTGTCTCCCAGGTGTTGGCGCCTGGGGTGGCTCACCCATGTGCTGTGTCGGTGTCTCTGTCTGTGTGTCTGTGTGTCTGTCCTTCTGCACCCCCTTTTCCCTCCTGCTCTCTCTTGCTGCCCCTGTCTTCATCTTGCCAAGCTGCACACTCCCCCACTCTCGGAGAGCCTCCGTGCATTTGCCGTTTGTGCACCATTCCCGCTGCGTGTGCCCGCCCGTGTGTGTGCCCACCACCCTTCCCCTCCTTTTCTCGTTCTGGGGCTTGTGGGGTTTTGCTCTCCCTTTCTTTGCATCTCACTGCTTGTGTGTCTCTGTGTGTATACAGTGTGTATGCGTGCAAGAGGGTCACGTCTCTCTGAGGTACTGCAGTGGGCTCCCACCCTCCCTGTCACCCTTGTGGGCTCTTCCTCTGTCTGCCTGTCCATCTGTCCATCCTGACCATGCTTGGTTAGCTCTGGGCAGGGTCTGTCTGTCCTGTCGTTCTTTCTTTCCTTCCTCTTCCTTCACTACCTCTACAGTCCCCTGATGAGCTTGCCTTTTCCCTATGTGCTTTTTTTTTTATTAAGGTATTATTGATATACACTCTTATGAAGGTTTCACATGAAAAAACAATGTGGTTACTACATTTACCCATATTATCAAGTCCCCACCCATACCCCAGTGCAGTCACTGTCCATCAGTGTAGTAAGATGCCACACATTCACTATTTGCCTTCTCTGTGCTACACTGTTTTCCCCGTGATTCCCCACACCATGTGTAGTAAACATAATACCCCACAATCCCCTTCTCCCTCCCTCCCCACCCGCCGTCCCCAACCCCTCCCCTTTGGTAACCACTAGTTCCTTCTTGGAGTCTCTGAGTCTGCTGCTATTTTGTTCCTTCAGTTTTGCTTCGTTGTTATACTCCACAGATGAGGGAAATCATTTGGCACTTGCCTTTCTCCACTTGGCTTATTTCACTGAGCATAATATCCTCCAGCTCCATCCATGTTGTTGCAAATGGTAGGATTTGTTTCTTTCTTATGGCTGAATACTATTCCATTGTGTATATGTACCACCTCTTCTTTATCCATTCACCTACTGATGGACACTTAGATTGCTTCCATATCTTGGCTATTGTAAAAAGTGTTGTGATAAACATAGGGGTGCATATGTCTTTTTGAATCTGAGAAGTTGTATTCTTTGGGTAAATTTCAAGGAGTGGGATTCCCAGGTCAAATGGTATTTCTATTTTTAGTTTTTTGAGGAACCTCCATATTGCTTTCCACAATGGTTGAACTAGCTTACATTCCCACCAGCAGTGTAGGAGGGGTTCCCCTTTCTCCACATCCTCGCCAGCATTTGTTGTCCATAGTCTTTTGGATGGTGGCCATCCTTACTGGTGTGAGGTGATATCTCATTGTGGTTTTAATTTGCATTTCCCTGATGATAAGTGATGTGGAGCATCTTTTCATGTGTCTGTTGGCCATCTGAATTTCTTCTTTGGAGAACTGTCTCTTCATATCCTCTGTCCATTTTTTAATTGGATTATTTGCTTTTGGGGTGTTGAGGTGTGTAAGTTCTTTATATTTTTTGGATGTTAACCCTTTGTCGGATATGTCATTTACAAATATATTCTCCCATACTGTAGGATTCCTTTTTGTTCTGTTGATGGTGTTCTTTGCCGTACAGAAACTTTTCAGTTTGATGTAGTCCCATGAGTTCATTTTTACTTTTGTTTCCCTTACTCGAGGAGATGCATTCAGGAAGAAGTTGCTCATGCTTATATTCAGGAGATTTTTGCCCATGTTGTCTTCTAAGAGTTTTATGGTTTCATGACTTACATTCAGGTCCTTGATCCATTTCAAGTTTACTTTTGTGTATGGAGTTAAACAATAATCCAGTTTCATTCTCTTGCATGTGGCTGTCCAGTTTTACCAACACCAGCTGTTGAAGAGCTGTCATTTCCCCATTGTATGTCCATGGCTCCTTTACCATATATTAATTGACCATATATGGTTGGGTTTATATCAGGGCTCTCTAGACTGTTCCATTGGTCTATGGGTCTGTTCTTGTGCCAGTACCAAATTGTCTTGATTACTGTGGCTTTGTAGTAGAGCTTGAAGTTGGGAAACATAATCCCCCCAGCTTTATTCTTCCTTCTCAGGATTGCTTTGGCTATTCGGGGTCTTTTGTGGTTCTGTATAAATTTTAGAACAATTTTCTCTAGTTCATTGAAGAATGCTGCTGGTATTTTGATAGGAATTGCATTGAATCTGTAGATTGCTTTAGGCAGGATGGCCATTTTGATAATATTAATTCTTCCTATCCATATGAGCACAGAATGTGTTTCCATTTATTGGTACTTCTTTAATTTCTCTCATGAATGTCTTGTAGTTTTCAGAGTATAGGTCTTTCACTTCCTTGGTTAGGTTTATTCCTAGGTATTTTATTCTTTTTGATGCAACTATGAATGGAATTGTTTTCCTGATTTTTCTCTCTGCTAGTTCATTGTTAGTGTATAGTAATGCCACAGATTTCTGCATATTAATTTTGCATCCCGCAACTTTGCTGAATTCAGATATTAGATCTAGTAGTTTTGGAGTGGATTCTTTGGGGTTTTTTATGTACAATATCATGTCATCTGCAAACATGGACAGTTTAACTTCTTCCTTGCCAATCTGGATGCCTTTTATTTTTTTGTGTTGTCGATTCCCATGGCTAGGAGCTCCAGTACTATGTTGAATAGAAGTGAGGAGAGTGGGCATCCTTGTCTTGTTCCTGATCTTAAAAGAAAAGCTTTCAGCTTCTCGCTGTTAAGTATGATGTTGGCTGTGGGTTTGTCATATATGGCCTTTATTATGTTGAGGTACTTACCCTCTATACCCATTTTTTTGAGAGTTTTTATCATGAATGGATGTTGAATTTTGTCAAATGCTTTTTCAGCATCTATGGAGATGATCGTGTGGTTTTTGTCCTTCTTTTTGTTGATGTGGTGGATGATGTTGATGGATTTTCGAATGTTGTACCATCCTTGCATTCCTGGAATATCCTACTTGATCATGATGGATGATCTTTTTGATGTAGTTTTGAATTCGGTTTGCTAATATTTTGTTGAGTATTTTGGATCTATGTTCATCAGGGATATTGGTGTGTAATTTGCCTGGTTTTGGTATTAGACTGATGCTGGCCTCATAGAATAAATTTGGAAGTATTCCCTTTTCTTCTACTCTTTGGAAATCTTTAAGGAGGATGAGTATTAGTTCTTCACTAAATGTTTGATAAAATTCAGCAGTGAAGCCATCTAGTACAGGTGTTTTGTTCCTAGGTAGGTTTTTGATTATCAGTTCAATTTTGTTGCTGGTAATCGATCTGTTCAGATTTTCTGTTTCTTTCTGGGTCAGCTTTGGAAGGTTATATTTTTCTAGAAAGTTGTCCATTTCTTCTAGGTTATCCAATTTTTTAGCATATAATTTTTCATAGTATTCTTTAATAATTCTTTGTATTTCTGTGTTGTCCATAGTGATTTTTCCTTTCTCATTTCTGATTCTGTTTATGTGAGTAGACTCTTTTTTCTTGATAAGTCTGGCTAGGGGTTTATCTATTTTGTTTATTTTCTTGAAGAACAAGCTATTGCTTTCATTGATCCTTTCTATTGTTTTATTCTTCTCAATTTTATTTATTTCTGCTTTAATCTTTATTATGTCCCTCCTTCTACTGACTTGGGCCTCATTTGTTCTTCTTTTTCTAGTTTCGTTAATTGTGAGTTTAGGCCTGTATTGCAATATACTTTCCTCTTAACATGGCCTTCACTGCGTCCCACAGATTTTTGCGGTGTTGAATTATTGTTGTCATTTGTCTCCGTATATTGCTTGATTTCTGTTTTTATTTGGTCACTGATCCATTGGTTATTTAGGAGCATGTCGTGAAGCCTCCATGTGTTTGTGGCATTTTTCATTTTCTTTGCGTAATTTATTTCTAGTTTCATACCTTTGTGGCCTGAGAAACTGGTACAATTTCAATCTTTTTGAATTCACTGAGGTTCTTTTTGTGGCCTAGTATATGATCTATTCTTGAAAATGTTCCATATGCACTTGAGAAGAATGTGTATTCTGCTGCTTTTGGGTGTAGAGTTCTCTAGATGTCTGTTAGGTACATTTGTTCTAATATGTTGTTCAGTGCCTCTGTCTCCTTACTTATTTTCTGTCTGGTTGATCTGTCCTTCAGAGTGAGTGGAGTGTTGAAGTCTCCTAAAATGAATACATTGCATTCTATTTCCCCTTTTAATTCTGTTAGTATTTGTTTCACATATGTAGGTGCTTCTATGTTGGGTGCATAGATATTTATAATGGTTTTATCTTCTTGTTGGACTGACCCCTTTATCATTATGTAATGTCCTTCTTTGTCTCTTGTGACTTTCTTTGTTTTGAAATCTATTTTGTCTGATACAAGTACTGCAACTCCTGCTTTTTTCTCCCTATTAGTTGCATGAAATGTCTTTCTCCATCCCTACACTTTTAGTCAGTGTATGTCTTTGGGTTTAAAGTGAGTCTCTTGTAGGCAGCATATAGATGGGTCTTTTTTTTTATCCATTCAGTGACTCTATGTCTTTTGATTGGTGCATTCAGTCCGTTTACATTTATGGTGATTATTGATAGGTATGTACTTATTGCCATTGCAGGCTTTAGATTCGTGGTTACCAAAGGTTCAGAGTTAACTTCCTTACTATCTAAGAGTCGAACTTAACCCACTATTACAAACACAATGTAAAGGTTCTTTTTTTTTCTTCCTCCTCCATTCTTTATATATCAGGTATCATATTCTGTACTCTTTGTCTATCCCTTGATTGACTTTGGGGATAGTTGATTTAATTTTGCATTTGGTTAGTAATTAGCTGTTCTACTTTCTTTACTGTGGTTTTATTACCTCTGGTGACAGCTATTAAACCTTAGGAACACTTCCATCTATGGTAGTCCCTCCAAAATACACTGTAGAGATGGTTTGTGGGAGGTAAATTCTCTCAGCTTTTGCTTATCTGGAAATTGTTTAATCCCTCCTTCAAATTTAAATGATAATCTTGCCAGATAAAGTATTCTTGGTTCAAGGCCCTTCTGCTTCATTGCATTAAGTACATCATGCCACTCCCTTCTGGCCTGTAAGGTTTCTGCTGAGAAGTCTGATGATAGTCTGATGGGCTTTCCTTTGTATGTGATCTTATTTCTCTCTCTGGCTGCTTTTAATAGTCTGTCCTTATCCTTGATCTTTGCCATTTTAATTACTATATGTCTTGCTGTTGTCTTCCTTGGGTCCCTTCTGTTGGGAGATCTGTGCATCTCCATGGTCTGAGAGACTATCTCCTTCCCCAGATTGGGGAATTTTTTAGCAATTACCTCCTCAAAGACACTTTCTATCCCTTTTTCTCTCTCTTCTTCTTCTGGTACCCCTATAATGTGAATATTGTTCCGTTTGGATTGGTCACACAGTTCTCTCAATATTCTTTCATTCTTAGAGATCCTTTTTTCTCTGTGTGCCTCAGCTTCTTTGTATTCCTCTTCTCTAGTTTCTATTTCATCTATCTTCTCCTCCACCATATCTAATCTGCTTTTAATACCCTCCATTGTGCTCTTCAACGATTCGATCTCTGACTGGAATTCATTTCCGAGTTCTTGAATATCTTTCTGTACCTCCATGAGCGTGTTCATGATTTTTATTTTGAACTCCCTTTCGGGAGGATTCATGAGGTCGATGTTATTTAAATCTTTCTCAGGAGTTGTATTAATAATTTTACACTGAACCAGATTTCTTTGGGGTTTCATATTTGTATATGGCGCCCTCTAGTGCCCAGAAGCACCAATACTCCCTGGAGCTGCTCAGCCCTCGAAGCAATGTTGGGGGTCGCAGGGGAGTGGTATTGGTGCCTCGGGGGAGGAAAGCTGTTTTCTGCTTCCCAGCTGCTATGCCTGTCTCCACTGCCTGAACCAGTGGGCCAAGCACACAGATATAAGCCTCTGTGTTTTGCGTTTGTAGTTGTTATAGACAGATCTTCCCTCTGGCTGGCCTAATGCTAGGGTAGGGTTTGGTGGTTTGCGAGTCAGGTGGGGCTGGCTGGGAGAAAGGCACAGTAGGCTGCGTATCACAGAGGGGGTCCTTGGAGCTGTGTAGCCAGCCAGGGACCTGTAGCACCTGAAGATCGTCTAAGGAGGAAGATTTCTTTTTTCTCCTTAAATATGAGAGTCTATATGGCAAAGCTCCCAACCTGCTGGGCAGAGTGCACCCAGACAATTTTGTCTACCTGTCCTCTCTCCTGAGAAGTAAGCTCTGTGCAATCCTTGCTCCTTTAGCAGCCCTCTTGCTAAGGGTTCCCTTGTTAGGATGTCTATCAGACTGCCTGCCTTTTTTATGTCCTAGAGCAGCCGGATATGGATCCCTGCTTTCCACAAGCAGCCAGAATCTCAGTGTTTCCAGGAATTCTGCCTGTCTTAGCTTTCCAACCCCATAATCACGAGAGTATCATGCAAGCACCATGAATTGTAGGTTTGTGCTCCCAGAGCAGATCTCCGGAGTTAGGTATTCAGCAGTCCCAGGCCTCTCCTCCCTCCCTGCTCCGTTTCTCTTCCACTGGTGAGCTGGGGTGGGAGAAGGGCTTGGGTCCCACTGGGCCACAGCTTTGGTACGTTGCCCTGTCCTGTGAGGTCTGCTCTTTTCTCCAGGTGTATGTAGTCTGGCGCAGTCCTCTTTCCTGTTGCTCTTTCAGGATGGTATTAATTATGTTTTCGTATTATATGCGGTTTTAGGAGTAAGCCTGTGTCTCACCTCTCACGCCACCATCTTTAATCCCTGCCTCGGTGGTAAGCTCCCTGTGTGTTTTTGTCCCCCAATTGCTTCTGCAGTCAAGACCCTTGCCTTTGTTTCCTTTCTCTCAAGCCATAGCCTTTGAGCCAGCAATGGCTGGATCCCTCCACAGGTGCCTCAAACCCACTACATCATCTTCACACCCCAAAATGTGTTCCTCTTCCCATTTCTACTGCCACTGAGTGCCACTGCATGCCTGGAGCTGCAGCCAGGAGCCCAAGCCATCTGACTGCTCCCACTCGTGTTTCCCGTGGCCATCCGCCCCCACTTCCTGTTGAATCTCCTTCCTAGGGGTTGCTCCAGGAACCTGCTAATCCCAATCCCTTCAGTTCCTGCTTCTGGCCAGGCCCCAGCATTGTGTCTGGATCACTGAAGAAGCCTCTCCTGTGGTTCTCCAAACTCCACTCTCCTTCCTCCTTTTCATCCTCTGGAGGGACCATGAGTCCTCTTTCTGAAACTTTCTCATGCTCTCATGTCATTCAGAATAAAAGCTAATGTCCTCACTATGGTTCACAGGCCTTACATAGTCTGTCTCCCTGTTACCTCTCTGACTTCATCTCCTACTCCTACCCCGTTGTTCATGCTGCTCCAGACACACCATCTTCACTGGTGTTCCTAGAGTACCAGAACTCTTACCTGTGGTTGTTTAGGATACAGCCTGCATGAAGGCCCCTGGCTGAGGGTGTGAATGCAGGCCAAAGTCCAGCCCTTGTTCTGTTCTCCAAGCCATGAGTTCTGGTTTGGGGTTGCCTTTGATTAGAAGAAAGATTGCCTTTTTCTTTTAAATATATAGATATAAAAGCCCCTTTAACATTCTTGCTTGCTTATTCCACCATCTGTTATTTTTTGGATCTGTTTTTATTTACTGATTTTTCTCCTAGTTATGGGTTTCATTTTTCTATTTCTTGGCCCATCTAGAAATTTTTTATTGGATACTTGATATTGTGAATGTTACACTGTTGGTGGTCTTGATTTTTGTTCTAGGAAGTGGCATGCAGTTAAATTTCTTTGACCATTTTGAAGCTCATTTTTAAGCTCTCTTGGGGTGGGTTCTAAGTAGCCTTCACTCAAAAAAGAATATACAATGGGGAAAAGACAGTCTCCTCAGTAAATGATGTTGGAAAACTGGACAGCTACATGCAAAAGAATGAAACTGGATAACTGTCTTACACCATACACAAAAATAAACTAAAAATGGATTAAAGACCTAAAAATAAGTCCTGAAACCATAGAACTACTAGAAGTAAACACAGGCAGTAAACTCTTGAACATTGGCATTAGTAATTTTTTTCTAGATATGTCAAACTAAAGCAGAAATAGACAAGTGGGACTACACCAAACTAAAAGTCTTCTGTACAACAAAGGAAACCATCAACAAAATGAAAAAACAATCTACTGAATGGGAGAATATATTTGCAAATTATATATCTGGTAAGAGGTTAATATTCAAAATGTATAAAGAACATGTCCAACTCAATACCAAAAAACTCAAATTACCCAATTAAAAAATGGACAGAAGACCCGAATAGACATTTCTCCAAAGAAGATATACAGATGGCCAACAGATGCATGAAAAGATGCTCATTATCACTAATCACCAGGGAGATGCAAATCAAAACCACAATGAGATATCACCTCACACTAGTCAGAATGGCTTGTATAAACAAGAAAAGAAATAACAAGTGTTGGTGAGGATGTGGAGAACAGGGAGCCTTCATACACATTGGTGGGAATGTAAACTGGTATGTCTACTATGGAAATGACATGGAGGTTTCTCAAAAAACTAAAATTAGAAATGCCATACCATCCACTAATTCCACTTCTGGGAATTTTCACTTTACGGTTTATCAATTGTTTTTATTTATTGTTGGGGTGGAGGAGCCATAATCTTGGAGCCTCCGAAGGCCTTAATCCAGCCCCAGATTGGCTAGTCAGGGTCCAAAGAAGAAAAAAAGTCACTAATTTGAATAGCATTACTTATAATAGCCAAGATATGAGAGCAACCTAAGTGTACATCTATAGATAAAAAAAAAGAGGTGGTACATATATACAATGGACTATTTATTCAGCCAAAAAAAGAAAGAATCTTACGATTTGTGACAACACAGATGGATCTAGAATGTATTATGCTAAGTGAAATAAGTCAATCAGAGAAAGACAAATGCCATATGATTTCACTTATATTTGGAATACAAAAAACAAAACAAATGAATAAACAAACAAAAAGAAATAGATTTACAAACACACAGATTGGACTAGTGGTTGCCATAGGGGAGGTGGGTGGGGGATTGGTGAAACAGGTGAAGGGAATAAAGAGGTATAAGCTTCCAATTATAAAATAAATTAGTCACAGAGATGGAAGTGCAACACAGGGAATATAGTCAATAATATTGCAGTCTTTTTGTATTTTGACAGATGGTAACTACACTTATGGCGGTGAGCATTTGGTAATATATATAATTGCTGAACCACTATGTTGTACATCTGAAACCAATATAATATTATGTATCGACTATATTTCAATAAAAAATTTAATAAAGACAAAACAAAAAGAAGCCTTCCCTCGCACGATAGTTTATACCTTCTACTAAGCCGTGATGGAAAGACCTAGATGATCATCGAGGACTCAGCTCTGGCTAGTGTCTCAGGACATGACAGCTGGTTTTGCCGAGAGAAAGTGATACGGGACAAGGTTAGTGAGAGTGAGTCTGAGAGAGAGGAAGTAAGGGAGAGAAGAGCTGCTTTTTATGACCTAGTCTTTGAAATCCTACACCTTCACTTCCGTTTATTCTATTGTTAGACACAAGTCACTAAATCCAGTCCACAACCAGGAGAGGAGGATTAGGCTCTGCCTCTTGAAGAAAGGCATGTAAAAGAATTTGTAAACATACCTTAAAACCACTACACCTGGCATTCAAGACCCTCTGGTATGGGACCCTGACTAGCCAATCTGGGGCTGGATTAAGGCCTTTGGAGGCTCCAGGATGATGGCTTCTCCACCCCAACAATAAATAAAAACAATTGATAAACCATAAAGTGAGTAAAAGAGGAGTCCACAAAGTTCTAATTTTTCTCATGATGACAATTTTAACAATATTTTTAAATCACTGAGGTAAAACATACATACAATGAAATGTACCCATTTTAAGGTACATTTTGATGAGTTTTGACAAATTCATACAGCAATGTAACAATTACTACAATCAAGATATAGAACTTTCCATTTCCCCAGAAATTTCCCTCCGTGTCTCTTTACAGTTAATCTCCCACCATTCCCTGCCTCAAGTAACCAACAATTCCTCATCATTATAGATGAGATCTGCATTTTCCTGAGCTTCATGTAAATGGAATCATGTACTATGTACTGTTTTGCTTCTTGCTTCTTTTACTCAGCATAATGTTTTTGAGATTTTATACATGCTGTTGTGTATCAATAGGTTTTCTTTTTTATTATTTAGTAGTATTCCATGTGTAAATACATAAAAATTTATTTATCCTTTTTAGTGTTGTTACACATTTGGTTCCCTCCTCTCCCCCAGTTTTAGGCTATTATGAAAAAACTGCTATAGTGTTTGAGATCTGGTCTTTGTGTGGACATATGTTTTCATTTCTTGGGTAAATATGTAGGATTGGAACTGCTGAGTTGAATGGTTAGTGCATGATTAACTTTATAAGAAACCGCCAAAATGTTTTCCAAAGTGGTTGTACCATTATATAGTCTCACGAGCAATGTATGAGAGTTCCAGTTGCTCCACATTCCTGCAAACATTTGATATGGTCAGCCTTTCTAATTTTAGCCATTCTAGCGGGTGTGCAATGGTATCTCAGTGTAATTTTAATTTGCATCTTCTAAATAAGTAGTGGTGTCGAGCACCTTTTCATGTGCTCACCTGCCATTGATATATATTCTTTGGCAAAGAATCTCTTCAAATCTTTGCCAATTAAAAAAAGCCAGTTTGAATACCTTATTGTTTATTGTTCTTGAGTTGTAAAATTTTCTTATATATTCTGGATACGGTGTGAGATAAGTGAGAGCTGGGGTTTGCTTTTTATCATGTGGGTTTTAATTGTCCCAGTACCATTTGAGGAAAATCATCTTTTCCTCATTGAGTTGCCCCAGTACCCTTGTCAAAAATCAATTGAGTACATATGTCTACTTCTATATCTGGACTCTGTATCATGTTTCATTTACCCAGAGGCCAATACCACAGTGTCTTGATTACTGTAGGTTTATAGTAAGCTTCCGAATTAGGTAATTACTTTGTTTTTCTTTCTCAAAATTATTTTGGCTATTCTAGCTTCTTTGTACTTCTGAATCCACTTTAGAATCAGTTTATCAATTTCTATATAAAGCCTACTAGGATTTTTATTACAACTGCGTTGAACCTGTACAGTTCTCTGGGGAGCATTGATATCTTAACAGTGCTGTGACCCTGGACCAATCATGGGTCATCTCTGAGCCTCCTTTCCCCCTGGGCCATTCTAGAGAGCTTTTAGTGAGCAGACAGAGCTGAGCTGAGCAGTTCTGGGTACACCATGGAGTGGGCTCTGTTGAGTATTTGGGCTGGAGGACAGGGAACTACCGTGACACTCTTCCCAGGGTATGTCAGCAACAGCTTGCAGGGCTGTGGGGGGCTGCCCTGAGCAAAAGCCACACCACCACTTACTTGTTCTCTGGGCATGTGGTCTCCTCTTCCTGGGCCTCAGTTTCCTTATCTATAAATTAGAGGTGGCCAGGTTTGCTGGGCAGGTTAAATGAGATGGTGAGTGAGCAGGTGCTAAGGAAACCATCTGTGTGCTCCATTCTGTCTCTGGGCAGCCAAGGGCTGCAGGTGAAAATCATATCACTACACTGATTGGCACCAATGCAGATTAATTTCCTTCAGCCTCAGCTGAGTCTCAAACGCAGCTCAGCAACCCCCCAAGTGATCCCCAGACTCCTTCCCTTTCCATCCCCGAAGGAGCTGCTCTGCCTGAGCCCCAAGCCCCCTGGGCTCCAGTCAGTGGAGAAAACAGGAGCCGTTGTGAGGGTGTCAGCCTCTGCCCCTCCCCTGCCTCACTGGTCTGCAGCATCTGCCAGCACCTTCTACAGCTAAAGCCAGCTGTCCCTTGCCTGTCTCCTTCAGGGCCTCATATTCTTTTTCATCCCCTTTCTCTGCCTTCTCCCTGTCTGCAGGCTCTTTCCTCTCTCCCCACAGAAGTTCTCAACTACTCCATCCCAATGCCTCTGCCTCCACCAGACCCCTCTCCTCTCCTTCCTGGGTAAGCTTCTCCATCCCTGCCCCTGAGCCTCACCTTCTACCCCTCAAGTTAGTCTTAAGGAGGCTCCCAGGGTCTCGCCTGCCCCTTGCCCTCTTGGGGACTTTCCACATCAGCCACAGTTAAGTGGGACCACTGCTGGGGACCTCAGGCCGGATGCGCCCCACCCTCCCCGGGAACATTTGAGACCCCATCAGGTTCACCCAGGACATGGGGATAAAGTTACCCGCTGAGGACTTAATTAATTCACCTCAGGCAGCTCAGCCCCACACTGAGGTATTGTCTGAATCTAATCCTTCCACCTGGCCTGGATCCCATCGTTGTGGGGCCCCCCAGCCTGTTTCTTCCTTCTTAAAACAGCCTCTCTCTCTGCGCCCCTTTCTGCCGGCAGCTCCCCTCCTCAGGCCTGTCTCTGGCTGCCCTTCTGGTCTTGCTCCAGACCCTCAGGAAACTGCAGCCCCTCTGGCCCATGTCGTCAGGATGGCCCAGTGGGTCGCAGCCAGTGGCTTTAGTTCGGCAGCTTGGCAGACCGCTGACCGCCTTTCTTCCTTGGATGTACGGCCCTTGGGCTTCCCCAGCACCCACATCTCTCCCAGCTTCTTTCTACTCATCTTTTGTGGTTCTTCTTCCCTGCACCCTCAGCCTCTAAGACTTCTTCCTTTCTTCTCTCTCAGTCCCACTTCTGAGCCCTGGACCCTTAATTAAAATCGCCCACCACCCATCACCACAGAACCATCAGGCCCCAACCAACTCTTGTTCTTTCCTCCCAAACCAGCTCCTCTTCCTGAGTGTCCCACCAGTGGCTTCCGTCACTCAGTCGACAAGGACTTATTGAGCATCTACTGGGTGCTGTAGGCGCTGTTCCAGGCACTATATGCCATTTGTGTTGGATAATGAGGATGCTCTGTTTAGATCCTTTCGGAACACCTTTTAACCAGTTTTCTGCATCCCCATCTTCATGGTGTTTTGTTTCCCATAACTAGCACCTGCAGTTGTTTTTCCGAGGACTACTCCTAGGCTTGAGGAGCTCTTTCCCCACAGGTACTGAAAGCCAGAAGTTCGTGGGGATTTATGTCTCCCTCCTGCGGCCCCACCACGTGCCCCCAGGTCCCTCAGCCAATGCCTGACGGAGCAGGCATGTTCAAACCCAGCTTTCCTGCTTCCAGGAGGGACAGCACAGACATGGACCTGACCCTCCAGAGCTTCTTGTGGGCTCAGGCTGGGGCTACCCTCAGCAGGAACTTGCCTGCCCCCTCCCCCTTTCCTGTCCTGCTTCCCCATTCCCTGACCAGTTTGTCTTGGGGTCACTTCTTTAATAAACTGCTTGTACCTAAATTCTTGCCCCATGGTCTGCCTCTGGGGACCCTGACAGCCAAGGACTGCCAGCTCCTCCTGGACACCCTTGGGTCCCCATTTAGATTCTCTCACTCTCTGCATTTTCAGGGGCACCCCCTGGTGTGGCTTTGTCACCTGAGACAATGCACCCAGCCTCTCCCAGATCCCAGGAGACAGGCTCATCCACTCAGGTCCCCTCCAGCCAGCCCTTGAATACACATCTGATCGTGGCATTTTCCCACTCAAAACCCTCCCAGCCAACCTGACAAAAACATGGGCAAAAACATAATCCACTCCATACCCATGAGATAGCTAAAATGAAAAAACAAAACGCAGTGAAATAAAACCAAACCCAGCAATATGAACCGCTGTCAGAGATGATGAGCAGCTCCAACTCTCAGACACTGCTGGTGGGAATAAAAATGGTACAACCGTTCTTTAAAAATGGACAATTTCTTGTAAAGGTAAGCAGAGGTTTTGCCATATAACACAGCAGTCCCCCATTGGGCATTTACCCTAGAGAAATGAAACCTGTCCACACCAACACCTATGCATAGATGTTTATAGCAATTTCATCCACAAATGCCCCACGCTGGAAACAACCCGAATATGGCGGTGGTCACGCAACTATACGCATTTGTCAAAACCAGGCACACAAAAAAAAGAGTGAACATCACTGTGTGTAAATCAGACCTCAATAAACCTGACTTAAAAAAAAACCCTACCTTAAGTGTGAATTGGCACAATCACTTTGGAACACTGGCAATATCTATAAGAAGTGAAACATATGCTGCCCTCTGACCCGGAAATTCTGCCCTAGGGACACCCCCAACGGAAAAGAGAGTGTAGGTCCACCTGGAGATGTGCATACAATGTTCACAGCCGCTTGCTCTGTCGTTTCGAAATACCAGGAACAACTTAACAGAAGAAGAGATAAATAGATCCATCGGTGGTACAGTCACGTGAACGAACACTCCACGGCAATGAGAAAGAACAGAGCACGTCTACACACAGCAACATGGCTGAATCTCATGGACAGGTGTTTAGTGAAAGAAGCCAGACACAGAGGACACACTGATTCTGTTTGTGTGAAATTCAAGAGCAAATGAAACCACTACTGGGTGATAGAAGTCAGGGTAGTAATTTCTTCTGGAGGGTCGGTACTAATTGAGAAGAGGGGCAAGGGAGCCTTCTGGGGGCATGAAATTGTTTTGTGTCTTGATCTGGGTGGTGGTTGCATGGGTGTGTGCATAACTAAAAAAATCACTGAGCTGCACACTTCAGGTTTGTGCAGCGTACTGCCTGTATACTAGGCATTAACACAAAACTAAATATATTCAGCACACAGTGGTTTCAGTGACCACTGCAAGTGGCCAGGGGTGGTCAAAGAAGAGGAATTCATGATCCCAGCTGCGGGGCCAGATGGGACTGCTTCCTACGTGGGGTACAGTCACCCACGGAGGAGGACAGGTTGCCCAGGAAAGGAAGGCGGCTTCATTAGGTCCTGCTTCCTCTAACACACGTGTGATGATAATCCCTCTGTCTCACCCTCGGCACCACCTGGGTGTTAGCTGTCACATCCTTCCCTGCTCAATGACCCTGCTGTGTCCTAACATACTCAAATCTCTTTTTCAAGAACAAGGCCCTCTGGCGCCTGCCTCCCTCCTCTCTTTCCTTCCTTCCCTTCTTGGGTGGCCTCTCTCTGCTAACCACCTCCTTTCGCAGAGGTCCCCCAGAGCCCCCCGCATGTACCATTCATTCTTCATTCCCCTCCAACCTTTCTGCTCACAGCCCGTGGCTGCCCTCTCCCTCCCTGCAGAAACGCTCTCCTCCCTTGCTCGTGGCTGTCCTGCCGGCCGCCTGTTGCCCTTGGCCCCCACCTGGACCTTCCCGGGTCTCTTTTCTGGGTTTCTCTTCCTGAGCCGGTGCCACTGTCCTGGCGAGGCCCCTGCATTCCTCTCCTCAGTGTGTGCTCAGCGTCACGGACTGTCTCTTCCTTCGCGGCTGGGAGTTCGAGGCTAGAGTTGGTCTCTTTGAGTTGTAGGCTAGGCCACCAAAGCGGCCTGGCTACCACCATGCTGGACACA
Organism: Smutsia gigantea; assembly: GCA_032199065.1. NCBI lineage: Eukaryota > Metazoa > Chordata > Mammalia > Pholidota > Manidae > Smutsia > Smutsia gigantea. The sequence goes on from JAVSCE010015464.1 coordinate 148,294, forward strand.
CCTCGGGCCTCTCCCCACTTGGATCCACACAGATGGCTCAGGCCTTCTTATCCACCTCCTCCTTGGTCCCCAGAGCTGCTGGCTCCAGAAATCCTGCTGGCTTCTGCCCTGTCCCTCCTGTAACTTTGTCTTGTCTCCTGTCGTGCTCTTGCTGGGCCTCTCACCCCCTCCCTGGGTCAAAGGACTCCCATATTCAGACTCACTCTGTGCCAGTTACTCTCCACACAGCAGCCAGAAGGATCTTAGGAATGCGAGTCATATCTCAGACCCACAGTGCTCCCCACTGCTCTTAGAATAAACTCTGACGAGGCCCAGTGTGAGGCCTGCCTGCCCACCTCCATCCTACCACTCCTTGCCCCCTGCTCTCATTTGCAGCCACACTGGCCTCTTTGCCATTCCTGGAATATACCCAGCTTGTTCCTAAGACAGAGCCCTTGCTCTAGAGGCTCTATGTAATGGGTTGGATTGCATCCCCCAACATTCATGTGCTGAGGTCATAGCCCCAGAATCTCTGAATAGCCACTTGAATATATTTAGCCAATCAGCAAATACTTAGTGAGAACTGATGCTGAGGAACAGAACAGCCCCAGTCCCTGTCCTCACAATATAGATGGAGCATCCCATTGGCAGGCGAGAAGACCCACAGAAACAAGAAATCCCACAGAAAGTCGGCTGTGAGGGAGAGGGACCAGTCTGTAGCTACGGGAGTGTAATGGTCTTCAAGGAAGGCTGCCCTTGAGGGGGATATTTGGGTTAAGACCAAACCATAGCAGGCATTAGCTAGTTGAAGCAGGGGGCGCATGTGCAAAAGGGAAGTATGTTCAAACAGCAGGAACAACATTTGCAAAGGCCCTGGGGCAGGAAGAAGAGGACAATGTGTGAGGGACTAACGGACTCTTGTGGTTGGAGTGTAGTGAGTGGAGGGCAGAGTGGTAGGGAATGAGGTTGGAAAGGAGGGCAGAGGCCCAGAATTCTGCACTACAGATTTTATTCTAAGGGCAGTGGGGAGCCACTGATTGTTCTAAGCAGTGGAGTTTGTTTAAGGCAAGAGTGACCCAGGCAGAAGAGGTCAGGGGTTAACATGGTCATGAGCAGATTGAGAACTGCCCCTGGACCAGGGAGGCAGTGGGGATGGAAATGAGGGCCTGAGAAATATTAGGAAGACTGAACAGACTGGGCTTGGGTCTGATCGTTAGTCTCATGAGAGGAGTGGGGTCAAGGGTGACCTCCACTTCAGCATGCGTGAGATGGGCGAGCTGCCAGGTCGGCATTGTTATGGGGGCGTGGACCCCGGTGCTGGGCTTGGGCGGGCTGCGCATTTGGGAATCGGCACCAGGTATTTACAGTGACGGGGTGGAGAAGAGGAAAGGGCTTCAGCACGAAGGACATAGTGAGGAGAGACCCTGGTAAGGGATGTGGAAGGGAGCAGCCGAGAGGAGAGGGGAGAACCAGCAGAGGGCGGCATCGGGAGCCTGCGGCAAGGCTGGGGAGGGACAGCGTCGAGGGCTGGCCGGGACCTGGACAAGAACAGTCCGGGCCTGGGTGGGAGCCGACGTGGCCTGCAGCCTGGGGAACAGACGGTGATTTGCCTGGTGTTGACAGGGGCAGGAGCGGAGGGTGTGGGTCCGGGGAGCATCGTCTCAAGCAGGTGTGGGCAGGATCGGGATCCCCTGCCAAGGGAGTGAGGGCTCGGAGATCAGGAGGGGGTGAGCTCTGGAAGGCCGGGTTGGGCGTGGGTCTGGGGACACCACCGCCCGAGGGGTCATCCTCCCCTTTGGACGGGACAGAGGTGAGGGTGTGCCACCCCGGAGCGGGAGCACGGCCACCTGGCGGGAAGGGGCAGGGCGGAGCAGGAGGTCATTGTGGAAAGTGGACGGCGTGTGGAATCGTTGCTGGGAACTGGAGGCGAAGCTTCTGGAGAGATGGGGGAGGATGCAGGCCCTGTACCCGGTGAGGCGGGATGGGGCGAGTCCGCCGTGCCAGGCGACTTCATGGCCCTCCGGCCTCCCAAAGCCCGAGATGTCCTAGACCAGACCCATCATCTCCCCTGAGAACTGCCCCCTACAGTTTGGCCCTGAGAGGAGCACTGCAAACACCCAGCCTTTCTCCCAGGTGGCGGCCTGGGCAGCCCCCGCGGCTCCCTCCCTGCACCCCCACATCTGATGGGTCGGCTCATCCTGGGTGCCCTCTCCCTAACGTCAGGCCTGACGATCATAACAGGGGACGGGGTGGCATCTGGGGTGGGAGAATGGGCACTCACCCCTTACATGTATTAATTTTCAATTAAAAGTAGTAAATGGATGTCAGGACTGTTAGTGCCTTACAGCAGTTTCCCAAGGGGCCCCCTCCCTCTTTAGAGGAGTCATTGGCCTTAGCAAGGCTCCCAAGGCCACTTTCCAGAGCAGCAGGGACGGGGCCAGGCCCTGTGAGGGTGAACTCTGCTGGGCTCCCCGGGGCCCAGCCCCTTCCCCTCCAACCCACCAGAAGCTCGTCTTTGGGGGTGCCCACTGACCCCTGGAGCTCCGCTACTCTGGTTCCATGAGGCTGGACAGTGACATCCCTTCAGGTCCATGGGCAGCAGACTGGCTCCTGGGTGGCTGTGGGGGCATCGCCATAGAGAGGGCAGGTGCCCAGGGATTCTGAGGGTCCGCGGTGCTCAGGGCCCGAAATGGTGGAAGGAGGGGCGAACTCTCACCCAAATCTTTACCCACCATTTCTACAGCCAGAGGGACTGAGACCCAGATGGGGAGCCACCCGCCTGGAAGGCCAGAACGAGGGAGGGGAAAGGCGCTGCGGATGCGTGACCCCGACCTGGTCTCAGAGCCCCGGGCTCCTCCCAGTCCTGCCGCTGCCTCCACTGACAGAGGGGCCGCCGAGGCAAGGGGGGTGCAGCGGCCTCACCACCCGAGGCCACCGCGGAGGGGCTCCAGGAGACTTCGCGACCAGCAGCCTCGCCGCCGCCCTGCCCTCAGCCCGAGAGGCTCCATTCACGTCTTCTTGACACTCCAGTTGGTTTCAACAATTGGAAAAAAAAAAGATCGAGCTGCATTTCAGACATCTCATTTCATGTCAGAAAACGTTTCTTGGGCAGCCAGCAGGATGAATGCGGCTGCCAGGTGCGGAGGGCGATTCAAAGGCGCGGGCCGGTGCTTCCAGCCGAGGGGCGGGACGAGACCCGGAGAGGGCGAGCCGCCGCCAGGGCCCGGGGCGGCCACAGGGCCCGGAAGAACGCCCAGCTCACGGGGTTTGGCAGCAGGAGAATGATTTAATTTTGTTTCATTCAACAAAACACGTGTTCTCGTCCAAAATTGACTTCCCACTGCCACATGGGACCCCGGTGCCCCCAGCTCGCGGGTCCCTCTGTCCCAGCCCTCCACGGCAGGGCGCCCTTCCCCAAACAGCTTCAATATTCCGAAATCTATTTTCTGTGTATTTGCAGAGTTCCGGGATTCCACACTGTGAATTGTTATTTTCTGTCTCCAGAAGGATGTGTGGCTTGCCTTTAGGAAGGGGGACCTGGGGCCCCGGGCGGAGAGCTCGAGGCAGACTTTTCACCAGGCATTCTTTTATAGGTTTTGAATTTTGTGAATGTATTTTCTAATTAAAACTTTTCATTAAAAAATGGTTTCCATTCAAAAATAAAACCTTTCTGGAGCCTGCTCTCCTTCCCAGCTCCCCTCATGCCACCTTCCTTCAAAGCCAGACCCTTGACTGCCTCCCTGTTTGGGATTCCCATGGCTTCCCCTGAGGCTGCTCTGGCAAAGACTCCTTGCTGACCTCTCTGATCACGACCCCAGACTGGCCACCTTCTGGAGGGCCTGTCTTCCCTGCATCTGCCCTCTGGTCCTGCCGTTTCAATCTTCCCGGTGGGCCCCTCTAAATACTGGCCTCTGCCCGACCCTCGTCCACGGTAGCACCCATTCCTAAAGCTTCCACCCCTTCCTGGACCCAGCGACCTTAGAGTGCCCTCCCTCATCTGTGCAGGCTTGAGGCAAGTCAGGGTCCTTCCCTGTGTGGTGGCTGCTCTGACCAATCTCCCCACTGAGCCCCAGAGCCTGGATCCACCTGCTCCATTGGCTCCCCCATTTGTGTATCTACGAGACCTCACGCCAGCGTGTCCAGGTTGCCTGGCTTCAAATCCATACTCTGTCCCTTCCTTACTGGGGCAAGTTTCTCAGCCTTTGTGTCTGTTCTTTCATGTGTTAATGGCAATGAATGAGGTAGCAGCTAATTTTATAGGTCCTAAGCATAAATAAATTAATGTAGGTAAAGTTCTTTGAACAGTGTTGGGCACATTATCAAAGCCAAAATGTATTTATTAGATAAAAATATTCCAAAGGGAACTCTTGATCTTCCTCTTGCAAACCTGATCATCTTCCAGCATCCCCACTGCCATCCAGTCCCTTCTGAATGCCAGAAACCCCGGGGTCTTGCCTGACAGTGTCCTCCTCCACCCTTCATCCACTATGCACCCCACTAACCAACTCTGGTCCATTTTACCTCCTAAATCTCTCTACACCTCCACCTCCACCCCCTCGGTTGGCCCATGATTCCCTGAAACTACTCTTGTTAAGCTCATCAATGTTCCACTAATTGCCAAATCAAAAGAAAAATTTCAGCCTTCATTGGTTTAGAATTTTCTGCTACATTTGGTCCTGCTGATCCCCCTTTCCTAGAAACGCTTCACTAGCTCAGTTTCCATGACAACCTGCTCTCAGCTCTGCTCACATGGCCACGTGGCGCTGACATTTCCTTCTGTCTGCTGCTTTTGTAGGCGCCCTGGGCTCTGCCAGCTCCTGAAATGGCGGGTTGGAGGTCCTTAGATGCTGGCAGGGTCTCTCTTCCTCTCAATCTTGGTGAGCCATGGTCATTGACATGGCGACCACCCCAGCTCTATGTCTCCAGGGGTGATGCCCTCTTGAGAACCAGATGGCTAGCCTGACACTCTGCAGGTTTTCTCACCTGGTGTCCTTAGGCCCTCAAAGTCAACTCTGACCTGGGGCAATGACCCTTCCCTGGTCCACCTGCTTCTCCTGAAGTCCCAGGGAGAATCACCATAAAACAAAAATAGCCATGAAACTTGACTGCTCGAAACTCTTCCATGGCTTCCCATTGTCCACAAGGTTAAGTCTGAGTTCTTTAACTGCTCCCTGCTGACCTTCGCAGTCTTGTTTCCTGCCAGTCTCTATTTCATCCCGAACTTCAGGAACACCCAGCTCATGGTTCCTGCCCTCCTGACTCTGTTTAGGATGCTCCCTGTGCCTCTGGTCCGATCTCCTTGAGAAACCAACTGAAGTGTCATCTTCTTCAGGCATCTTCTCCCTAACCCCCACCCCACTTAACCAATTCTGGTCCCCAAAATGAGGTTACAATCCCCTTCTTGTGTTCTTATAACACTCTGGGCACCATCTCCATGCTAGCAAGAATACCTTTGATTGTAAGCAACAGAGTTTGAAACAACTAAGGCAAAAGGGGAATTTTATTGCAGCAATATAATTCCTATGTATTTATTTCTTTATGTAAAGACTTATTTAACAGTTTCATTGAGATATAATTGATATACAAATAAATTGCACATACTTAAAGTGTGCAATTTGGTAAGTTTTGACATATGTATATACCTGTGAAACCAGTCAAGATAAGGGGACATACCCATTACCCCAAAAGGTTTCTTGTGTCCTTTGTGATCTCTTCTTCCCTTCCCTTCCCACCCACTCATCTCCATTTCCCAGGCAACCACTGATCTGCTTTCTGTCACTATATATTAATTTGCCGTTCCTAGAATTTTATACAAATGGAGCCACTGTGTAAAATGGAGACATTGTTTTGTCTGTTTTATTTCACTCAGCGTAATTATTTTAAGATTCATTCATGTTGATAGTTTATTCCTTTTTAATGCCGAGCAGTATTCCACTGTGTGTGTGTACCAGTTTGTTGATTCACTCATTGATGGATATTCTGTCTGTTTCCAGTTTATGGCTATTACAGATAAAATTGCTTTAAACAACAACAACAACAAAATTGCTTTAAACATTCATGGACCAGTTGTTGTATGGACTCATGCTTTCATACCTGCTTTGTAAATATTTCGGAGAAGAAAGCCTGGATCAGGTGATAGGTGTATGTTTAACTTTTAAGAAACTGCCAAATTATTTTCTAAAGTGTTTGTACCATTTTATATTCCCATTCACTGTGTATGAGAGTTCCAGTTATTTCACATCCTCACCAATACTTGGTATGATCAGTTTTTTAATTTTTACGCAATCTAGCAAGTAGGTAGTGGTCTCCCATTGTGGCTTTAATTTGCGTCTCCCTAATGACTAATGATGTTGAGCATCGTTTCATGTTTTTATTTGCTATCTGTGCATCTTCTTTGGTGAAGGGTCTGTTCAAATCTTTTGCTCATTTTTTATTGGGTTGTTTGCTCTTTTTATTATTGAGTTTTGAGACTTCTTTGTATATTCTAGATATAAGTCCTTTGTCAGATATAGGACTTGCAAATATTTTCTCCCAGTCTGTGGTTGATTTTTCATTCACTCATCAGTGTCTTTCAAAGAGCATATGCTTTTAATTTTGATGAAGTCCAACTCATCAATTTATTCTATGGATCATGCTTTTGGTGTTACATCCAAGAAATCTTCGCCTAACCCAAGATCACAAAGATTTTTTTCACATTTTATCCTAGAAGTTTTATAATTTTAGAGTTTACCCTTTTAATTTTTTACTTTTATTTTTATGCCTGAGTTGGTTGGAACTGAGTTTTTGGTATTGCAAAGAAGAGAGTCCCTAATATTGTAATCTGTCTAGAAGGAAAAGCTTAAAAACCACTGGCTTCTCATGACCCTTTGGGTAAAATGCTAAACTCCATACCATGGCTCAGAGGGTCTGCATGAGCTTTCTGGCCTGATTTCCCACCATCTTCCCCCATTCTTTGATCTGGATGTACTGATCCAATGGCAATTTCTTGAGCTCGGTGCCTTAAGCAGTCCTTTCTGTGAGCTTTAGGGCAGGCTGAACCAGATAACCACGCTGAAGCAAGCTTCCTCTCTCCTTGTCCTCCGGATCTGATATTGGGAAGACAATCAGCGCCCAACTCAATTAACAGAAAATTAATGGCATCTTCTAGGGCTCAACCATTTATTTCCCTGGACTCCACAGCTTACTTGTCCTGAGTCCCATGCGCTTAGTTCAGGGTCCCAGCACACTTCCTTTCAGTCTTTTTCACATGTTTTATTTGCTTGTTTGTTTCCAAACATAAACATACAGCTGAGATAATATCCAGCATACAGTTTGCACCCTGGTTTCTCACTTGCTGTTCTACTTATATTTATATGGCATTTTCCAGTGCTTTTTGTAAAAATCACCAGTAGTTGTTGAATAATAGTCCATTTGAATAGATATCAAATAATTCACTTAACATTTTTCCAATATTGGTTATTTTGGTTATTTCAAATTTTTTTTGTTATAAACAAGACCACATTACTCTCTTTGTACATAAATCTTTGTCAATTTGAGATGATTTCCTTTTGATGGAGTGCCGTAAGTGTAATTACTGGGTCAAAGGCTGTAGTGATTTACATTCCCATCAGCAGTATTGTCTGTTTCATCACACCCTAGCCAGTATGGGGTATGCTCATTAAAATTTTTTTCTTCACTCCGTGATGGGCAAAAAGTGTTATCTCACTGTTGTTTTAATTTACTTTTTAAAACATAATTAGATATTGGAAAATAGGTTCAACCTATGAGCCATAAAAAATTAATCTTCTGTTAATTGAGTGTTCCTATCCCTTCACATTTATCCAGCAGTGATTTGAATTTTTAAAACTCAATTTATATGGATTCTTAAACACCAAGGATATTAACCCTCTGCGTGACATCCTCAAAGTTGTTTTCAATTTTCATATAGTCTACAGTTTAAAACCTATTTTCTTTGTGAATGCTTCCTTTACTTTTAAGCTTAGAAGGTAATATTCACCCAGAGTTTTGGATGAATATTCACTTCTACTTTATTCAAGTGTGATTTTTAATTTAAATCTTTAATCCGTCTGAACTCAGTGTTGATGTATGACATGAAGTGAAGAATGAAGTGGATTTGCTTTTCCAAACAGCTTAGTAACCTTTCCAGCACCTTTTGTTGACTAATCCCGTCTTTCCTCAGGTGCCCATTTTTAACCATGTGGAGTATGGTAACACTTTTCCCTTATAATGTGTGTGGGCGGAATTCCCTCCACTTCATTCCTCACCCCACTGTCCAGGCTTTGTGGGTGCACTTCTCTTGGGGATAATGACAATATAGAGTCCCTGGCTTGGCTTTTAGCTCCTGGGTGGGTTTTTGTAAGTCAATAGCACAGACAACAGTTGTGCAGACTTTTGTCTACAGGGGATGCTGCAGAATAAGGACCCTAGCTTTTCAGGGCAAGGGCTGGGGCTTGAGAAAGGAAAGATTCTGGATGCCACAAAGCTTGGAGGATTGGGAGGCAAAGCTAACAGAAGCAGCAGAGTTTATGTACAGACAATAAACTGAAAAGACAATTCACGATACTGTCAGAGCTGAGGCCCCATGAATGAGCTAAGAGCTCGACCTGTGGGCAGAAGGAGAGAAATCCAAGGGGACTGCCTAGAACTTTGGCACTGCCCTGGTCCCCAGGAGAATCTCTTGCCCCAACCCCTAGGCTGAGTCCCCGAGAGGAATATGAGAGGTGTCCAAACAAGTTTGGGGATCCCAGGGCAGAAGTCTTGAGTCCAGCCTAGTGCTTACATCCAAGAGAGCCCAGGTAGAGCACCCCCGAGCAGCCCTGTGGGGGCAGGGGAGCACCCGAGCGTGTCTGGGCGCCCACAAAGGCCTGGCTGGGCTGAGTGAGCTGGCAGGCCCAGGGAAGACAGGGAAAGCTGGGAAGGATGCAGACCTGTGTGGACGATGGCTGTGGCTGCAGGAGCATGAGGATGGGACCAGATGAGGCAAGATCCCACCCTGTATGGCTGAGCAGTGTATTTGTCCTGCCTGTGGCCATCTGACATTCCTGAGTCCTGGGGCTTGGACCTATATCCGGCAGCCATGCCTCACTGATGTGGTTTCAAGCTATATTTTGATGTCCAGGAGCGCTGGTTAGACCTCGAGCCCCAGGAAATCCTCTGGTGAATGTCTTCTCTTGAAGACCCACAAACTCTGCTTTCATCTTTCATAACTTTTGCTCTGATATGGACTTGATTTCTGCCAGCAGCCAGCTTTCGAACAGGAGCTGCTATTGGAGCTCATCCAGGAATGTACAGGGGCCGGATTGCTAGAGTCACAGGCAGGGAGAGCAGACCACTAACATGCTCGAGGTCTCCCACAGCCAGCGCCCCATGCTGATCCCAGCTTCCTTCTCTGCTTTTCTGTAAAGTGGGCTAGGCATCCCTCTGTCTCACAGGGCTTGTAATGGCCACACGAGACAATGGCTATGACCCCACTGTATCCACTGTGAAGAGCTGAAGACCTGGGACCTTGCCGGGGGTTGTCCAGGTCCCACTTCATGAGCAGACTCCCTTTCCCCACAACCCATCAGCGCTGCATGGCAAGACGCCAAGCATCCAGTCCAACCCCTCCCCACCAAAACTCTCCTACCCCCTCATTCACTCTCCCATGCAGAACTTAGCACCATAAAAGGTGTTTGTCTGATTGTTCTACTGATCACAAACTCTTTTTGGCTAAAAAAACACACTGACCTTCCATTTCAGACAGTTTATTTCAAGTCAGAAAATATTTTCTTCAGCAGTTCCCAGTCGGCTGCTTCAGGCTGGGGATCACCCCAAAACAAATGAGACCTCATCCCAGCCATGGGCAGGAAGAAATCTCTGCTGCAGTGAGAGGTGGTTAAGTCACAAATGTCACAAGTTCCCTGAAAGAAAGTGGGGCATAGGTTACTTGGCAAAAGGCCAAGTATTGGATTCTCTTCCGGGAGGCTAGATGCACGTTATTGCCCAGAATGGATCCCTCTCACCCACGTGGCCCCAGTTCCTTGGAGGCTCATTTAGCTAATTGCCCCTGTTCTGCAATGGCTCATAGCCCACAGGTGCGTTCCTCTGGGAAAATTCATATGTGGATATTGCTCTTTTATTAAAACCAAAACCAAATGAAAAATTCTGCACCCTTTTTTTATTCTCCTCTGCACAGGCAGACCTCGCTCCTGACCTAACTCCTGCAAAAAACTGGCAAAGGGCCCCAAAGGCCAAGTCCAGGGCAACCAGTCAGTCTTCATCTCCACTGACCCGCTGCCCATGGCCCACCAGCAGCCACTGTGTTTTGGAAACCCTCCTCCCTGGGCTGATGAGGAAGCCCCACCGCTTTCCCGCTCTACTTCTTAGACTCTCTTTCCCATAGCCAGTCCCTAAATGCTGGTGCCTGCCGGGGCTCAGCCTCTGCCCTCTGCTCATTCCTTTCATACTCTATTCCTTACTATCACACACAATCCCCTGAGCCCCTTCTTCAATACCTCCTCCAAAGTCCGCCCCCATCTTTCTTGGGAAAATGCCCTAAACTTCTCCAGCCTGCTTAGGTCCCAGCTGACTTGCCAGCCTGCTTCCCTCTATTTCCCCAGGCCCGGCCGGCTGGCCGCCTTTCCCTCCCTGGAACATGCCCTACGCTGCCACTGCAGGGCTTTTGCCTGTGCTGTTCCCTCTGCCTGCAATGTGCTTTCTGATTCCTTTTAGGCTGATTGATACCCATCATCTTTCAGATTCCCTCTAGGAAAGGTCAGCAGATGCTCTCAATCCCTGAGTCCGGGCTCCCTCGCTGCCCTCGGCATGATACACCTGTGCTTCGCCATTATCATTGGTGGTATTTATTTACTTATTTATTTATAATATTCATACGATCCCATGTATTCAGGGGATTGCTTGATTCATGTCTATTTCCCAGTTGAGACTATCAGCTCCGTGTGGGCAGGGATGTGTCTGTCTTGCTCACAGGGGGTCCCTCACAGCTAGCCAGCACATAGGAGGTGTTCGAAAATATCTGTGGAATTGAATTGCAAACTTTCTCTCGACTCCACACTTCACTCGCCAGCTTCCAGACAATCCTTTTCAAAAGTTTTCTAATTATCTAAACTTAATTATCCAAACTTCTGCAAAAGGGGTGTCTCTGCTGACTATCTACCATCCTCAGGCGCTGCAGTCCGGGTTCTGCTCCATCTCACCCCCGAAAGTGCTCTCACTGAGGGCTCCGACGACCTCCTAATTACCAACTTCAGTGGGTGTTTTTCCATCCCTGTCTTATTGGAATTCTCCGCAGGGTCTGATACTGTTGATCACCCTCGCCGTCTTGAAATGCTCGGCTCTCTTGGTTTCCATGGCAACACCAGCTCCTTGTTTTTAACCCGTCTCTCTGACGACTTTTCCTTCCCAGTCTCATTAATCAGAGACTCTGACTCAACCACCCTTGAAATGTTAGGGTCCTGAAGACTTGATATGGTGAAGATGTCAATTCTTTCCAAATTAATGTACAAATTCACTGCCTTCCTGATCAAAATCCCACCAGGATTTTTAATGGAATTTAACAAGCTGATTCTAGAGGTCATGTGGAAGAGGAGCCGGGCAAGAACAGCCAAGAAAATTTTGAGAAAGAAAAACAAGTGATGGGAACACAGTAGGAGGAAAAAGACTGGACTGGCCCTACTCAGTGACATATGATAAAGCAACTGTGATTTAATAGCACTGCCAGGAATAAAATGAGCTGCAGAACTGAAGAGCTCAGGATCAGATCCATGTCCAGAGGGAACTTGCCATATCCTAGGAAAGGCATTTCAAATGATGGGCATTGGTCGCCAGGAGCACAAAGTCCCATTCCTCAGTCCCACCCAGGCAGCCTCCCTCCTGCTGGACCATGTTCTTCCTTTCCTGACCATCCCTCCTCCCCCTCTTCAAAACTTGACTAATGCAGGTGCCATTCCCTTAAGAGCTAGCTCTTCTTTGATTTCTTTTTCCTTGATTTTCCTGTCATAAAAGCAATACATGATCTTGGATGGTGAGTATATTGTTCATTATATTATTCTTGTTCTCTTCCGTACTTCTGAAATATATTATAGAAACAGTGATACCTGAACATTGCGGAAAACTTGAGAGTAATTAAGCATGAAGAACAGAGAAATCTTGACAAGAATCTCAACACCCACAGTTGTATTATGTGAAAACACATCTGAAAAGCATGTTTCTTCTTAGTCTTTTTTATGCATTTGTTTACAATCAATTCTTTTATTATCTATATAATTTTGCATCATCCTTTTAGCACTGATTATATGCTAAGCATTTCCCTGTGTTAGTCAACATTATTCTTTGTAATTATTACGTTTAATGGCTGCCTAATAATCCATTTAATGAATGAGACATAATTTGGTTAACCATTCTCCTGAGGCTGGAGATTTTGATAGCTTCCTTTTCCCCCCCTTTTTCTTTTCTGCTATTATAAATAAAGCTGCAGTGTACATCTTTCTGCATCAATCTTTGGATGTTGTTTTAGATCATTTTCTTAGGATGAGTTTCCTGCAAATGGAATTCTCGAGTCAAACAGTAGAAACCTGTTTGAGGCTCTTCACACATCTTAAGCAGATTGCCTTCTACAAAGGTTTTGCCACTTCACAGTCCTGCCAGCTGTGCTTGAGAGGTCCCATGCCACCAGGACCAAGCCAGCACTGTGAGCTTCTGTTCCGCAGCACTCCTTTGACGGGCCCGAGTGGGATCTCTCCATCCTAATTTACATGTATTTTATTATGACTAAATTCAACATTTTCAGCTGAATTTGCCTTTTGAACTTCATCTTTCATAAATGGACTCTTACTGCCTTTTATTGCCCCAACATTTCATTATGACAATTCTTACTGCCTCTGTGAATATTTTATTTATGAGAATTTTCAACACACAGAGGCTTTACGTTTCCTAGAGTCAATTACATTTGCGTTTTTCGTTATAATTCTCTCCATTGCTGTGAAGCTACGATGGCGTCCCTCAATCAGTTTGGACAATGAATCATTCCCATTTTTATTTTAGTTAGTAGTATGCTTTTTTTTTTGCATTTCATCACCTGACATTTATTTTGGTGGTTAGTATAAAGGAGGTAAAAATTGTTGTTTTCCAAATAGATAAAAATCATTTTCTAGATGCACTGAGTGACAAATCTTTCCATTCTCCATTAATCTGTGATGGCTCTGCTCTCATAAGCCACAGTGGTAGATATCCTAGGGATCTGCATCCAGGGATTTTTCTATTCTATTCCATTGAGGTCTTTCTTTTACTGGCAAAAATTTTTTTTTGTAATTCTGTGTTATATTATACTATAATATCTGTTAGGGTTAAAACCCTTGAAATCTGTATTTCATAGCAGATCAGTTGTCCAACCATGTACCATGTGACTCCCATGTCCAACTGCTTTCTGGGTATCCTCACCTTAGTTTCCCCATAGCACCACTGTTAGACACACCTATCATTTTTCTAGCTACTTCTTCTCCGTGGAAGTGAAGCTGTATAATGGTGCTCTGCTCAGGCAGGTGAGTGGTGCAGTGGCTCTGAAATCTGGAGGCAGGGACTGGAGATGTGGGCTTGAGCACTGTAGCTGCTGGCTGTGCATCATGTCTCAACCCCTCAGTTTCTTTTTCTGAAAAGTGGGTTGCAATGACCAAATGAAATAGACAACATCAGCACAGCTTTGTGAGGTACAGGAATACCAAAGTGGGCAGGGACAAGATGGTCTCTGAAGAAATGGCTGTCAGGGAGCTTCCAGGAGAGGAAATAAGATGGGGGCTCTTTTAGGGGACAGCCCTTCAAAACAGGAAAAAGACGACTCCGGAGAAATTACCACAAGGGCTGAGGGAAATGGACAGAAGGCTGAGGAAGGGATGGGCAGGGGCCCTACTCTGGAAAGGTGGTTGGGGAGGGCCTCTTTGAGGGGACGTGCAAGCCCAAGAGACTGAGAGGAGGGGATGGGGAGAGCTTCCCTTGGATGAGGAACAATATGAGCAGAGGATCTAAGAGAGAAATGAGCTTGGTGCATTTGAGGAGCTGAAGAGTTTGCTTATGGCCTCCGGGTGGACAGTGAGCTGGAGCACCCGAGGGGGACTGAAAGACAGCTGGGAAGGTCGGCTGAGCCCCGAGAAGGAAACCGAGTTTTGTTGTAAAGGCAATGGAAGTCACCAAAGGCTGCTGATGTGGAGGAAAATGATCCCATCCTATTCATATTTTGAGAAGTCTGCTCTTACTTCTGTGTGGTGAGTGATGGGCAAGGAGAAAGAAAACCATGAGACCACTGTCATAAGCAAGTGGGAGATGGAAGGTGGCTGGAACCAGTAGTGGCAGTGGGGTGAGGGAAGGCCCAGAGCGAGGGGATTCTGGAGACAGAACCACCAGAATTCGCTGGGATTGGGCAGGAGGCGCAAGAGCAGGGATGACTCTTAGGGGCTAGGTTTGGGAAACCTGGTTGAAAGGTAGGCCTTTTAAGAGAAGGGGAACACAAGGGGGGTGGGAAATAACGTTTTGGGGAGAAGCAGTTAGCATTCTGATTGGCCATGGCAAGTTTGAGGTGTCTGTGAAAGACATCCAAGGAGAGTTATCAGCTGAGGAATTGGGCAGGTCAGGGGACATAAAATGAGAGTCATTAGAGACCATCCAGACATGACACTTGAGGGAGCCCACACTTAGAGGATGGGTGGAGAAGGTACAGGAAGGGGCCAGTGAGGGCGGAGGTTAATCGTGACATCTTTGTGTCATGGTAATGTCATGGAGGCCAAGGAGATGTGCTTTCAGGAAGAAGTGGTCAGCTGTGTCAGGCGCTGCCACAAGGCTAGTGAGTTTAAGGACAGAAAACATCTGTTGGATGGACAAAGGCAGTTGAAGAAAAGAACGACAGAGGTGAACAGGTAAGCTGGGGCAGCTGGGAGAAGTCCTAGCCCTTCCTCCTGTGGACATCCTCTGAGCATCTCTTCTGGTGCCCAACCATGCAACTACCCTGGTGACATTCCCAAACCCCCAAGCCTTCCACCCCCACCTACCCTAATAGCTTCTTTTCCTGTAATCTCACTCCCTCAGCGTTCCCCTGTCTTTTTAGTCAAAAGAAAATTTTCTGAATCTCCATTTCAGACATTTGATTTCAAGCAGAAAATAATTATTCTGCCTCTACCTAGCTCACTGCCTGTTGCTAGGTGCCGAAAGGTACAAAAACGAGTAAGACACGGCCCCAGACACAAGGCAGGATGAAACCACAGCTAATTAGAGCTGTAGTCAGTACCCAGAGGGCAGAGAAAAAGCCTCTAGAAGAACATGAAGATCAGGTTACCTGGTAAAATGTACATGATTTAATTTTGCCCCTTTCCACCAACACAACTAATCCCTTCACCTCTACACCTAATCCCACACCTCTAGGGCCCCTTTCACGACCTGTCCCTGCTCCTCAAACTTGGGCTCACACAGCCCTCCTCCCTCCAAATGTCAGCGTGTAAGAGTCAGTGCCCTCATGGGCCCTGTGGGCCCCCAGCAACCCCTTTTCCCTCCTGCTTTCTCAGCCAGACTCCAGATCCCCCACCCAGGTGGGCTTCTGCCCCTCCCCTAAAGTTGCCATGGCGAAGGTCCCCAAAGGCCAGGTCCAGGGGTGCCTCATCCCCCTGACCTCTGTGCATTTGGTTCACCCGCGTCCTTCCGGAAACTCTCCTCCTTGGGCTTTTGAGATCCTTTCTTTCATTATGATGCCCTTCCCAGTCTTTCTCAGACTCCCTTCCCATGTCCATTGGTTTCCAGACTTGTTCACTGAACACCTTTTCTCTCGATCCGATGCATACCTACAGTCTGCCCATCTCCTAGGGGCAGATTCCCTAAATCAATAGTTCAATCCAAGCTGTCTAGACCAACGCTTGCCTCCTTCTCTTTAATGGCCACTCACTCTTCCATTTGCAGTCTCTACTCAGAGCTCCAAAGCCAAGACCAGCCATTTACCAGCATTTCAGGTATCTCAACCACATGATGCAAATGAAACTCCTGGTCTGTTTTTTTCACTTGATTATCTCTCTTTATTCAAATTCCTAATCTTTCTTACCAAAATTTGTCCTCGTGTGGTGTTTCCTATTCTGGGGCATGACACCACTGCTCTAGTGGGAGACACTTGACAGTCACCCTAGAATGTTCTACTTCACCAGCCACATCCCATTGTGTGGTTGGTTGATTTACCTCTTGACTGTCTCCAGCAGCAGCAGCAATAGCTTAGTTCCAGCCATCGTCTCTTGCTTGGACCATTGCAGTTACCTGCTTATTGGTCACCCCAAATTTACTCTCTCCTCTGATAATCCAATTGCACAGAGAAACCAGAGTGGTCTTTTCAGAATACACATCTTTTTTTATACCCACTTCCTACTTAAAACCATTGACTGGCCCTCAGAGAAAGATCACCTTTGATTTCTCCAGCCTCATCATACACCGTGCCCACCTCCCACCCCACCCCTGCCCCTACACTGTTCCTGCCGAGGAAATCATTTCTCCTTGGTTCTTGCCAGCAGAAGCCACTCTCCATGTGACATAGATTGATCTATGTTAATCAGGGTGGGGTCTTCAGCGAAAGGTTTCTTAGTCCTTAAAAAAGGTATAAGGAAGACCCACTTCATTTCATCCATCTCTGGACATTAATATGATGGATGCAATACCTAGACCATGGGAATAGGAGCCCATATACTGAGGATGAGAGAATGACAGATGAACAGAAACTGGCTTCTTGATGACATTAGAGCTGCTTCCTCTGGGTCTTCTCATTATGTGTCATAATAAATCTCTTATTGTTTAAACATTTTTGAGTTGAGTTTTTTGCCACCTGTGTTAGAATCGTTCTTGCTGATAAGTGCCAGAGGCATGAGGGCCGCCTGGTTTTCGGAATGTACAACCCTCTCACCATGGAGCTTTGCACATTGTTTCCTTATGACAATGTTCTCCTCATTCCTACTTAATTTCCACCCATCTATTTCAAATGTTACTTCTCTGATTTAGAAAGATTTCTCCATGGCACCTATCAGAGTTTGAAATGATGGGTTTCTTTACTTCGTTAGTATCTGGCTCTCTCACTGGACTGGCGGCGTATGCGGCAGAGACCTGGTCTGTCTTTGCTTGGCACTTCACACTCTCCTACGAGTCTGTCCCAGAGCTTAGCCAAACCAAGTTTACTGTTTCAGTCAGGATCCTGGTAGGAGAGTTAAATCCTCAAAAGGACTTAAGGAAACTAATTAATAAAAGGGCTGTTCACAGAGTGTGGCAGGGAGAAGGGTTTCAGAGATGACAAAGGACCAGCGATGAGCAACGGTTGGGAGCCATCGCCACTTCTAGGCCTGAAAAGATGGGGGGTGTGGCTGTGGGTGTCCAGAACCCAGAGAGAAAGCTGTGGCTTTAAGGGACCCCACCTATGACAAGTAAAGGAAAGCAGTCACTGCCAACCCACAGCCCTCAGGAAGGCAGGCAGGGACCCTCACTCTCCTCCCTCCCTCCACTGTCCTGCTGGTTCCTCCACTGGTCAAACTCAACAAGAAGCCAGAGGGCCAGGAGCCCGGTGCGTAAAGGTTGGCCATCCAGGGCACAGAATAGGATGGGGAAAATGGAAAATGGCCTGGAAGGGCCAGTGAAGAATATCTGGAATAGTCACCAAATGACCTTCTAGTTACTCAATTCAATTTACCTTTTCTTTTTTCTTATCAGTCTCAACCAGGCTGCAGAGTTTGACAGGGTCGGCAACTGTACCGCCAAGTTTTCAGGATAAGAAAGAGTGCCATAAGGAGTCTTTTCCATTTCTCGCCCTCTTCCCTTGAGATATCTCCAATCATACCCACTTGTTTCCCTTTGAGCAGGCTCAGAGGATGGATCCCAGCTCATAAATCACTCCTCTTTTCACCTACTCCTTTTCTCCTGGTGCCTTTTCAAGACGAGAAAATTCTAAGGCCTCTCATTTTCAAAAACCATCCTTTGATCACCCACATTTTTCTTGCTGTCACCCAGCACCTCCCTTAGTCGTCCTACCTTTTCTCTAAGCAGGGCCTGCATCTCCCGCACGCATTCACTGCATTGCCTTCTGTAAGATAGCTTTCACCCCCACACCCGCAAAACAGTTCCTGCCAGGGTTCATAATAGCCCCCTGATTGCTAAATTCAAAGGACTTTGCTTCTTATTTTCTGAGATTCAGGCCATATAGCTCTGTTGATTACTTTCTCCTTGAAACTCTTCACTACCTTGGTTGCCATGGCAACCCCCTCTCCTAGTTGTTTGTCTCATCTCTCAGATCCTTCCTTCTCTTTCTCTTTTGTCGCCTGCCCACACCTCACTCAGACCCTCAAATGTTGCTGTAACGCATGGTTCTGCTCTGGGCCCTCTCCCGTTCTCTCCCTACACTCCATCCTGGGTGCTCTCACTCATTCCTGGGGTTCCCATTACCCCCTGTTCCTGGGTTCACCCCTCCAGTCGAATCTCTTCCTGAGCCTCAGGCTCTGGGATCCAGCTGCCTGCTGGACCCCACCTGGCCCTGTCCCCCATCCCCACCCCTCAGCTTGGAGCCTGAGCGCATTGTTGCCCCATTGAAACTGGCCCTCATGCTGCGTATCCCATCCCAAGCACCTCCCCACTGTCCCCCGAGGGCCCCACCCAAGATACACAGGGGTCACCCCTGGCTCTTCCCTCACCCTCACCAACAGCCAAGAATGATCATGCATTTCTGATGTTACTTTCTAAAGGTTTCTGCATTTAGTCCATCCCCCTCATTGCTCCAGGCAGCCCTCATCCTATCTTCCCTGGATCATGCCCATAGTCTTTTAGTTGGTCTCCTTACCTAGAGACTGTCACCTTCCAAATATAGCCTTCACACTGGTTACTACAGTGATCTTCCCAAACCATGAACCTGAAATGTCACTGGTGTAAAAACTTAAAGTAATGCCAGCTTTGAGTAGGATGGTGTCCAAACTCCTTGACCTGGCCGGTGGGCGCAGGTGGGTGGAGCGTGCATCCAAGGCCCTGCAGAGCCTGATCTCTGTCCACTTTTGGCCTCACTCTTCCCATTCTTCCTTCGTCTCTCATATTCCAGGCGCACCCCCTCACTTCCAGGACTTTGCTTGTGCTCTTACCTTTGCTTGGAATGTCTCTCCAGTCCCTCATACCTTGCTTATTTCTACTCATCTTGAAGAAGTCATAGCAGTAGTCACCTCCTCTGGAAAGCTCTGTGCATATCTCTGTTCCATTATTACACTTACCATACTGTAGTATACTGGCCCACCTAAATGTTGTATAGTAAGATAACATTTTATGTATTATTCAGTGATTCCTTGCCGTCACTATTTTTTGTATAAACAAATGACCCCAAACTTTAGAGGCTTAAAAACACAATTTATTGCTTCCCATAGTTCTGGGGGTTGACAGGGCTCAGCCTGGTGGTTCTTGCCTGAAGTCTCTGGTGCAGCTGCAGTCAGATGGCCGCTGGGATAGAGTCATCAAGGGCTCGGGGAGGCTTACTGCACAAGAAGCCTCATGCACATAGCTGGCAGGCAGCAGGGAGTTCAGGTGAGGCTGCCACCTGGAATGCTCACACATGGATCCACCCACAGGTTGGATTTCACACAGCATGGCAGGTGGGTTGCAAGAGGAAGTGTCCCAAGACCAAGTGTTTCCAGAGGCCTGTACAGAAGCTACAAGGCTTCTGATGACCTAGTCTCACAGTTCCAGAATGTTCCTTCTGCTACATTCTGTTGGCCAAGAAAGTCACCAAGGCTAGCCCAGATTCACAGGAGGGGAAGCAGACTCCACCTCTGATGTAAGCAGGAGTATGTGTGTACAGGGAGGGTGGATTGATGGTGGCCATCTTTGCAGACTAGCTACCACGGTTACTGTCTTCCTTTTCAGAGCTTCAGGAAGGACTGTGGTTGTTACAGCACAAATGCAATGAGAAAGACGGTCAATGGTTTCAAACAGTTTCTAGAAATTTTGAGCAGAGGCAGGGCATTTGGTTGCGGTTGCTGGCCTTCTGTAAAGAGAAAAGAACCTGAGGGACTCAGAACTTGAGACTGATGCCATGGACAGTAAATAGGCAAGAATGCACAAGTTGTATTTGTATCTGGAAGGAAAGTTTGACCAGCTAGTGGGAGGAAGGGAATCATATGGAGCATAGTAATAGTTACTAGATCTCCCAGAAGAAATTTTGGGTGTTCCAGAGTGGAAGGAGCTGTTGCCTGGCTCCTCACGCTGGAGAGGTTGAGAGCCCTGATGGGAGGAGATGTCTCACAGAATGGCCTAGGGGTGTGCTCCAGGGTCGTGTGTGTCCCTGTAGCAAGCTGCTGGTGAGGGTACAGGGAAGTGGGTGAGTAACTGGTGGTCTGTGCCTATGTCAGGACAAGGACCCAGAGGGGATGTTAGCTCAGTGGGTGGCAGCAGATAGATCCTGGTGATCCAGGATCAGATATACACTTGGTACCAGGGCCAAATAGAAGATCCCAGAACACAGACCACCCTCAGGGAGAAGGGAAGGGGCAGTGGGAAGGAGAGAATCCGGAAGTGGACTGAGAATCTACTGAAGAGAGACTTAGGATGTGACTGCATTTACCCGGAACTCAGATTGAGTGATGCACCTGGACAGAAGGAGGTGGGGCTGGTAGTTAAGAGTGAGTGTGAGTCATGGGGAAATAAAGAAGTTCTCTTTCGGCAAGGCTCTGTGGCAGTTTCTGGGCCACAACCTGGGGCCATCTTTAACCTTTATTCTCTCTTGTCTCATGCTTGGTGGGCACCATCTCTACTTCCAAAATTTCTCTTGGATCCACCTCCTCTCCATCAGCACTGCTGTTGAGCTCAGCCCTATATCACTGCTACCTGGATAAGTGGGGTGGCCTCTTAGGTATTCTACCTCCAGGCCCATTGGGGTCCTCTTCAAACCCTTTTCTGTAGGCAGCAAGAGGGATAATGGGACACATCATTGTTTTATCTAGATCAACTCTCCTGGGAAATCATTCCACACTCAAACCTATCTGTTTTGAATGGAATTTGCCATATTACATAACCCACCCTACTGGCCACCACTAATTGGTCAGGAGTGACTGGGCCCCTGACTTAGGCTGAGCCAATCAGAGCTCAGCCCCAGACGTTTTGACTTAGGAATAGAGAAAGCTCA
This sequence comes from Smutsia gigantea, assembly GCA_032199065.1. Taxonomy (NCBI): domain Eukaryota; kingdom Metazoa; phylum Chordata; class Mammalia; order Pholidota; family Manidae; genus Smutsia; species Smutsia gigantea. The sequence continues at coordinate 169,424 of JAVSCE010015464.1, forward strand.
TAACTAACATTTATAGAGCACTTACTACATGTCAGGCCCCGGGCTAAAATTTTACAGGCATTATCTCCTTTGACCCTCACAGTACTCTAAGGCTAGTGCTGTCATTATCCTCATTTCACAGATGAGGACGCTAAGGATAGAGAAATTAGGCAAAACAGCAAGTTAGCAAGTAGCAGACTTGAGAGGCCTCTTAACCAAACTCCTGCACTCCTGCTTCCCTCTCATTCTGGTCAGGAACCTGACGGATGTGAGACATTGTAGCCATGAGGGCCAGTATATGGATGAAGCTGACATGTATGATGAGGAGGTGTGGAGATGAGAGGGGGGGGGTCAAGTCTCTGGCTCCAGGAGACCTGGAGGCCCAACAGTCTGGCCTGTGGTTTGGTTATGGAAGCCAATCAAGTTCTCATTCTGCCTGAGCTGGTTTGAACTGAGTTTTTTTCACTGGCAAAGTAATGAAACATGACTAAATGAAAATGTGATCACATCTGTCTCCCTGCACATCCACCAGTTCCTCATCACCCTTAGGATAAAAACTCAAGCTCCTTGGCATGACACATGCGCCCTGCATGTGCTATCCAGCTTGATTTGTCACTGCTCTTCCTCCTGCTATGTCCATGTCCCCAATCCTGTGTGCCCCAAACATGCTGGACTCGTGCTGTCTCCTGAATGCCCCATGGAGATTTTTAGGTGAGAGATGAGATCCATGCCCACTCTGCCTACTCCTCATCCAGCTCTCAAGTCCTTTGAATAAAAGTCTTTATCTAGGATTTCACCTGGGTAGTCTAGGCTCTGGGCCAACCCTTTTCCTGCATCAAAATTTACCTCATGTGTCATCTCCTAAGAATCTGGATCTTTGATTTTTTTAATTACAAAAATAATTTGTGGACATCTTAGAAAATTGCTAAGTACCCAAAGTACCTGGAGGAAACCAGTGTCCATATCTTGACACACTTCTCATTGGAACTGTTAAAAAAAATTTTTTCTATTTCTCTTCATGTTACATACATATAGTTAAGAGGATACAAGGGCTTTGATGAAAAGCAGCCTTCTCTGCCTTCTCCCCACCCCCAAACTTTCACCCAAGAGTATGTGATCTGCACACCGAGGCCAACTCCCTAGTTCCAAAAAGCTTTTCAGATGCTGTCATCAGCATCCAACGAAACACCTAAGAGTGGCTTAAACAGTAAGAACATCTATTTATTTCAAAGAATGAAAGGTCCTGAAGACAGTGGTTCTAGGTGTCTGGACTCTTGAGTCAGCACAGAGCTGTGTCTCCAGGCCTTTCCCTCCTGGTCATAAGATAGCTGTCAGAGCTCTAAGCATCACATGTTCACTCAACAGCACCTAGGCAGAAAGGAAGAGGCAGGACCAAGAAAGCACTGCAGGTGCATCTCTAATGAGGGAGGAAAGTGCTTCCTTGAAGCTGCCTGAAGATATTCCCTACTCATCTTGTTCCCTTATAAGATCCTAGTCAAAACTGGGTCATAAGAGTTCTCCGAACAGCATCTGTTACACCCCATTTCTAGTTCATAAGATCCACTGATGTCCTACTTTAGGCCACTTGGAAACTACTCCCCTCCATTCCTGCTTCTCCCAATACCTTTTAAAAGTATCTCTATTGTTTATCTTTTTTAATTTTAAGAAATCTACTTGCCACTTCATTCCTTGTTCTATTGTGTGTCCACAGAAGCCCTTGCCTCCACACTATCATCCCTTGTAAGCCCTCCTACCCACTTCCTTTCATTGCTATCTCCCAACTTTTATATCTCTACTTTCACATTATGATGGCTAATATTAACATTCTATTCTGTAACCATAATAAACCCAGGTCAATAAAAAAAAGTGTATCAATGAAAAGTGGAAAGGAAAAGACAAAATTCTCATTATTTGAGACAACTATACCATACATTTCCTGCGGGTACCTATCTGTGTATTTACAAGTTTTTAGAAAGTCAAGAAAAGTACACATGGAGCCCATTATAGTGGTCACCTCTGGGAAGGAGGAAGGAAATGGGATGGCAATGGGTGGCCAAAAGGGACTTTAGTTTCATCTGCAATGTTCTATTTTTTATAAAGGAGAATGTATTCATGTTTCGCTTGTGTCATTAAACTTTAATTTGAAAAAAATTCCCATTCATTTGCAGCCAATTATGCCGGCTCTCTGTGTTTGGCAGGGCTCGCATGTTTGTGTCCAGGGAGAAGAACGTTTACTCTGTGTGTGCCAGTGAATGAGGTACAGTGATTAGTAAGTAGATTTTTTTAAAAATGTAGCAAGTGAAAGTAATACAAGAAAGGGGGTGCAGAGGGAACTCATGCACAACAATAGAAGCTATAGGAATAAACTCATTAGGGGATGGATCGATTCTCTATGGAGAAAGCTATAATGTGCCTGAAGGACATAAAACATGATCAGAATGAATGTAGGGCTCTACTGTATTCACAGATCAAAAGGCTCAGTATTGTATTGATGTCAATTTTCCCAAAATAATCTTTAAATTCACAGAACTTGACAAGCAGATTTTAAAATTCATGTGGCGGCCTTAAGGTGCAGTAATAGCTTAGCTAACTGAAAAGACAGCACAGTGAAATGGGGCATTTTCCCTAACAGATATCAAAAGGTGGCATAAAGATACAGCAGATAAAATAGTCTGGTACAGACAGGACTATATAGATTGGTGAAACAGAACAGGGCCCTCAGATCTAGCCAGACACCCTGGTTCAGGGTGATGGAAATTCACTTCTGATCAGTGGAGAAAGGCTGAACAAGTCAATCACGATGCAATAATCAGCTGTACATTTGGAGAAAGGATAGATCACATCTCATTTCAATCATAAAAATATATTTCAGATGCATCAAAGACCCAAATAAAAACAAAATTATTAGAAAAGAATACAGAATATATTTAAACCTTAAGAAAGGCCTAAACATGATATACCTTAGGCCTTAGAAAAGATTGGTAAATTTGATTCTGTCAATATTAATCATTTCTCTCTAAAGGATCCTACAAAGAGTTAAAGGCAACAGACAAGCTGGAAGAATGTATTTGCCCTATGTATACAAAAGATTAACATGCAGATTATAATAGGAAATGCCGTAAATCAGTAAGATAAAGACAATCTAATTTTTTAAATGAGCAAAAATAAACAGATAAATAAGAAAGGTGAAAATACAAATGCCAATACACATATGAAAATCTCACTAGCAAACAGGTATATGCAAATTTTAAAAAAGTTTCAATTTTTCACCCATCAGATTGGCAAGTATTTATAACAACTGCTTATGGTGTGGAGATTAGAACCCTCTCATACCCACTGCCTGGAAATTTAAATGATACAGAAATTACTGAGGACACTGGGTAATATCTATTAAATCTAAAAACGTAGAAACCTTGAGACCGCAAATTCTCAATCACTATCCTAGAGAAAAATTACAGAGAAGTCATGTGCATGGCTGTTTTCTTCAACACTACTTATGATGGGGGAAAGAAAAGAAAGCTAAGCATTCATGGATTTTAGGGAGAGAAAATGTGGTATGTTCAAAGGGATGAATACCATATAGCTATGAACAGTCAAGAACCATTCCTTTTGTATCAATATGAGTATATCGTAAAAATATAAGATTGAGGGAAAACACAGCTTTTACAGTAACCTATAAAGTAGGATGATTCATTCAAAATACCTACTTCAATACTACCCATTTCTATGGAAGGAGACACATAAAACTCTGGAGGAGCAAGGGGCCAGGGTCTCAGGTGGACAAGGGAAACTTTGGCTATATTCATATTGTTCTACTTTTAAAAAGGAGAATGTATTCATGCTTTACTTGTTTAATTAAACTGTAATTTGAAAAGATTCTTATTTGTTTTCAGCCAATTATGCCAGCTCTGTGTGTTTGGTTGTGCCCAAATGTTTGTGCCTAAGGAGGACGAAGTTTACTTTGTGTGTGTGTCTGCCAATCAAGCACAGTGATTAGTAAACAGGTTGGAATGAGATGTGGAAAAACTAGGGCCAAACAAATAAGACCCTGTTCTCAGCTGACAGCAAAACCTATAATAAATATAGGTATAAATGTACCAAGAAAAATGCAAGACTTTAATGAGAGAAAACTGTAAGACTTCTCTGAAAGACCTAAAAGATGACTGGAACTGAGTGATTACAGCACTTGGCATTGGTAGGAAGACTCAATATTGATAAAGATGCCAATTTTCTTCAAATTATCCACAAACTCAATGTATACCCAATTAAAGTCCTATCAGAATTTTTCCCAAAGTGGCAGGCTGATTTTAAAATTCATGTGGCAGGACAAGTGTGCAAGGATGACCAAGGCAGTTTTGCAAAAGCAACAAAGAGTGTGGGCTTTGTGCTGCCAGGTACCAAAGCATATTATCAAGCTGAAGAGTAGCAAATGGATCAGTGTGCCAGAAAGAGCTCTGACGTAGACCCGCACTGGAATTTAGTGTCAGGTAAAGGTAGCAATTTTAAATCAGTGGAGAAATGGTATATTATTCCACAAATGGTATTAGGACAATTACTTATTTGGTGTGGGGGGTTTTAAAGTTGGATCCTAAGATTGGTGCATATGGAATTTATTTTTTATATATAATTTAAAGGCATATATATGTGTGTGTGTGTGTAAACTGAATTTTAGAGAAAAAGCCAGACGTGCTTATGAACTCGATAACTTGATATAGGGAAGACTTTCTTAAGACTGTAAAAAATTTATAAAGACTAAGAAATTTGAATGTATCAAAATTTAAAATTTCTCTCAAACAGAAGATACCATACAATTCAGTGACAAAGAATCACAATGGAAAAAACATTTGCAATATACATAACAAACTATTAGTATTCAAAGTATGTAAAGAACTCCTAAAAACCAATGGCAAAGAGGCAAAAACTGCTTAAAAAATACAAAAGAAATAGGCAAAGGATGTGGACTTGCAATCTAGAGGAGGAAATATAAATGGACAGTAAACATATGAAGACTTCAGTCTTGCAGGTAATTCAGAAAAATGCAAACTAAAGCAAGATACTATTTTTCACTCATCAGACTGGCTTAAAGTGTAAAACTTGGAATGGCCTGAGGAAATGGACACTCAGACACTGCTGGCAGATTATGTTAGTAAGGCACTTTGGAGAACATTTTAGCACTTTCTATTAGAATTTAAGACGTGCATTGCCTATGACCCATCAATTCCATTTCTAAGTATCTCTCCCAGAGAAACACTTATAAAAGTGCAAAATGGGCAATGTACAAAGGATGCTCTTACAGGTTTGTTTTAATGGAACGACACTGGAAACGTTTTAATAGTCAATCAATAGGAATGAAGGAACTCAAACATGGTGTGTTCAGCTGTGACTGCCAATCGCCAGCTGCAAGGAGCCCTGGAGTGGGCTGTGGCAGCCATGCCAGGAGTCCCATAGGTCCACTAAGTTGAGAGCAACACCTCCAGTGTGTACACACTGTGTCTGGGCAAACACACACACACACAAAAAGAAAAAAGATGTGTTTCAACGGGCATAGAAGACATTTTGGATAAACAGCAAAAGTGTAAGAATAGCTACTTCTGAAAGTGGGGGAAGGGACCTGAGGTGGAGGTGGTGGGGACAGGTCAGTAGAGACTTCTTTATCTGTCATGCTCAAATTTTATCTAAAGGAAAATATATTCATGTATTACTCATGTAATTAAAATTTAATTCAACAATTCGAATTCATTTCTAGCCAATTAGCTCTGCTTTACATGTGTGCTGTGTTCTCATTTGTGTGCCCAGGGACAAAGCACATTTACTCGAATGTGTCTGTGAATGAAGCCTTGTGATTAGTAACTTGATTAACATTTGGAAAGCAGAAAGAGAAAAGGGAAAACTTTTCCCGCTCACAAAAGCAACAAAACTGATAAGGTACTCAGTAATAAACTTAGTAAGAAATGTGAAAGACCTTTATGCCAAAAGCAACCGACCTTTATTAAAGTCATTCAAAACCAAACCAAACAAATAAGACTTTGATTAAATGCAGACGAGACCATGCTCACAGATGGGAAGAGGTGATACCCTAAAGATGTTATTTCTCCCTGTGGTGCAGTCCCACTCAAAATTCCAACAGGACTTTTTTTCATGGAACTTTGACAAGCTGATTCTAAAATGTATGTGAGAAAGTAAATGTGCAATATGACCAAGGTAATTTTTAAAAAGAATAAAGGGTCAGAGAGGGAGGGGAACTTACTTTATCAGGTAGTAAGACAAAGCTTTGCTCATTAAGATCTGGTATTGGCTCAGAAGTAGACAAACAGACCAACAGATCTGAACAGAGTCTACACATAGGTTTCTGGGAGAAAAGATGGTGCAGGAGCAATAAATGGTGCCAGTTAGCAAACTGGTCATCCATTTGGAAAAATATCAGATTAGATCTGTGTCACACCATACATAAAAATACATTTCAGATGGGTTAAAGTTTTAAAAATATAGATGTTTTAGATGTAAACATAGAATGTATGTATCACTCATGTGGTGGGGAAGCTTCTTAAATAAGAGCACTCCTGTTCTAGGGCTGGCCCTGCAGATTTCATCACTGCACTTTGATACGATGCTTTAGTATCTGGTAGGTTTCCAATTGGAACCACACCTCCAATCTTGGCAAGTGCCTGGGGAGCTACTTGGACCTCACAGACCCTTCTTCCTCTTTCTCTCCAGCCCGTCCTGGAGCTGGGAAGAAGGACTGTGATACAGGATGGAATGAGGTCTGAACCCAGCTCCTGCCACTTGTGCTGTGTCAGTAAGGCATTTCCTTCTCCTGTTTCTGTGTTCTCTTCTATGAAATCGACTGCTCTGTCTCTTGCAGAAGGGTGGGAAGTTCATATGAGATGATGACTGTGAACATGACTAATGGCAGAGCTTACAAGGATGAGGGGAGCCGACTCTACTTCTTCTCCATCCATCCACCCAAACCCTTGTCTCCTATGACTTGATGCCCCAATTCTTTCCTGCAGAGTAACTTCTGGAGAATTGTCATAGGCCCTTTTTGGTGGCAAAGTTTGAGTGTTGACTTCAGGTGTTGGCTTCCAAGACAGAGAATACTGATTTGAGACCCAAAGAGCCTAGTGCCTGTTGCCAGGGGTTGAGAAACACAAAAAGTAGTAAGACATGATCCCAGCCACGAGACGGGATAAAACTGTTGCTAATTAGTGTTGTAGTCAGTACACAGGTCAAATAAAAGCTCCCCAAAGAACATAACGATCAAGTTACTCTCTAAAAGGTAAATAATTTAATTGTGCCCCATTCAGTCAAATACATATTATTGCCCCAAACTAATTTATCCACCTCCTTACTTGATACCAGCTGCTTTGAGAGCTCATTTCACTGTCTCCATCCTTAATCACTTTATCGCTCAGGCTTGCTTCCCTCAGAATATTCATATACTAGCATTGCTCTTTCCTTTAAGACTACAATTAAAAAGCCCTAGACCTGCCCCCCTTTGGCCCTGGGGGGTGCCAGTCAGCAGGGCCACCAGGCTGCCCAAAGCTGGGGGCACCATGGTGACTGTCCGTTGCACACTGGAGGGGCTCACAGATCGGCTCTTGTCTTCCTGCCCACATAGCACACACCCACTGCTGACACTCCGTCTTTCTGCTGAAAGACCTCCCTGGCCCTTTCTTTTCGGTATCCTAGGAGGATTCTTCTTTCCTTTTGCTGTTCCCAAATGTTGGTGCTTCCTGGGTTTGGTTTCTGGCCTCTTCTTCCTCAGTCATTCTCACAGCCTCAGAATGCTCCAGAAACCTGACACCCCTGAATTACATTTCCCCTCAGGATCTCTCAGGAGTTCTGAACCGGTCTCTGTAAAACCTCACTCTGTGCTCCAGATCTGTGCATTCAGCCACTTTCACCCCATCTCCATTTGGATGTCTCACCTGTCTGCCACCACACACAGGATCTGCTCTACAGACCCAGTCCTTTCTAGGGCACCCACTTCTGAGAACAGCACCACCATCACCAGTAAGGCAAGCCAGAAACGTAGGGGTCATCTTGAATACCCCCTCTTCATTCCATCCAGCACCAAGGCTAACCGGGTACATTGACTGTCTCCAAATCCTGTGTACCATGACAACAAAACTTCTTAACTGGCCTCCCTAAGTCTCGCTGTGCTTCCTCCAAGGATTCTCCATAAGGCAGCCAGCTTCAGATCAGATTAGTGTGGCAAACTGGACAGGTCTCAGAACTGCTTCCCTTTCTCTCAGGATGTACCGGGAGCCCCTGCTGGCCTCCAGAGCTCAGCACAGCCAGCACTGCCTGCATCTCTGATCTCATCTCATCTTCCTCTGCACAGGCCGTTCCCTCTGCCCAGAATGCTATCCCCCAATGTGTTCCGTCCAGTTGACTTCTTCTTAACAACTTGGTTCAAGAATCAGGAAGCCTCCTGGAGCCAGCCTAGGGCAGGTCGCCTTGTTGTACGTCCTCCAACACTTAGTACCTTTCCTTCAGAGGAGCCCCTAATGCCGGCGATCGTACATTTATGCGTGTGATTATTTGATTCATGTCTTCTCCCCTACTACCACACAAGCTGCATGAGAAAAGGGACTCTGCCTATTTTAATTCATTCACAAAAGAACCCACAGTGCTAGGCATGCAGGCACCTAATAGGTGCTGAATTAGAATATGCAGAATGAATAAACTTTTGTCACTAACAATACTTAGTGCACTGAAGAGCTGACATCTGCCTATAAACTGGTTCAGGTCTTTCCTACACTCAGTCTCCCCTCCCCTATTTTTCCCATGTTGAAGTCATCTTTCCAGACTCAAAGGACTTTTAGTGACGGGTTTACCACTCCCTCACATCTCGACATTATTCCAACGCCTCATTCCCCCAAAATGCTCTTATTAAGGTCACCGAAAGCTTACTAATCATCAAACCCAAAGAGAAACATCTGTCTTTATATTATCGGAATTCTCCGCTGCATTTGAGTGTTGATTACTTTCTCCTCGAAACTCTTCACTACCTTGGTTGCCACGGCAACCCCCTCTCCTAGTTGTTTGTTGCATCTCTCGGGCTCTTCTTTCTCCTTTGTCTCTTGCCCACACCTGGACTGGTTGCTTCAGTGTCACCATAACTCATGATTCTGCCCTCGGCCCTGTCCCATTCTCTCTCTGGTGACCTCACTCATTCTCTGTGTTGCCATTGCCCTGAGTGGCCATGGTCCTCAGCCAGTACTTCCAGTCAAATCTCTTCCTAAGCCCCAGACCTTGGATCCAAGTACCTGCTGGGCTTCACCTGGCTGTGACTCTGACCCCTTGGCTGTATTGAGCCCACCATCCTGCCCCACCAACTGGCTCCCCATGCTGTGCTTCCCCCCAGGGGTCCCCCAGCCATCTATCCAGGCCCCACCCCACATAGGCGTCACCCTTGTCATTACCCTCTCTCTCACCCTAATAGCTAATCACTCACCAATTATTTCTGGTTTCTATCTACTACATACTTCTGAACTACTTCTCTCCCTCTCCACTGGTCTATTTCAGGCCTCTCACTCTCTTATCTGGACCATGGCCTCCTAATATGTCTCCCTGCTTCTTGGCTGGTTACTCTTATGGATGTTAGGGGATTGGGCTTTCTAGCATTTTATTCCTCCTTAATGCTCCTTGTTCCAGTTGGGGATGCTTCTGTTCCCTATTTTGTGTGATTGTAGTGGGACCTGGGCTACTCTCTCACACAATATCCACAAAGGCCCTCTTCCAGGTCCTGTCTCTCACCACCCAGGTCCCATCAGGCGTGGCACAAGGCCTGAGCTATCAGTTAGACCAAGGCTCTCTCTTGACTTTGACTTCTATCCAGATATGGAAAAAATAGAATTATTCAATGTCTAGGAAGCATCATCAGGTAGTGGTGGTTAAGACCCTGAATGCAGCATTCAGTCCCCACCCACTTCATTGCCCGTCATTTTCTCCTTCTATTTTGCTTCTCTGGGTCTGTTTCCTAAATGGTGAAATGGGGCTAATGGGGGTTGTTGGCCTCACTGGGGTTGGGTGGATGAGGTTGCAATGACCAGATGAGACAATGGCCATGACCCCACCATAACTGTACAGAGTCATATCCACACTGGAGTGCAGGTTATAGTTCCTGAAACCAAGACAGCTTCATGCCTAGTCAACTTCAACCTTGACTTTTATTTTCTTGTTTGGATTCCCTGGGAATTGCCACAAAATCTTTGTGGTAAAAAAAAAATCTGAACCTCCATTTCAGACATTTGATTTCAAGCAGAAAATAATTATTCTGCCTCTACCTAGCTCGCTGCCTGTTGCTAGGTGCCGAAAGGTACAAAAAACGAGTAAGACACGGCCCCAGACACAAGGCAGGATGAAACCACAGCTAATTAGAGCTGTAGTCAGTACCCAGAGGGCAGAGAAAAAGCCTCTAGAAGAACATGAATATCAGGTTACCTGGTAAAATGTACATGATTTAATTTTGCCCCTTTCCACCAACACAACTAATCCTTTCACCTCTACACCTAATCCCACACCTCTAGGGCCCCTTTCACGACCTGTCCCTGCTCCTCAAACTTGGGCTCACACAGCCCTCCTCCCTCCAAATGTCAGCGTGTAAGAGTCAGTGCCCTCATGGGCCCCCCAGCACCCCTTTTCCCTCCTGCTTTCTCAGCCAGACTCCAGATCCCCCACCCAGGTGGGCTTCTGCCCCTCCTCTAAAGTTGCCATGGCGAAGGTCCCCAAAGACCAGGTCCAGGGGTGTCTCACCCCCTTGACCTCTGAGCATCTGGCCCACCAGTAGCCCCTCTGGTCCCTGGAAACTCTCCTTCCTGGGCTTCTAGGACCCCCACTTTTTCATCTTCTCCTCTGGCTCTTCTGGTTTCTCCTGCTCAGTCTCTTCAGCAGGATCCTTTCCTGCATCCATCCACAAAATGTCAGTCAGGCTCAGTGTCTTGCCCTGCTCCATGACCTCAGCACCTTTTCCTTCAAGCTCATCCCTGGTTCTCTTATCCAGCCCCACTGGGAGATACTCACACTTCCCCTGTGAGCTTCAAACTGGCATATATACTTTTCTACTTGACAACAGCTCTAGTCAAGGTCACCAATGGACATTTGTCCTCTTTACCACCCTTGCTCTTTGATCTTACCTCTGATTTATATAGACAGGAAGACATTAGGTGACAGCCCTTTCAACCTCTCTTCTCTCTTCTCTCATGCCTATCCTTATTTCCTCTAAGCCCAGCTCAGAAGGCCACCTGCCTGCTTTTACTTCTCCTTTTATTTTCCTCTGCCCACTTTGTGGGGGCTTCTGCCCCATCTCTCACAGAAAACTGCTCCTGTAAGGATCTGGGAAGCCCCCTATTTGCTCTATTCAGTGGGCTCTCAATCCTTACCTAAGTGGCCTTTTTGTCTGCTGATTATTCTCTCCTGGAAACTTCCTGGGTTTCCATGCCAACACAGGCTCCAGGTGCTTTTTCCATCTCTTCCTGACTTCTTTTTTGCCTTTGTGGGCTCTTCTCTTTGCCCACTCCTTAAATGGGGGGGGGTTCTCTGTCTGGACCCCCTTTCTCTTCTCAGCTGCCACACTCTTCTAGGGCCAGCACACTGAAGCCCATGGCTATAATCACCATTGGTCACAACTCAAATCTTTTGGTCAAATCTCCTGCTGGATCCAAACTTTCTATCTAGCTCTCTGCAGGTCACTACCATCTGGATGCCTACCTTTCATTCAACCTGTCCAAAATTGAGCTCAACAATCCTCCAGCCCCACAAGACTGCTCTTCCTCCTGGGTATTCTATCAGCCAGTCACCCAAGATGGAAACAGGGAGGGCATTCTTGACTCTTTTTAACTCCAGCAACCAGTTGGTTAGCTGGTCCTCCTAATTTTACCTTCTCTCCATTCTCTTGGTCCCTGCCCTAACTCAGGCCATGCCCTTGCTACCTGGACCAAGGTAATCATCTCCTCATTGGCCTTTGTACCTCCAAATGACTCCAAGCAACCAATTACCCTAACACATAAATTTTACCATGGCACCTGTCTACTCACCATGTTTCAGGGATTCCCTCTTGTCAAGAGGAAAAAGACCAAACTCTTTAATTAGACAGACATGGTACTATGTGATCTGGTCTGCCTTTTCTATCCCCTGACTCTTATTTCATGCTCTGACAACCCAGAAATGTCTACGAATTCATCTATGATGTTTCTGACTTCTGTCTCTGCTCTCTACCTGAATAATCCCTACTCATCCAGGCATCTCTTCCTGGAACCCCCGGATACTTCATAAAGCTTCATTTGCACCACCCAACTCAGCTACTCCATGCTTTGCCCATGTCCCAAGCATTATCTCTGGCCTTCTTCTTACTATGTATCATTTTACTATCAATCTGTCTGTGTGTCTTACCTCTCTGACTATATGCCTAAGAGAAGACATCTCATGTTATTCATCTTCATATTAACACCTAGCACCATGCCTGACAAAAGGCAGAAAACACTCAGTAAGGGTTGCCCTTTTTTGAAACTTTCATCTCTTGGTTCTCTTCAACTATCACATTACTTTCCAAAAAGTTTACACCAATTCACATTTCCCTTTGCACTGATTAATAGTGCCTGTTCCACCATATCTCCATCAACACTGGGTTTTCTTAAAACTTTTCCCCCTAATTTATATTTTCTCATTGTTTTTTTTATTGTTGATCTTCAGTTATTAGTAAAACTGAATATGTTTTCAAAACATTTTTTAGGCAATTCTATTTCCTCTCCTGTAAACTGTTTAGGCGAATGACATACTTACCTGTTGCATTTTTACTGTTAAGGTTTTGCATGTGCTTTTACATATTATAGATCTAGATAGTTTACCCACTCTGCTTTTTGGTTCTGTCTGTGATATTGCTTAACTTTGGAGATACCATTTTGATGCAGCAAAATCGGTTGGTCTTTGCCTTTTTGATGTCATCTTGTTGCTTTTTAGCTTAGTGGGGCTCCCCCATTTAGACACTTGTTAAATATCCAATTCCTTTTCTTCCTATTTCTTAATGGGCTCATATCTCCTTTATGCCCTTTAAAAATAGTTTTTGAATTTGGGTGTATGCTCTAAGGTGAGGTTGGAAGTGGATTACTATCTTTTGTTTCAATAGTCAGAGCCTCAATTTTGGACAAGCCTTTCCTTTGTGGCTCTGACTCTGAGCTAAACTATTCCTGGCTGATTATGGCATCAGGGCCACACCCTTTTCAGAGAACATGCTACCTGGATAGTCAACTAGAAGGCTATGGGAAGGTATGATTTCAGGCACAATGACAATGAAATATAGGGAGGTATTTCAGGGGTGGGAACAGAAAACATTTCTGGAAGCCCTGCCAAGACAGTGTGTGGAAGGATGGTTCACCCACTGCCAATATGAATGGCTGAATCTAGCTGGCACCAACCACTCCTGGAGGCTTCCTATTCTGCAGGGGAACATTACTCAGGGATCATAAGAGAAGGAAGAACCCAACCCCAGCCCTCACCTGCATCAACCTACCTGCCCAGATTCTGCTAGGACATTTCACCATCAGCAGAAAACTCTCAGCCGTTTCCTGCCAAGTTCATCCTGGAGGCAGACGCAGCCATCACCAGGACTCCTCCATGTTCCAAGACGTGGACTAGATCCAGATCCTGGGGTCACTATGCCCCCAGTCCAATTACCACTTTGCAGGGGATCTGAGGGCAATGTGAGCTAGAAAGGAACTTAGGGTTATCCCGTCCAATGTTTCATCTTACAAATGGGGAAACTGATGCCCATTGAGAGAAGGATACCAGATGTGGAGCCTTTTACGATGTTTTTCTCATGTATCTTTGTAAGATACTAGTCTCTGTGACATCTGTATGTAAAATATTACTCTGGAGCATGGAAAATATTGTCACTTGAGTTGCCGAGAGGAGGCTTGGGAGACAAACTGAATTCCCTTCTAAAGACTGGGCCACCTAATTACTTAGGGAGTCTAGAGATTGACTGAGCCATCCATCCATCCACCACCTGGCCAGCCAACCAACAGTTTCTATGCCAGGCCTGGTCAGGCAGATTCTGTGCCTAGTCAAGGGACAAAGACCAAGTCCCCACTCTCAAGGGCCTTGACAGCCAAGCTAATGAGTTGGGACCACAGGCATAGGGAACTACTGAAGGGTCATGTTTGTCTTCCTCCCTCCAAGACTCTTCCAAGTCTGCCTTGGCTCTAGGATTCTTGACAGTTCTGCACCCAAGAGATTTAAAATGCATTCTTTAATACAAAAATTCCTTTGATTAAACACTTGCTTGTTTTAACACATTTTCTTTCAATCAGTATCTCTAAGACTGAAGTAACAAGGGTAAAATTTACTGATGCTTCACAGAAGATGGCTTTGGAAACATTAAAGACTTCCTGGTCCAGCATATAGAAGGGGAAACAGAGGCCTGGAGAAGAGTGAGCAAAGGAGAGCAAGATCACATGGCAAATGGGTGGGGATCTCAGGCCCAGAGCCTCAGCTTCCTGTGTTCTCTTCCCTTCCCCCTGGGATGGCTGCGATTACTGGTGTGGGTGGGGAATTGGCAGAGGGCTTAAGTTTGGAAGAAGTGATGAATGTCCAAGTGTATACTCTCCACAAGCTGCCCAGGAAAAGAGGTGAGAGGCCAGACATGGCTTTGTGATTATGTGCCTACAGGACTGCCTCGTTGGCTCCCCTCCTGCTGAGCTGAGCTCCTCAAGGAGGGCACGGTCTTGTTCGGCATCAGGTTCTCCAAACTTGGCACAGGGCTCAGCAACAGCTCCTTGTGTGAATGAACAAGTGGGGAGAGCTGGATGATCAGATCACATCCCTGAGAGCCCTCAGTATGACCAGATTTGGGGGTGGACGGCCACAGAACAGTGACATGGGTGAAAGCATTGCCTTCATTTCACAGGTGAGGAAACTGAGGCTCAGGGAGGTGAGGTCACAAAGGTGGGAGCATCAGGCCTAGGGCTCCCTAAAGCCTTGCCTCTTAAGGTTCATCAGTCCTAAACTGTTCCCCCAGTCCACCCACACCCAGTGTTTGAGTCTGGATACCCCAAAGGGAGACTAAAGGCTTCTTCTGTCTGCAGCCTTCAGCTGTTGCTCAGCCAGCTTCCCACTTTACCTTTAGCCCATTCTATAATTAAAAGTTTTTCTCAAGATAGAGAATTCTCCCTGGCAGACCAAACTCTACCATTCTTCTGGCTTTCAGGAAGACACTGGGGACAGAGGGTGCTGGGTTGGGGTTGGACAAGCCCCTTATTTAGTCAGGATCGTCTTCCATCACTCACTGAGAAGAGTGCTTCTTAGTTCTCTCCTTTCAGCGCAGTGGGCTCTGCACTGGATTCCAGGAGACTGCATCTGGCTCTGCCAGCTGCCTGGACCCAGGTGACAACCCTTCTCTGGCCTCCTTTCCTGTAGCTTTTCAGTGGGAGTCAGCTTTCCTTTGTCATCTTTCTGCTGTCCTCCCTCCCTAGCCCCACCTTTGCCTGCCTTCCCCTCCTCACCCACCATCACCCATTTGACCCACTGCTCTCCATTCCCTGTGGTCTAGGCTGGGCAATGCCCCTCTCAACAGTACTGCTGCTTTCTCTGCGCAAACGCTCTCTTCTTCCCTACTGAAAGAATCCTACCTTAAAAATGCTCTTCCGATTGGGTCACCCCCATTCCCTTGTTTAGATCCTTGTTTGTGATGGTTCCAGTGAGCTGGAAACTTAGAGAGTTCTCAGGACTGAGTTCTGGGGCCTGTCACCAGTGTATCAGCCTCAGACCCCTTCAGTGTATCCCAATACAATCCTCTAGCTTTAAACAGACTGACCTTCTATTCCAAAAAGCCTCTTTGGTTCTGAGTCTAGGGCAGCCAGATATTGGTAGCCCTTCATTTTACTCTAAGCCTAGTCTCTTCATCTGTAAGCACAGAGATGCTTGATTAGATGGTGAGAAATAACATCTCATTTATTATTTCACTGGTCAAACATTTACAGCTCTCTTCAGGTCTCAGCCTGAACATCAGTCCTCCCCAGCCTACATCAGATCCCTTCTTAGACTCCTCCTACGGCATCTGCTGCAAGCCATAGTTTTATATTTATCTATCTGCCAATGTCATCCCTTTTCCCATTATCCTGGATGACTCTCTGATGGCAGGACTATCCACCCTGTCCTTCCATGTAGCCCCAAGTCCTGCACAGGATTCTGTCAAGTACCCACTGACTGAATAGTAATGTAGGCCCCCTTGGGAGGTGGGAGGAGCCCAGTCATGACAGGACTGGGTCACTGCAGTGAAGAGGAAGTCTGCCTAGTACTAGCACCTGCACTCAGCACAAGGCTGAGTGAACGACTCTAGGCAAGTGGATCTCCACTGAGAGGGAAGAAGCCTAGGAAAGCTTCCTGGCAGAGGCATATCTGAGCTCACATGGTATACTGCCTAAAGCATAAAGCATAAGCAGGCTGTCCTGCAGGGGTACTCCCACCTTCCCAGAGCTCAGTCACCTTCCTCAAGTGCATCCAGGAGGACCCTAAGATCCTAGGAAAGGATTCCCAGTATATGAGGGCTGTGTTTGCTCCAGAGATCACATTTTACCTATAAGGAAACTGAGACCCTATAAGGAACAGGGCTCACACCAGTTTCTAAAGAAGCCCAAACCTGGGCCTCATGGATCTTGTGGTGATGAGTACCATGTGAGCAACCATTTCACCATAGGAACCTTAGGGACCAGAGGAATTACAGGGTGTGGTTTTCTAACGCCTGGTCCAGCACAGGTGTCTACTTCTCATTTTCAGGAAGAGGGTGCAGGGTGCTGACAGTGCTGCCCTGGCAAGGTGGAAGGCACTGCTGGGCAGACAGAATGCTGATTTGGCGGTCACCTTGGGAGGGGGTGGGCTGCAGGCTCCACACCGGAAAGGGCCACAAATCTTTCAGAGGGAGGCCTGTTTGTGACTCTCAAGTGGGCCTGACCTACGACAGAGAGCTGCTTTTGGAGGGAGAGCAAAATAAGCAATGATCTTGGCTTCATTCATTATCCAGGTGCCTCCACAGGAGAGTGAAGCCACAAAAGCCTTTTTTGTTTGTTTTGTTTTTGGAATTTGCAATTGTCTGTTTTCCTAAGTCTTCCCACTAGGCTAGAATCATGCTCTCCTGGAGAGTCAGGCCTGGGTCTCACCCCTGAAATCCCCTGCAAGCCTAGGACAGGGGCTTAATGTTTGCTGAACAAACCATCCTTTCCACGTGTATGACTCTTCAGCTTGTCAAGACTTTGCTGAACCAGGAAATATATCTAGAAACTCAGAAAAGAAGAATTCAGAGATAAAAGCACAAAAGAATCAGATAAGAAAAATATTCAGCAGGTATATCAATAAAGTTCAGTTCTTTGAAAACACCTTTAAAATAGACAAATCTTAGGCAAGTTTTGATCAAGAAAAAAGAAAGCAATGATAAGCGATGCTGTAATGAAAAGAGGGCTAAACGGACAATGGGGAGATTTAAAAGGGCAGGAGAAAAGTACACAAAACTTAATAGCAATAAATTTAAAAACCAAGGTAAAACAGGTTATCTCCTATGAAATTACCAAAGCCTTTTCACAACTGTTATCTCAATAAACCCTCAAGCAGCCCTATGCCTTGGACAGACAGTGCTCCTGTTATGTTTTCTAGAAGGAAAAGGGAGAGGTAGACACTTAGCACAGGGCCCTGACAAGCTACTCGGCTTTGTCTCCAAGGTCACAGCCATGGGATCACGGGTGCACCGACGACACAGAACCACACCACTCTCATACTTGCAGCCATAGCCTTAAGCCCCCTGGGTTGGAGGGCCTGCTGTATTTATTTTTCCACTTGAAATGCCATAAGGGGTTTCACTTTATTTTTACTTCAAAAGCAGCACCATAAAAATCCTTGATGATTAGAGCTCCAGCTGTCTTAAGTTGTTTGTCAAGGGATCGGTTACTCAAATCTCCTATGGAGGGAAACAGTTTCAGGCGAGAAGCCATAGGAGCTGAGAAACGCAAATGTCTCATCTCTGAAAACTTTCAGACTCCCTCCTGTTCACCGCCTGGCCAGCCCTCCTGCTCCCCCCTCCCCCGACCCCACCATCTGCTCTCCAGAGAGCAGAACAAATTTTCGGCCTAAGGTATTCTGGCGCCAAGGACTCAGCCCCTTCATGCTACCTCCTGCCCGCCACCAACTTAGAAATCCAACACGTGGACTGCAGCCACATACGACCACAAAGTAAAGTTTATAAAGCTTTATTAAACTTTTCAAACAGCTGTGCAATGAACACACCAGAAATAAAAGCTCCAGAATAGCAGTCCAAATGTTCCACAAGTGTGGCCTCAAGGTCCCATCTCCTAGATGGACTGCTTCCAGTTCTGTCCTCTGCCTGGCCCACCTCCTTCTCCCCTCAGGCAAGATAAAGATGGTTTAGGCTGGAAGGACAACCATGCTGGTCCCCAGTGGGCAGGGGCCAGGAGAAAGTCTCGTTTGCCAACACTCATTACTGAAGCGCAGAAAAAGCAAAAAGCAAGTGACAGTCACAGAGTCTTCCTTTGTGTTCTTCATTAAACACAGTCTATATGTGCAGGACTGAAGAAGCTCCTGGCACGAGGACGATGGCCTTTGTTCCCCTCTGTCTCGTCTGAACCACCTTGGAGTCCAGGGCGCTGTTCACTCTGCAGTCCCCATGCCAAATAAAAACTGTAGCGGCATCTACTATATAGCTAGCTATTGCTAAACCTCAAAGTCAGAACACGTTTGATAAAGCTTCTTTAAAAGGAATATACACATGTATTTGTACACGTACATACGCACAGCACACCAAGAAATATTGAAACACCTATCAAAGGGATCATGGCTGTTTTGAAACACAAAAGTACTCTCCATTCACTCGGCTGGGGACTGCTAGATCTACGAGGACACACCACATCTCCTGCAGGGCATGCACGGGAGACACATTGAGGCCCCCCTCCTCGGGAGTTGAAAAGGCAGGAGGAAGAGCAAAGGAAGTGAGGTTGAGCTGGTAAGCATGGAGCCCAGACACCCAGGTGAAAGAGCAACAGGTGTCTGTTACTTCTTTCTTAAAAATGAAGTGGAGAAAATACTAGAGATTCATAGACAGACAACAAACAGTCAAGACATGTTTCTATCTAGCCTGCTGACCAGGAAAAGAAGATGAAAAAGCGAGGCTCTCGGGCGTCAGCAATCTCTTTAAATTTGAGATAAGTGCAAAAATGAGCCCTGTCTTGGACAGGTGCTCCCCAAAGAAGGAAAGGGGTAGAAGGGAACTAAAGGGAAACTGGGACAGGATGAGGAGGCCCTTACATTCTGGAAAGGAAGGAGACCCTGACAAGGAGGAGGTCACATAGGTGACAAGACTGGCATTTTATCTGCCCAAGTCATGCTGGGGTGGCTGACCAGGATGGGTGCAGACTCCTCGCAGGAATGAGGCGAGGGGGGTGGTGGCCATCCTGTCAGCCAGGGACCAAGATGGGGACAGAACACACACAATCACAAGACCACCCACGACTACAGGACTCTACAATTAAAGCACTGGTCAGTGCCATTATTCACATTGTAAGGATAAAACATCACAGGCCAAAAAGGCAGTGTCAGGAATGTGGCACCCGCAGGGCTGCAGGATTTGAAACTCCAATGCTTTTATGACCTATGTCAATGCCTCCCCTCCCGTCTTCTGCTTCCTTGGAAAGCTAACTGGGCGGGGTGTTAGGTGCCCACAACACCAGGGTCGTGCGCTGAATCTGGAAGCGGGGAATCAGAGCAGTGGTACAGGAAACAATTACCCCAGCAGCTATAGCAGATGAGGAACAGGGCTGCCAGGAAAACCAAGGCACAAATTGTGCAAGGCTTCCGCTCCAGGAGGAAACTGAGCAGGTAGAAGCCCATGAACATGGAGTGGCTGAACCACAGGGCGGGGTTGAGGGGCTTGGGGATGAGGAGGACGGGCAGCAGCCACTGGAGGCAATACATGATCTCTGCCGGGCAGGGCCTTCGCCAAGGCCGCCGGGCACCGCTGCAGGAACCGACCTAATGGGAGCCAGTGGGTGCGGGCGGCTGCCCTCTGCTTTCTTCAACCCTCACACTCCAGGAGCTGAGCCGCTGTGCTCTCTGGCTGTCAGCCCGGGATCACCAAGGCAGCAGGGATCCTGAAGAGAAAAGTCAACACAACAGACAAACAGACAAAAAACAGACAGACAGACAAAAAAAAAAAAAAAAAAACAGGAACAGAATGTATACTTATTTGGGAAAATGGATCATGGTTAACAACAGCAAATGTGAATGCCCTTTCCTCCCTGCCCACCCATGGGAGTCTATTCTTCTCCAAGTCACCATGGCCGGAAGCCTCCTGGGGTGTCTCCCCTGGGCTTTTCGGGGGCTCGGCCAGAGGGCTCTTTGGCAGGTCCGGCACAGTGGGCTGGCTTTGCCTGGGCCCTGCCCAGCAGAGATCATGTATCGCCTCCTGGGGCTGCAGCCCGTCCTCAAGGGGCCCAGACCTCACAATACCGCCCTGTGGTTGCCGCCAGACGGCCATGGGCTCAGAGCTGTGTTCGCATGGATCAATGGCAGGGTTTGTATCTAGCATCTCTCACAGCAGGTGCTCAGTGGTGAGCTAAAGCAGGTACCAGGGCGCTGCCGGCCAGAGATCACAGTTAGTGGATCCGCCTAAGTTCGGGGAAGCCTCAGCAGCAGCACCACCATCAAATATTGTGTTTTAAGATGGCAGCCTGGGGCGAGTTTGCTTTTTCTTTTTTTTTTCAAAATGCCCAGTGTCATTTGCCAAAACTAGACAACTTCTTCAAAAGTCAGCGCAGGAAAAAAAATCACCACTTCACTTCGTCCAAGTTGACCTCACTTGGATCTCTTATACTCTATCTGCTGTTGGCGCTAGACAGAATCTGACCTCTATGAGCTTTTAATCAAAATTAATTTAGGGGCAAATGCCAGTTGGCCCTGTGCTAGGAGCTTGCGAACAGAGGTGCCCTCGAGCGGCGGACCACCAGTACGCCGGGGCCATGCTTGCAGACCGTGTTCGGGTCTTCCCACCGCGCTTCGAAACCGAGCTGTAGCAGATAGCAAAACCGTGTTCCAAAAAGGGTACATCGAACCTCGCTGGCAGAGGAAGACCTATCAGAGTCTGGGGTGGGGAAGGAGCAGAAGACAGAGGTTGAAATGATCTGTCAAGCAGAATACTACCCCAGAGCACATTCCGACCGCTCCTCGGCAGAGCTCATCTCGTTCTCGCCTGCGCTTACAAGAGCGCCAAGCCCTCCTGCATCTCTTTTACAGTTAGATATCGCTTTTGTGCCTAGAGTTCAGTGCCTGGTGGACTTGGCTCTCTACAATCGTCACCGTGGTAGATCCTGATCTAGTAACCGCCAAGAGCAGGACACGAGGCATCAGGGAAAGGTTAGATGCTCGGGGACTCTCGTGAAGCTGAGGACATGGGCTTTCAACATATTGAATATTAAAAAAAAAGAGTGCCAAGCAGGGGCCTGTGAAGCCAAGGTTCCTGGGAAAGGCACCTTTTTGTTCTGTGGGGCCGATGATCCCTCTTTAAATGACGTTTTCCAACCGCGCCCAAGGTGGGTTCTCACGTGGCACTGGACCCTGGGTTTTAATTTGCAGACTAGGACTTGGAGAGGGGTTCAGCGCCAAGAGGCACGCATCCCCTACTCTCGTGTTACGCATTACTCAGCGTTGCAGTGCTACTCCGTTTTACACTAAAATTCAAAAGCGGGCACAGCACGGAATCTTCTGGAAAGGGGATCTCTGGAGGCGGGGGTCGGTGTGGAAAGAGCAGATGTATTATTTTTTCCTCGTCTGGCGAATGAGGAGCGCCCCGGCCACCCCTCCTCATGGACACCCCCCCCCCACCAAGCACGCATGCGCACTTAGTGGCGGGCGGATACTTAAGGCACGGCCACCGCGGCTGCGGCAGTGCGCCCAACAGCGGACTCCGAGAGACCAGCGGACCTCGGCAAACCGGTGGCCTCCGGCAGCGCTAGCTCTCAACCACCCACCCACCCAGCCACCACTTTTGGAACCATGGCGGCAGTAGCGGCAGCCTCGGCTGAACTGCTCATCATTGGCTGGTACATTTTCCGCGTGCTGCTGCAGGTAAGTCCTCCGGGTTCTGGGTGGGAGAGAGGTTCGGATGCTTACCACCTGAACCGTCAAGCCCACGTCGCAACTGCCGCCTGCCCGAGTGCCGCGATCCCTGCCCTTCGAGTGCCGCGGCCGGCTCCGCGCTCCCCTGCCGGTTCCCTGCGCCCTCCTCCTCGCTCAGACCCTTCCCAGTGTGCCCGCGCCCAGCTGGGAACAAAGAGTTGGGGCGCGGCGGGCACCAGTCGCGGACGATCGCCGAGGCTCTTAGCGACCAACGTGGTAAGAAAACCCCGCTACACCCAGACTAGACCCCAGGAGGGAGGCGGGGTTACTTCTGTTTTGCGTTTACGGCTCAAATAGTGAAAATTTTCTGCTTAAAAAATTGCGCATTGCGGGGGGATTTTCTTTAAAAAAAAAAAAAAATATATATATATATATATTGCACTTGCGGGGGTGGAAGAAGAAATAAATTAGAAAAAGGCCCTTCTCAAAAAAAAAAAAGCACTTAACAAAAACACCATCAAAAAACATCCACAATGAAGTAAAGAAAAATAATTCGCGGGAAAAAATTAGTGAAAATGCGCATTGCAGGAAGAATAAATCAGACAAAAACACTTGGCAGAAAAAAAATGTATTAGATAAAAAGCGCACTGCAGAAAAAATTAAGACACAGGAGCTAATAAAAAAATCAATCGGATAAAAGCGATGTGAGAAGGACAGAGGGAAAGGCTTTTGCAGGAAAAAATGCAACAAAAAATCGCTTCCAAAAATGGACAATTCGCTTTATTAGAAAGAAAATCAAATAGAGACAAAGCGCTTTGTGTAAAAAGAAATCTGAAGAAAGTGCTTTGCCCATAATATTATTTACCCTAAAAGAACACATTGCAGGAAAAATTCCCTGCTAAAAGAATTCTTTGCCAAAGGAATCGCCTATTTCCTTCAAGGTGTTCCTGGAATGCTGCATTTACTGGGTAGGATTCGCTTTTCGAAATCCTCCAGGGACCCAGCCCATTGCGAGAAGTGAGGTATACCTAAGTTGTGGGTCCAATCAGCTTGCCGCCATGCAGCCTTCAGCACAGTTGGAAAAGCTCCAGCTGCCCTGACTCGTGGACAGGCTGCACCCGCACCGCCTCTCCTAGTAGGACAGGCGGGCGGGGCAGGGGGTGGGGCGGGGGCGGGCTGGCAGCGCTGCAGACACACTGCGGGTGCTTGCCTCTAAGGGTAGGTCCTGGCTCTCTCACAGGTGTTCAGGTACTCCCTGCAGAAGCTGGCGTATACCGTGTCGAGGACCGGGCGGCAGGTGCTGGGAGAGCGTCGGCAGCGAGCCCCCAACTGAGGCCCCAGCCCCCACCCCTGGGCGGCTGTGTCACCAAGCGCTCCTGTGCAAATCGATCAGCATGGGAGCCAGCGCCGCACAGGAATGGGGGGTCCCCTGTGCCCTCTCACTAGAGGAGCACCTGCCAAGGTCAGTGAGGGGCTGGCAGGCCCCCGGAGAAGCAGCACCGACAATGACGACAATGCCAGATCCCTTCCAAACCCCTTTGCACTCGTCCCACTGTGGGGCGGGGTGGAGGGAGAGGGGGCATGGGGGGGAGCAGACCCCTGAGATCTGGGCATAGGCAATGCATTCTGATCTGGACCAAGTCGGGACAGCAACATCAGAGCCCAGCAGCAACGGCCATGCCAGCAGGCGCCACCACAGAGATCCAGACCACTACACTAGCCAGCAGAATGGACATTCCAACATCACCAGCCAAAGCCCTAAATCTCAGTGCAGCAGACAAGGCAAACTGCGTGCCTGTGTGGCGGGACTGGAGGGCATGGGTAAGGGAGGAGAGTTAGTAAGACTGGGGGCCCTCTCACTGTCCCTTGCCTACGCATGTGCATTCCAGCCTTGCTGCCTTTGCTCCCTCCATTTCCCTTTCCCTTCACTGTCCCTCAAGCCCTTCCACCCAAAAGAAATGTGTCACTCAATTTGGACCTATTCAAACAGAAAATGAATTCCATCTTTACTAAAACACCTTCTCTGAGCCCCCAGCCCCTCACTGATCTTTTCCCTGGTCTCACGCAGTTGTGGTCAATATTGTGGTAATCGCTAATTGTACTGACTGTATAAGTGTGCATTAGTTGTGTCTCCCCAGCTAGATTGTAAGCTCCTGGAGGACAGGGACCACCTCTACAAAAAATAAAAAACCAGTACCTCCCCCGTCTTGCACAGTGTCTCAGGACCCTGCGGGGTGGTGAAGGTGCACCAAAAAATTGTCTCGTGTGACTTCTTTTGCGGCTTCCACACATACCTCTAAGACTGGGCTGATGTGCCCATTATGGAGAAGGCACACTACTTGGGGCAGGGGGAGGCAACAAAATGGGAATAAACTGGAACCCTCATACACCCAGTTCCATCTCAACCTGTCCTGAAATAAAGGACTTTCCCCTCCCCAAAGTTAAAAGTGGACATTTTCATTTGTGGTCTTGGAATAAGGGACCACTTCACCCTCCCAGAGGGGTGGGCACCTTCACATAATCCTGGGATAAGGGCCTTGGCAGGCAATCACTGGGCAGGGGCAAAGGTGGGAGTAGCTCTCACCAAGGGGGTGATCAAGGCTTCAGAACACACAGCTCCGCTCAGGAGCACCAAGGAAATGAGTACTGTGGGGAGCAGGGGGGCAATGGCGACGGCTGGGACAGTGAGTGTGGGATAAGAGGTGTGATGTGGCATCTTCCCTGCCCAGCTCATCCCTTTAGGCCCTAGAACCTCTATCAGGGCCACCACAACGGCATCCTGCTGGCCTTGCTATTCTCTGGGGTGTCCTCCCACCTCCAGGAACTTCTCTCCAGCTCACTCTCCCCTTTACTGGGTTCTCGGCTCCTCCTAGCATTAGCCTCCATATTTTTAGGGGCATTTATCAGGTCCCTGGCCCTGGGCTCTCCCCTGCCATCATATCAGGGTGGGCTGGCTGCTTGGCTCCTGACTTCTCTCCCCTCTCCCACCCCTCAGTGAGTCAGGGCTTTTACATGGGATAAGCTGCCTGCCTCACCAAATGGCCCTGCCGCCTGTTCAGTCTCATCTCTGCCTTTAGGTGTCCCTGTCATTACACACCTGTTCCTGGGTCACCAAGGGAGTGAGTTGGAGGGCCATAAATCTTTCTGTCACTTCCTCAAATCCCTTAGTCACAGTTGTCACAAATGCTCTGGAACACAAAGCACTTCTCCCTCTTGAGCCTGATAATGTTTCCCTCTCCTAAGCAAATCCCTCGCCTTTCTCAGCCCAACCACCAGCACCCTATAGGTACATAATTCCAATTCAGTATCAGTGAATCAAGGGGTGCAGGCGCAGACCTTAGTTCTGGTAATTGGCTTTGCCATCAATCAGCCTAGGGAACTTGGCCAGTTCCCCTGTTTAAAAGGGCAGCCAAGATCCCAGTGAACCCCAACATACTAGAGACATTCTGCCATCAAAATGACAATCAGGATTCATCGGGACTGGGGTGGAGATGTGTAATCAGAGACTTCCTCTTCCTTGGGCAGCAAAGCTCCTGCTTTTACCACAGCCTAAAGGTGAGGCAGGTCTCCTCTTGCCCCAGAGTGACTCAGCAGCAGCCAATGTCCACACCTCCCTTCTGGGCCCATACCTTGGCAGCCTCAAAACTGGGAGTTTCTGTGGTTTTCCACACTACACCCATGGAACCACGAACGTATTTCAACATGTGTTCTCAGTGAAGGTCACCCCGCCCCTCAGAACCTCCTGTGCCTATGTCCCCAATGCCCCAGATACTCAAACCTCAGCCCAGTTATACAGTGGCTGGGTTCAGGGAGACAAACAGCAGCAGCATGGAAGGGTATAGCTGCTCTGGACACGGCAGGGCCCCCTTAGCCTCCTGTGTCCCCTTTAAAAGGCACGGGGCTTCTAGTAGCCCCAGAGCCTTTCCAGATATCTTGGCAAAGCCCATCTGAGGGCTCCCTTCATCCTTCCACCAGTAGGGCTCCGAGCATGGCACAGTGAGATAATGAACTTCCAGGCATGGGCTGCCCTGATGGCCTGTACCCACATGGGTGGGCTTGAGCAAGCAATGTCCACTCCTCCCTTTTGTCCCCCATCCCCAAATTCTAATGTTCTGGCAGCAAATACAACCCACCACAGCAGATGAAAGAGATGCATTTGATCTCTAGTCCTGTGCAATGCCTCAAAGTCTGGTCCAGACATATCTTGTTTATGAAATTTTTTCCAGAAGTGATACCATTAAAACATTTTATTCTGAGAGCAATGGGAAGAGTGGAAAATGTCTAGTTTTATTGCAAAGCCCTTGGTCCACAGGTCTCTCCTTTCCTTTAAACAGTCTTTACCACCCCCTCAAGACTTTGCCCCCACAAGGCCAAGGGCAGAGCAGATGAGTTGTAAGGGGACTGGAATAGCTTTGTGGGACTCCAGCAACAGGCAGGACTCTGGGGACAAATGCCCCAAGATGTTGGTTTCCTAGCCTAACCAGCTGAAGTTAAGCCCTGGGGAGTTTAGGTACCATGACTTTCAAAGGTGGGGGGTGCTGTGTGACACTGTTAACCTCTCTCTGTGGAGGATTTGGATTATAACTGAAGGCAGACCAGGGGAGCTTCAGCTGCAGGACAGCAACTGCATATTACACGTGGGTTGGGTGAGGGAGCAGGTTTGCTGGGCGCCACTTGCTAGATACCTATTTTCAAACTAGTATCTACTCAGGAGCCAACACCCTAAAGTGAGATTCTGAATTTGCAGTTAGTTTTACCCCCAGAGATTTAACGTGCACGCACACACACACAACATGAATCTAATAACAGTCTCTTTTTCCCTGGTGACCTCTGACTTCCTCTATTTGCCTCAGAGACATGTCACCATCTTCTCTGGGAATGATCCTGTTCCCCCTCTCCCTGCCGCAGGACCCATACCCCAGCAGGATGCAGATTCCTAAGCACTCCCAGAACAGGAAGTCAGAGGCAGGCAACACATGGTCCTTGGTATATCACACAGTGACAGGCTTGAAATGGAATGCATATGTTTCAAAGATAAGAGAACAACAAAAGACAGCCAAACCCAGACTTCCAGATTCCTTTTTGAAACTACACATTACAGATAAAAGGTTAAAGTGCTTTTGGCAGCAATTCTAACGGAATCTCAGATACGGAATTGGTTTTGTCACTGCAAACTGACCAGGACTCCAAATCTTTTAACAAATATGCTTGACATTAATTCGTCTCTGATTTAAAACGAACAAATAAACAAAATCTAACACGTAACAATAGCACTTAAGTTGGAACTTTTTTTTTGGTCCTGGCTTTGGTGTTGCCGTCCAGAAGGCTGAGGGGAATGGTTGGACCATGTCAAGCAGGGCAAACAGAAGCTGTCCCCAACACGTACCAGTTCCCTGAAAGGGATAAAACACAATCCGAACCTATAAACAGAAAGACCATTTCTTTCCTAGGACAGACCCCAGTCTGTCCCAACATTTAACGTTGAAAAGGGATACGGAGGCCTGGAAGGAAATTAAAGAAGATTTGGAAGAGAGAAGGAAAAGCAACTATCCCCATCCCCCATTTTCTTTCCATGCCATTAGTGTGTCAGCATTCCGTTCCTTCAGCTGCCCTTGAGGGCCACTCCTCGTACATATTGGAGGAAAGGAAACGGGTGTTTAGACTTGCTGTAAAGTTGGAGGGAGTAAGGAGGCACCCGTGACTCAAAGCAGAGCGTCAACTTATCACCCCATACACTAAAGCGGAGGCCCGGGGTGGGAGACCTTTTTCTCCCCTCTTTCCCACGCCCCTTCTGACTTAAAAAATGCAACTGAAGTGGAAGGGACAGAGTGACAGGCCTCTCAGAAGCTGGGCCTCCTGCTATGGGCCCGGAGGCGAAGAGGGGGTGGTCGCAGGCCACGGTACCGCGCTTCCCGGCTCTATACGCCCGGTCCCTGGAGCAGACCGGCGAGCACTGACCTTAGGGCCAGGACAAGAACCTAGGAGTCCAGTGACCCGCCCTCAGGCCAGGAAGGGACGCCTCGCCACCCCAGGCCCAGGCTAGGGTCAAAGAGGGCGATCATGTGACACTGGACAGGGCTGGCCCCCAGAGTGCAAGGAAAGAAAACCCCAGAAAGGTACGGGGCGACGCCTAAGGTGACCCCGAAGGGACAACATGGCGGCGCAGCGCATTGAGGACCTCTCATCCCGTCCCCAGGAGGCCGACGCCACAGTACCTGCGAGCCCTGCCATGGCGCCGCCACCACTGCCGCTTCGCCGTCGTAGCCTTTCTCCACCTCAGCCGGCCACCGACACCGCAGGAAGCAGGGGAGACGCCCCCTTCGTCTTCTAGTCTAGCCGGCCGAGGACCCCTCCTGGGGTTGGGCTGCCTAAAACATATGCCTTATCAGACGACCCAAATTAGGGTCTCCCTAGCCGGATATGCCCTAAACAGTACACTCACATGACTGTTGAATGCTTTTCACGTACGTATTTGTAACTCTGGGGCTCTGAAGTCTTCAAGCCTGAAGAATTTTCAATCAGGCACAATTTGGGCAGTCCCAAATCACGAGTTCATGGTCCCCTCATGCATATGTAACAGATTGTGATCTCTACTCACCGAGAGCAGATGGGGCGTACCTTAATCTCTGTAGGTGAGCTTCAGGTCTCTGTGGCCCACGTGGATGACTCGTGTACTCTAGCAAAACCTCTTGGCTCAAAGTCCGCACCCTCCCAGGCCCATTCACCCACGGGTCAAAGCTCAGAAGTGGAAAGATCTGGGCTCACAACTTAGGACCGAGGGTCAGGACCTGACTCTTCCCCTTACCCTGTACCTCGGGCAGGCCACTTAGGCTCACCGACCCTCTGCTTCCCCATGTCTGATGGAATGCCTGCTTCATAATAGGGTTGTTAGGAGGATTGAATGAATCAGGGTATTCGTTTATTTAGCTAATTAAGCACATTCCTTGAGCGCTTGCTCTGTGTAAATGCAGTGTTAAAGGCAAGGGGGCAGACACTGTTACAACCTCACCCGCTGCCAGTTTGGTTGCTGGAGGAGAGGGGAGTGTGTGTGTGTGTGTGTGTGTGTGTGTGTGTGTGTGTGCAGCGGGGAGACAGTCACCAAATAATCACTATATTTTAATAGTTTTAATAGAATCAAAATATAATTCTGCATCATGTCTGCATCATGGGAAGTGCTGTGGAGGGAAATAGAGTGTTATGAAAAATTAGTGGAGCCCTAATGTAGGGTGAGAGGTAAGGGTGGATTCTCCTCAGGAAGTTGGCATTTATGCTGAGAAACCAAGGACAATAAGGAGCTGTGCAGGGCAAGAATGAGGGGGAAAGTGTTCTAAGCAGAAAGAACCACTGTTCCAGATGTGGAGGTGGGAAGGGGCAAGGTGCAGGGTGAGCAAGGAGTAGTGCAGTTAGCACTACGTACCGTACCACATTTGGATTTTATTTTGAGAGTACTGAGAAACCATTTTCATCAGGGCAATGATACCACATTTGGGTTTCTGAAAGGCCACCCTATCTGCATGGCTCAGAAAGCCCTTAGGAGTGGGTAGTGGGATAGCAGTCAGCAGTTTCCAGGTGCAAAGTAGTAGTGACTCAGGCAGGCTGGTGAAGTAAAGGATGTAGGATTGGATGTGGGTGAGTGCTAAGGCATCTTGATTATGAAGGAGTGAAAGAGTCCTTGGCTAAGGTGCTGAAGCCTGAAGGAGGATCATATTGAGAGGGAAGATAAAGAGTTTGGCTTTGAGGAAGTAAATCTGGCTTTGAAATGGTTGGGTAACACCTAGGTGGGGAGGGTCAATAAGCACTCAGTTTTATCTGAGACTGGAATTCACAAGTGAGTTTGGGTAACATAAGCATACAGGTGGCATATCATGCCACTGGATGAGATCCCAAGGGAGAGAAGGTAGATTTTTAAAAAGTAGGCAGAGGAGGAAAAGCCAAGAAAGGAGGCTGAGAAGCAGTGACCATTGAAGTAGGAGGACCAGGTGAGCATGGGATCCCAAAGGGAAGGTTTCAAGGAGTGTTTGGTGTGGCTGGCTGCTGTGGAGGACAGAAATGTCACCGTGGGATTTGATTACAAGGAGGGCTTATGGGCTGTAGCCTTTATGTTGCAAGTTCCAAAAAACCTTAAATCAATTGGCTTGAAAAATAAGTAGTGTGCTACTCAGTGGCAGGGTGATTGAGTGGCTTGGTGATATCATCAAGGACATTCCATTTCTCAGATATGTTCCATCTCTGTTCTGGTGTCCTTATGATTGTTTCATGCTCATGGTCCTCAAATGGATACCCCAGTTCCTGGGGTCACATCCACATCAAGATGTCCATTCCTTCTCTAGCTGAGGCTCAAGCAAACTGGATGTGGCCTCTCACTATCTTGCTGCTTATGGGCTGAGGGATCAATGCACCCATGCCAGGCACACCCAATATTCAACACTGATGGAAAAGAAGAGTCTTATAGTGGAGGCAAGGATGCAGAGCAAATGAAATTCTTGCACACTGATGGTGAGAGAGGAAATTGGTATAACCACTCCAGAAAACTGGCAGTTTCAACTAAATTTAAACATACAACTATGCTAAGACCTATAATTTCCACTCCTATGTATTCATTCCAAGAGAAACAAGTACCTCTGTCTATGAAAGGACTTGTGCAAGAATTTTCTTGGCAGATTTATTTATAGATTAAACTGGAAATAGCCCAATGTCCATCAAGAAGAGAACTGATAAATTATGGCATGTTCATCCTAAGAAATACTATGCTTTACATATAAAAGTACAAAATACTGACACATGTGACACCATCGGTTAATCACACATACAGTATGTGGACTAAAAGAATCCAGGCACAAAAACAGTACCTATTGTATGATTCCATGTATATAAAGTTCAAGGTCAGGCAGAAATAATCTATGGTGATAGAAATCAGAATAGTAGTGACCTGGGTTGAAGGAGGAGTAGAGATGGGAAAGGAGCAGGAGAGGCTTTTCTGGGGTGCTGGAAAAGGTCTATAGCTTCATCCGGTTAGTGATTACATGGGTAAATATTCATCAAGCTATATCTTAAGATTAGGGTACTTTATATTATGCCATAAAGTATGTTATACCTTAGGAGAAATAAAATATAATAAAAGAGAAGAAGGGACCTGCCAATGGAGCGCATGTGATGTGTGCTGCTGAGGAAGAGTCAGCAGGTTCATTTTGGATGGACTCCACTTGCCAGGAAACTTCATCCTGGCATTGACAAGGCCTTAGTGGCCAGCCCTCTCCCCCATGGGGCCCCAGAAAACTGGAAAAGGTTTCTCACTTTCATGGGGCTGGCTTCTGCCTAGCTGGCTACCTTTCTATGGACCCATAAGACCACTCCACCCTCCAAGCTCAGTTCCAAGTGGCAGAAGTCACACCAAAGCTGGGTTTTGACATGAGGGACCTGGAAGGTCTTTCTGCCCTAAAAGCTTGCTCAATAGACCTCAACTTCAGCCAAAGCCTCTCCAACTTGTTCCACTTGACTTGAACTCATCCATGACTCTTGCTCTGTCCTCCAATCTCCCCAAGGCTTGTCCATTCCTTCTGAATCCCCCTTCAGGCCATTCTGTCCCCACTGCCAAAGCCTTGGTCCAAGTCACCATCTTCTCTACCCTGGATCCTGCACCAGCCTCCTTGCTGGTCTCCCTGCCTCCATCCACTCATATCACTCAGAACCATCGTCCTTTGTACAATAGCCAGGATGATCTTTCTAAATCGACTCTGTCACTCTTCCTCTTGAGAATGTGTCCCATCTACTCTGTTTTCAACTGTCAAGAGCCTCTCTTGTTGTCAAAGCCCCAGAGCAAATGCTATGTCCCCCACGAAGCCTTTGCACTCGTTTATCAAACATTTATTGAGCACCTAAAATACCAGGCACCGTGCTAGGGAAGGAGGATAGAGACATGAATCAGACAAACGCCATCTACAGACAGTCAGGGGAGGTGAGCGATGAGGCAATGCCAATGTGCGCACACTTCCTGTGTCTGTTAACTCCCACTACACTGTGAACTCGTTGGGCAGGATTCATGCGGGGCTCATCTCTTGACAGATCCCAGTACCGGGACTGGCTGGGAGGAGAAGGTTGTAACTGTTGAATGAATGAATAAGAGAATGAGTGGATGAATGAATGAAAGACAAGGCCAAGCTCCTCCCTTTCTCATTTGTCTTCCTAGTTCTGACTTAGCTGGTAACCAGGTCATGGAATTCAGTTGAAACGGATGGCAAACCTGGAGCTAAATGACAAGAATCAGCAAAGGTTATGTTATTTATAGAACAATGTTTTGTGAAGCCACAGTACCGGTTTTCCGGTATCACCACTCCATTTGACAAGTTTTTCAAAAATCAACATTTTCCTTACCAAGACTTAGATTCAGGAAATTCAACCTGTAATGGAGCAATAGTTACTTGTTAAATCACCAAAGAAGCTATGTGGTATCGAAATATTTAAAATGGAATAAGAAACATGATTACCAAGATGACCAAGGAAGTAAGCCCTGGGAGAGCTCAGACTGCAGCCAGAACGCCAAGGTTTTAATCCCACTCTGCGTTGACCATCTTGTGTGTCCTTGAGCAAGTTATTTAACCTCCCTGTGCCTCCCATTTTCCACTCCACAGAGCAGTTTCTGGAAATTCACAGTTCCTATTTAAAGTGCTTAGTGTGGTGTCTGTCACATAACTAACACAGTTCCCTGTTACTGCAAATGGATAAAACGAGCTATCTCAGGGCGGATGACTGTGGGAACCCTGGTGGGGAGGGTCCCTCCCGACAGGGCCCTTAAGCTTGATGTCCTTAAGGAGGTAGGACAAGTGGGTTCACATCCCAGACCTGCGTTCATGACCGTGAGAGGTCCCAGCCTATTCTGTTTTCAGTTTCTCCAACTCTAAGGCCCTTTTGTTCCAGCTTTCTTAGGGCTTCTGCTCTTGGGGCAGTAGTGCTGCTTTTTGGTCAAGTCTTTGGCGACATCTGGTGGCAATATGGGGAAATGCCTAACATTCTTATTAAACTCATCAACCTACTAATGGTACAAACAGCCATGGTATATATTAACCTCTTCTTACGTGCCATACACTGAGTGTTACATGACCTGACTCAGTTAACTTCCAATGTAATTCTATAAAGAATATATTGTTATTATCCTTATTTTACAGAAGAGGAAAGGAAGATTCAGGAGGATACTTGCCCAAGGCTCCCCAGCTGTTAAGTGACAGCTGGATTTGAATCCAGGCCATGTGGACCTGAAGTCTGCATTTTTAACTCCTCTTTGTCAGGACCCTAGATGAATACTGGGAAAACATAGAAAATCGTATTCCTGCCTCACACAGAACATAACTGTAATCTATAGCTACTTTAGGGAGAATAATGAGATTTAGAAACTCATGCTTGGATAAGTTATAAAACATCTCCCTAGTATCCTTCAGAGAATTTAGGATCTAGGGAGCTTTTCCTTCCCAAGGGGACAAGGCCACCCCAGAAGATTATGGGATCCTATCAAGGACGAGCTATGAAGCCTAGATTCCAGAATCCCAGCTGTCACTCATTCATTCATCCCTATAGCAAACACTTACTGAGTACCTAGTATAAGCCAGGCATCATGCGAGGCTCTAGGGATACAACAGAGATATAAAGGGGGAGTCCCTGACTTCACTGAGCTCACAGTCCATGGCAGAGGAGCCAGACCTGGAACATGAGATTATAAGCATGTCAGTGTATGAAGGAGAAGAATCATAAACAGAGGAATCTAAGTTAGTCTAACGGTGGCCAAGGAAGGCTTCCTGAAGGTGGTATCATTTAATATGAACCCTGAATATGAAGAAGAAGTTTTCTGGATCATGAGTGTGGGTGACAGCATTATAGCCAAAGAGAATAAAACCTGAGACAGCCCAGAGGTGAGAGATCACGGCAGTTCCAGAGACCACAAGCTGGAAAGTGTGGCTGGATTCCTAAAGGTGCAAGGGGAGTGACCTGGGTCATGGTCATATCACATAGGGTCTTACAGGCCAAGGAGAGGAGTTTGGGTTTTATCCTGACCATGCAGAGCCATTGGAAGACTTTAAAGCAGAAGATTTGCCTCTTTAAGAGATTACTCTGGCTCAAGTAAGTGGATTTAGAGAGCAAGAGAAGTTGTAAGATGGTGAGGAGCTGAGACCAGTGTCCGGCTGGTGGTGGCGGCTTGGTTGGGGACGGAGGCAGTGGTGTGGGAGGGAGGTGGGCTAGTTTGTGACACACCTTGAAGGGCTGTCAGGATATACTGATTGCTTAAATGTGAGGGGGTTAAGAAAAGGAATTGAGGGTGATTTTTAGGATTTTGGCTTGGAAAATGGACTGATTTACTGAAATAGGTAAGAGTGGGGGAAGAGCAGATTTGGGGAGAATTGAGTTCAGATCTGCCCCAGCCGGTCGAGATTCTTGGGTTTTTGTTTTTTGTGTTTTGGCTTGGATTATGCTGGGAGATTACCCCTGACCCAGGTATGGGAGGAGGTAATGGGTGCCAGAAATGTTGCTGGGCTCTGCTGCCCTGGCAGTGTATAAAATAGTGCCAGTGACTTGTTTTGAAGAATCAACCAAAGGAAAAAAGGAAATAAGATTGCTTTTCAATACTTGGTTGCACAAAAGGAAATTCTTTTGACTTTTCCTTGGAGAAGCCAGGTGGGCCCACACTTACATAAGCACAGGAACTTCTTTCTGGCCAATGAGTCCCTTGAGGTGGGAATTTCTTTGAGAAACTCAGGTTGATGTGACCCTGAGAAAGGGGGAAGACTGTGGCTAAAAAATTCCTGCCTAAAATATATAAAGTGTATGTTCCTTTTGTGGAAAGAGGTGGACTTTCAATTAATCTAAGCAGAAAGGTAATATATCAGCAGGATCTTGGGGCTCCCAGAATTGAGAGGCAATTGAAGAAGCAAGCTTGGAAAGTACAGGAACCCTTCCTGCCCCAGGGCTTTTACACTTGCTGCTCCCTCTGCTGGAATACCTCACCTGCCCTTCTCTACTCCGCTGCCTCAAACTCATTTCTTAAGGTCTTACTTTTTCCAGTTACTTCTCCAGAAGCTCTGCCTAGTTTTCCAGATAAAGTCAGGTATACTTGGTAGATGCTGTCCCAGTACCAGTGCTTTTCCTTTGTAGCTCTTAACATAATTATCACTAAGTAATTATTCATCTAGTTAGCGTCTGCCTTCCTGAGCAGACTGTGAGCTCCAAAGGGTAGGAACTAAGTCTCTTGTGGTTCCTGTTGTATTTCCAGAGCCTAGGACAGTGGGTGGTAGATGAGGTTACATTGCAGGGTCAAACCAGTCCAAAACCTCAGTGACTGATAACCACAGATGTTTTTATTCTCATTCCTGCTGCATGTGCACTGCAGCTCAGCTATGGCTCTCCTCTTCATTGTTTCACTCTGGGACCTAGTCAGGTGGAGCAGCCTTGATCTGGCAGCGGCCCCAGTCTTACTCATCTGTGTGTGCCAAGCCCCTAGCACAGGACCAGGTAAAAGGTTGGCACAGCTTGAAGTTGGTTGAGTGGAATTGTACTGAGGTCCTGGCAGGGAATGGGGGTTAGTCCTACGACTCAGAAGAGTGGGAATGTTATAGACTTTCTTTTTAGGATCTTTTTCATTCGTCACCCATGCCTATTCCAATATTAAAGGTGAATTTTAGAGAAGTTGGGTGATTTGCTCAAGGTAACACAGCTAGTAAGCAGCACGGAGCAGAGAAGAGTGGTCAAGAACAGGCTCTGAAATCAGACAGACTTGGGTGCGAATTCTGATTTTTTGGGACAAAACAGCGTAAATGACAACGATGCATTATTTCCCACTGAATAAAATAAGAATCCATGAGTCTGTACTGTAATAAAGAAATAAATGGGAGAGAAGGGAGAGCTCTTTCTTACAGCAGAGTGCCAACTAATAAATACAGGAGGATGATGGCAATAGAAAATCACCGTGTTGTAACCACAATAGTAATACACATGACTATGAATAAGAATCATCAACGGATGCTTAAACTACTGGCTGAGAGTTTGATGAGGAACAGAATATTCACAGTCTCAAAGTGTATCCTTCCAAATAGTTTATTACTTACAAAGGAAAAAATGGCGACTACAGTGAAGAGACCCGGTGGATCTCACCTTGGCCCAGTGGTCAAGGTTAACATCACAGTGGCAGGACACACTGGAATGTGTGCCTCTCGGTGTGATGCACCAGAAGTCACTTACATGGTTTTCTTGCCAAAAGTGCGTAACCTGGATCTCATCATGAGAAAAAAATTAAATGGAAATTTGGGACATTCACAAATAACTGGCCTGACTCTTCCAAAATGCCACAGTCAAGAGAGAAAAGGAAAGGAACTCAAAGGAGACTGCAGAGGTTAGCAATTAAATGCAACATGTAATTCTGAATTGAAAGCTGCACTGAAAAAAAATGGCTATACAGGTCATTATTGGGGAAGTTAGCAAAATTTGAATATGGACTATGAAGTGGCTAGTAATAGATGGTTCAATGTTAAATGTTCTGATTTTAATAGTTATACTGTGATTATGTGAGAAAATGTCCTGTTCTTGGGAAATATTTATAGGAAAAGAAGTATGATATCTACAACTGACTTTCATAGATAGATGATAGATAGGGAGGTAGATAGATGATACGTAGGTAGGTAGGTAGGTAGCTATAGATACTGATATATGGGCAGTTGTCTACAGACAAAAGTGTCTTTGTGGGAGCTCTGGGATCCAGGTAGGAGATTTCAAAACCCCAATAATGGCAAATTGTTAAAATACTACTCTCCAAGTAGACACAAGCAGGACAATGGTGAGGAGGAAATCCTCAAGAACAATTTTGCCTGCTGGTCATGTCCCATGAGTCTAAAGTGCCTGTTCCACTGTCAAGACACCAGAACTGGAAATTATAGATGTAGGTAATGAACTGGAATTCTGATCAGGTGACCCCTTGAAGAAGAGGCCTTAGATCTACATTGAAAGATGGGAGAGTAGACACACATTTATGTTTTAAGTTAAAAGAAAACTCTTGATTTGTACGTAACATTTAAAGACTTTTTGTTTGTTTAACAGGCTAACCTACAGCCCATATAATATCTTTGTGTGAATCACAAAAAACCGCCCCTTTCTCTGGGTGGATTCAGCCTCACAGGGCAGCAAGGGCTGATTTCAGTCTCCTTGGCTGATTGCCCTTGTGCAGTCCACAACCTGCTCAACAGTCAATGGCATTCCAGCAACTGATTTCCAAGCACAAATAGTAAGAGGGCTGTGCATGGTTGCATCACCCTCCAAGATAGAGGAGACCTCACATTCAACAGAAAGGTCCTTATCAGAATGCCTCCTCCCCATCTTCCCTGGGCCCTAATTCCATGATCACCTTGACCACTTCCTTCCATCTGTCCACCTCCTGTTAATGAGGCTGGAGATCATGGGAGGATGATGGAGGGATGTCAAGGATTATCAGGGTTTCAGACAGGGA
Source organism: Smutsia gigantea (assembly GCA_032199065.1). Taxonomy (NCBI): domain Eukaryota; kingdom Metazoa; phylum Chordata; class Mammalia; order Pholidota; family Manidae; genus Smutsia; species Smutsia gigantea. The sequence continues at coordinate 206,994 of JAVSCE010015464.1, forward strand.
TAACTTGATTTTTCTGGTAGGAAAAAGGTTAATAGCACCCAACCTACACCCACACCCTACTTTTACCTCGGAAATGGATGGAAGAGCATTCTAGATGGTGCAAGGAAAGAGGTCTGAGCAATGAGGATAAACAAGAGCAGGGGCTGTGATGGCCTTTCTTTTTGATCTTTAGTGCTCTCCCATACACATCTAGCAGCGGCTCTCCTGCACCCATGGTCTCTCCATGGGAACTACAGACTACCTGGGGCATTGATCCTGAGGCCAGGCCCAGGAGGACAGAGTGGCTCCAAGTCCTGGAGTGCTGAGTGGCCAACCCCTCAGCCAAAGCTCAGAGTAGGAAGCTGGAGCCTCCATCCCCCCTGACCTGGGATCAGCTGTCTCTGCACCAGCCCAGCAGAGGGCAGCAGCTTCAAGGACACCTCTAGGATCCTTCAGAGCATTCCAGACCTACCTCCACCACTCGAGTTCACTCTGTGAACTTGGACAAGTCACTTTATCTCTTGGAGCCTCAGGTTCCATGGGTAGAATCAGAGTACTTCCCTCCCATCACAGTTGTGACACTTCAGTGGGTTTATGCGGGTATGGCAATTGGCACAGTGCCTTGCACAGCACCTAGTAAGCACTCGGGAAGCAGGAGCTGCCCTTGTGAGCTCTGGGATCCCACACAAGCTCCTGTGCCCTAGGAGGGAGATCGCCAACCCCACACAATCTGTCAACCCTAAGACAAACGGCGAAAACGTTTTTGTGGTCTCAGTGATCTGGTTACCAACTCAGCTGAAGAACTCGCTGAAAGTATTTTCACAAGATGAGGAGACACTTAAACCTGAATCAAAAGATTGCCGTATTTTCCCACGCTGGAAAGCAGTTGTGAGTGGATGAGAACCCTTCTCCCATCACTTTGCGGACATTGATAAATAACTCGACACACTCAATGGAAGGACAGATTCAGGAGACTGGAGATTTCTTCAGAGGGATTACAGAAACAAAAGCCTGTTGTACATAAGTCATGACATCAGTCTGATAAGGAATTAATTCTCAGTGTCCAACCCTGTCAGAGAAGGGGGTTAATATCACTCTAGATGTTCTGAACTCTAGACTTTCAGCTGCCTACCAGGTAACTGTCACTTGACTGTCTGACAGGCACCTCAAACTCAGCGTGTCCACATCAGAAATTCTGGCTCTCCCTGCTCCGCAGATCTGCTCCACCTGCAGGCTTTCCATCTCAGCTGATGGCAATGCCGTCCTTGCATTTTCTCAGGCCAAAACCTGTAGCGTCATCCTTGAGTCTTTATATCTGGTCAATGTCTGTGACTTTACCTTTGAGATAGCTCCAGAATCCAACCACTTGTCACCACTTCTACCACTGATACCCTGATCCAAAGTACCATCCTGCACCACCTGGATCACCACAAATGCCTCTTGACGGGCCCTCTTGTTCCAGTCTTGCTGCACTGTGCTCAAGACCCAGCAGTCAGAGTGATTTGGTTAAAAATAAGTCAGATCAGAACATCTCTCCTCAAAATCCTCAATGTCCCTTTATTTCCCCCAAAGTTAAATCCTAAATCCTGTGAGACTCTCCATGAGCTGCCCCCTCCCCCGCTCTGATATCATCACGCACTCTGATCTCGTTGTTCCCTGAAGATTTCAGATGTGCCCCCCCGCTCCCCTCTTATAAATTTGCACCAGCTGTTTCCTCTGCCGGACTGCTCGTCCCTCCGATGCCGTCATGGCTCACTCTCTCACATCCTGTACATCTTTATTTCGGTAGGACCTGTGAACAAAATTGATCCTGACCATCCTATGTGAGAGTACAACGTACCCCCACACTCAGATCCCTCTCCCCTGTTCTATTTTTTTCCCATAACACCTACCACCTTGTAACATTTCATAATTTATTTATTTAGTATGTTTATTCTTTATTAACTGTCTCCCCCATCTACTGTTTCATGTAGACAGCGATGTTTGCCTGTTTGATTCACTCATGTAACATTCTTTTCTAGCAGAATGCCTGGTGAAATAGTAAATATTTGTTGAACGAATGAGTCTAAGGACTTTCTAACTGTACAGACGTGTGAAGAGGGATCCTCATGGCTGGATTTTTTAAAATCTGAAAATGAGAATCATCTAATTACTTCATTGTTGAGAACGTCATCTACACCCAAAACTAAGCAGCATTGAAGTGAAGGGCTGTTCTGGCTGATCATAAATATTCCTTTCTTTTTACAGAGGAGTATATGCACTAAGATGCTATACCCATAAATTTAAAAAAGTGAGTCACTCTACTCAAGGAAAACTGGAAAATTCACAAATTTGTGGAAATTAAACAGTGTGCTCTTAAACAACCAACGATCAAAGAAGAAACCCCAGAAGAAATTAGAAAAATTTAGAGATGAGTGAAAATGGAAGGACACATATCCACACTTACAGGGCATAGCAAAAGCAATGCTAAGGGGGAAATCTATAGCTATAATTGCTCCTATTTTTTTTTTTAACCAAGATCTCAAATCAATGACCTAACTTAACAACTTAATGAACTAGGAAAAGAACTAAACCCAAAGCCAGCAGAAGGAAGGAAGTAATAAAGATTAGAGCAGAAATAGACAAAAAACAATAGAAAAATCAGTGAAAGCAAAAGTTGGTACTTTGAAGAGATTCACAGATTCAACAAATCTTTCATTAGATGGACTATGAACAAAAGAAGGCTAATTACTAAAATCAGAAAAGGCAGTGGGGGCATCACTACCATTTCTAGAGAAATAAAGACGGCTGTAGGAGAGTACCAGAGCAACTGTACACTGACAAATAGGAAAACCTAGATGAAATGAACAAATTCCAAGAAACCGTAAAACTTCCAAGGCTAAATCAATCTGAATGGAGTTAGAACTCGTAAGGAGATTGGATCAGTAATCAAAACTCTCCCCACAGATAATTCCTGAATAACCAATCCGAATTTCCCTTCAACCTAACGGTCGATGCAGCCCTGTCCCCATTCCCCCCTTCTGCTTACTGCCGCCCAGGGCCCCAGCCTAGCGCCAGCAGCCCCCTCCCTGCCCTCCCTAGCCTTCCCCCTGACCCTGACCCTCCCCTGCTCTGAGCCCTGGAGATCAAGCCCACACGCTTCAGGCTGGCATCCAAGCCCACCCCCGTCCCCTGCCCCAGACCCATTTTCCATGATTGAAGGCCATCTGTCTGGCACTGTACAGCTTCCGAGAAGCTTCCAAGAGGCAGGGACGTCCTGTCCCGGCCTTGTCACCTGGTCTCTCCCTGCTTTTCCCAGACACCTCCCAGCGGGCTCTGGGCAAACCCACTTCCTTCCTGTTCGTTTAGAATCCTGTCTCTTGGCCTTTGGTCATACTTTGCTCTCCACCTAAATGCCACACACACAACTCCATCCCTTGAAGTCCCACCATGCCATCAGGTCCTGTCGCAGACACCTTCCAATTGAATGTAATTCCACAAGCAGCTACAGAGCCCCAGGTACTTGTGAGGCACTGTGCCGGTCCTTCGCGCCCCGTGAGTCTGGACGACTGCAGCAGCGCCTCCCTGGATGCCCGCAGCCGGCTCTCCTCGGGGAAGCCAGTGTGATCCTTCAAAAAGAGATCAGGCCGCCATCCCTCTGCTTGAAATTCTTCAAGCTCCTTCCATTGCTCTTCATGGAGTTTTTAATTCCTCGTGACCCTCCAGGCAATGTTTCTCAGCTTGGGTTCCTCTCCAAATGGACCGAGACAAGGATTTGGGTGCAAGAAGGTCACAGGAGAGATGATCACAGGAGGCATGTGTGGGAGTTGGGAAGTGTGATGGGAGGAGAGAGAGGATAAGGGCACCAGGATGGGTGTGTTACTGCTCAGTCACACCAGGGACCTTCTGAAGAATTAGATGGTGATAAATGTGTCTGAATCAGAAAGGCCCCACGGAGGGTGGAGGAATCCTAAGCCAGGAGCAGGGGAGGCAAGTGCAGGGCCCAGGGAGCCAAACTCAAGGAGAAACCACAGGAGGTAGCACTTCACACCCCCACTAGGTGGCTGGAATCAGCAACAGGGTGTGGAAAAGCTGGAACCTTTGTGTATTGCTGGTGAGGATGTAAAGTGGCGCAGCTGCTGTGGGGAAGAGTCGGCAGTTAGTTCCTACCAAGGTTAAACCTTGTGACCCAGCGCGCCACTCCTGGGTCTATACCCAAATGAAATAAAAACATTCATCCTCACAAAACGACATGAATGCTCATAGCAGCGCCTTCCGTAACAGCCAAAAAAAGTGCAAACAGCCCAAATGTGCATGAACTTGTAAACAGATAAACAAAACGTAGTCGGTCCATACAATGGAATCTTAGCCATTACAGGGAATGAAGTACTGATATCTGTGACTACCTGGATGAGCCTTGAAAGCAGAGCAAGCCAGACACAAAAGGCCACATAGTGTAGGAATCCACGTCTGTGGAATGTCCGGAATAGACATTTCATAGAGGCAGAAAGTAAATTAGCAGTTCCAGGGCCAGGGGATAGGTGGTGAGGTGAGATAGAGAGTGACTAACGGGTACAAGGTTTCTTTTGGGGGGATGCAAAGGTTCTGGAATTAGATAGTGGTGATGATCATAAAATTTTGTGAATATACTAAAAACTACTGAATTGTACACTTGAAGAGGGTGAACTTTATGGAATGTGAATTATATCTCAATAAAGTTGTTATAAAAAATTTGAGACCCCACTCTCAGGCGCAGACTGTGCTTGAATGACCTGAGAGTGAGGGCCTTGGATTTTGTGCCCCAGGTACATGCCTTCTACATCCTAGTCCAGGCTCTGGTGGAAGGTGGGGTATTTATCCTCTCAATTCTGATCCTCACTGACTGAAGGTCACCCATGGGGTTTAACTCTCTCTGGCTTGCCCTCTGCATCCAGCCAGCTCAGTGCTGTGGACAGGTGACTCCCTCAAGCAGAAAAACCCAGGTAGCTGACAGGCTATGTGGATGCTGGTGGCCAAGACGCCATTGGTGTAAACGGATCCTCCCTGCCCTCCCCCTCACTGCACTGCTCCAGTCACACTGGCCTCCATTCTCTTTGAGGAACACACCACTTCCCCACCTCAGGGCCATTGCACAGGCTGTATCCTCTGCCTAGAACACTGTCCCCAGCCTTTCTTCTTTCTGGCTCCTTCACATCCTTCAGGACTCAGCTCAAATGTCACTTCCTCACAGAGGTCTTCTCTTTCTGCCCTAGCCAAATGGGTTCCCATTATTCTCTCTTGAAATACCCAGGATGCTTTCTTAATAGCATGTATCACAATTGAGAAATTATATACTCATTTGCTTATCCATGTATTTAGAGTTTGTCTTCCCCAGGAGGCTGTAAGATTCAGGAGAGAGGGATTGGTCTACCGTGCTTGTGGCTGTATCCACCATACCTTTCACTGTGCCTGGCATATAGAAGAATCTCAATGAATGTTTGCCAGATGCTTTATAAATAAGACACACCCCAGGCTCTGCTCCTTAAAACAAGCACTCTCAGCCATGTAAGGAGAAAGGCATCTGAGCAGGCATTTATGGCACCACATGGTCTGTACATAACAGGTGGGTGTGTGAAGCCCAGTGAGGGAGAAATCAATTCCTCTGAGAGCTCAGAGAGGGAGTAACATCTAGAGAGCAAGTGCCATTTGAGTTGGGTTTTGAAGGATAAATAGGAGAGCATTAGGTATCTAAGGATGTGGGAAGAAAACATCCGGCAAAAGGAACAGCAGAGTTAAAAATGTGGAAGCAGGTAAGTGCTGCCCTCCTATGTGAGTGTGTGTGTGTAGAGAAGGTAGGGTGTGAGTCTGGAGATGCAGGTGGAATCCTGGATGTGAAAGGTTTCGTACCTGCTAAGGAAGTTGGATTGGTTCTGACCCCCAGCATTTCCCTTAGTGTAAGGTCAGTGTTCCTGGAGGGGTGGGGGGCTGGCTGGCTGATTTGAGGTGGGACGTCACACTCCTGATTTCACAAGGATTTTGAAATAGTATGTTATTTTAATAGTTTCCTTTAAAGATAGATGTATGTAAATCAAACAGATAAGTCAACTTGAAGGAAAATATTAAGTAAATTAGAAACGCAGGTGGATCTGGGGCAGAAGTTTGGCAAATGCTGCTGAGGATGGTGGGAGCCACAGCAGGGATAGAGCAAGGGATGGGCACGGCAAGGCTGGTGCTGTGAAGGCTCACCCTGAAGGCTCATTAGCTGTCTGGATTGACTGGGGAGTGGTGAGCAGGGGGACATGAGGCCAGGGCCTAGAGGATGAGGAGCGGAGAATCCACAGACCTGGGGGTCTGATTGGATGTGGGGGCCTGATTGGATGTGGGGGCAAAGGGGCCAGGAATTGGGGGAAGCCCTAGTTGAGGCTTGAAGGGACCAGGCTGCTTCTAACAGGAGGTGCCAGTGTCAGCCATGATAGAGCAGCTGCTCCTCTATAAGATTCAGATTATTTACTGCAATGAAACAAAATTCACGGAACTCTGTGTGGCAGAGAGCTTTCCTCCCTGTATCCCCAGTCAGATTCTGTAGCAGATGTGGTTGGTACCCGGCCCATATTCCTCCCTCAGCCCATTTGGAGGTGGCCTGCAGATACTACCATGCTTGCCAGCATCTTTCTGTGTCTGCCCAAGGATCTTCTCTGGCTCAAGCTGGCTCAGCCCACACACAGGGCATTTGGACCATGTGCCTCAGCACTGGGCACCAAGGGCTTCACGCCTCAGGGCTAAACGTCAACCAGCAAGACAGCTGTGACATGTGCTCCTCACTGTGTCCCTGAGGGCCCCTCTGCTGGATTGAGCCCCATTGCCTCCAACGGGAACCTCCCCATTAATGATCCTGTATTGGCTCTCTTCCCTTCCCTGGTTCCCTTCCTGGGGCTGCAGAGAAACCACCTGCACCCAAATCTTTGCCTCAGTGTCTGCTTTCATGGGCACCCCAAAGGGAGACAGAACCCAAACATGCCAGAGTTACCCCTGCTTCTCCAACCTACCCTGGAGCTGCAGGCTTCCTTTGTCAGATGAAACCAGACCTGGAGTGGGCCCTAATAGCTCACGGCTTACAGCAGCCTTTGTGTACACAACCAGAAAAACCAAGATAGAGGCAAGAGAGGAGCAAGTCCCCCTATTTGTTGTTTTAATTAGGTCAGCAATTGGCAGCTCTTGGGTACATGCTGGCACAAACTGTTGCAGTTTTTTGAGACATGGAGGGAGGAGCCTTCCTGCCTCAGGGCCTTTGCATGTGCTGGTCCTGATGCCTGGAATGTTTTTCTTAAGATATCTGCGAGTCTAGTTCCTCTACTTCATTCAGGTCGGTTGGAATATCGTCTCAGGCATCTCTGACCACATTATCCTAAATTTACCCCTTTCCCCTTCATCTTATTGTCTTCATAGCTCCCAGCATTATATTTTTTTGAAAATCAACTTTATCGAGGTATAATTAACATACAATAAAATACACTCCTTTAAAGCATAGTTTGATGAATTTTGACAAATACACATGTCCTGGTAACCACCACCAAATCAACATTTCCATCACTCCAAAAGGTTTGCTCACTGATTTGCTTTCTGTTAATGTAGCTTAGCTTTTCCTTTTCTAGAATTTCACATACAGGGACTAATTTGGCATATATTCTTTTGTGTTTAATTGCTTTTGCTCAGCATAATATTTCTGAGGTTCAGATACACTGCTGTGTGTATGGGTCTTCATTCAGTTGTATTGCTGGGCTGTGTCCCCTGTATGGATGTATCTCGGGTTGTTTATTCATTCTCCTGGTGATGGACACCTGGGCTATCTCCAATTTTCAACTATTAGGACTAAAGCTGCTGTAAACATTGACACGGAAATTTTTGTGTGGACACATGCTTTCATTTCTCTTACCTAGCAGTGGAATTGTGGAATTAATCAACTGGTGTATTTCTCACTTTCTTTTTTCTTTAATGGTCTGTCTTCCCTGCTTAACTTCGTGAGGCAGAGAGTTTGCTCACCACTGAATATGTAGGGTCCCAGCAAGCACACATAGGTGGTAGGTGCTCAGCAAGTCCACACTGAATGAACAAAAATCCATTAAGCCTGATGATGTAAGGGCTCCGAGGTAAGGATCTGCGGAGTTTCCGGGTTCTCCTCCCGGACTGCAGATGCCTGCTGTGGCCTCTGGGGGCAGCCCAATGCTTTCTAAACCCGACAGAAGAACAGTACTCACCGGAGAGGGGAAACAGTGGCATGGTCGTGCCAGGGCTCTGGAACCCCACGGCCGGAAATTCTCTAAGGGTTTCCTGTAATGCTGACATGTGACAGTGTTGTCTTTGCCTCCTCTCCTCTCCCTTAGGACTTGGCCTACCCCTTGCCCGGAGCACCATTTCCACAGCCCCGTGACTGGGTGGCGTTTCCTCATGGGGGGTTTATGCAGCCCCCTCGCCCCTTCCCCCCACGGCACGAGGGGCCTCTGGGACCCACACATTTGTGAATAGCCCCGCCCACGTGTTCAAACTCTGTCCACACCTTCGGCCACCAGTCGCGCTTGCTCTTCTGGACTCCTGGGACTATGGGCCAGGGTATACTGTGTCCATGTTTTAGGGTGCGCCTGGAACGTCTGGGGCCAGCGGGTATTTGTGTCTCCGTGTACTTTTGCCTGTGACTCCTGCCAGCTGTGGCTCCAGGCGGGTGGCGCTGCAGACCCCAGGAGGCGGCGCCGTCCTCCGCATACAAACAGCCGCGGCCTGGCGACGGCAAGAGCCGCCCTCCCTCCTTTATCCAGCAGGGGGCGCCCGCGCTCCGTGGAGAAGCGGCGCCGCGTCCACACTGTGCTGCTGCGGAGAGACCGCACATCCTGGAGATCCCGCCGGTTTTTGCGAGGGGGAAACCGAGGCCCAGAAAGAGGGAGGGAGGCTACTCAGATCTCCTAAATCCCAGTCCCAAATCCCACCGCACCGTGCCCCTTTAGTGTGGGGAAGGCAGAGAGTCTCTGGGAAACAAGGTGAGAGTACTGCTGTCTAACTGGGCTGCTCCGCCTCTTCCAAGTCAGGGAGACGGACCTGATCTCTCCGTCCGCTCAGAGACCTTCATGAGCTGCTGGGAAGTCTGAGGGGTCTGGAGGGCAAGGTTAGGGCGGTTTTCCCCTCTGGACGTTGCACCATGTGAGGGAGGGACTCAAGGCCTTTTTACTCATCTGTAAAATGGGTGTGTAGGGAATGAGCACCTCCAGTTCTCCCCTGTTCTTTCTGTTTCATCCTCAGTCGGGCTGGAGGCTCAAGAGGAGGCTGGGCCAGTGTCCCGGGGACTCCATCCTTGCACTGTCCAGACAACCACTTCCGGAAGAGACCGCCACACTTGTTCCTGGACACTACCCATGGATAATGGGATGGTCATCTGACCCAAGAGTGTGCATTTTCATTACGTAGGCACCCTGACTCAAAATGATAAATTGGGCCAATCAAACATCACCCTACCATTCTTCAAGAGATTTATATCGAGCATGCACCGTGTACCAGGCTTTGTGCTGGGCCCTGGGAATAGAGCAGTAAGCAGAGAGATGAGGCCCTGCGCCAGGGACCTCACCATCCAGACGGGGGAGACTGACTGTCAAACAAGTAAACAACAAATGAATAATTACAAATTGTGATAAATGCTGTGAAGAAAACCAAGAAAGGGCAGAGATAAAGTATAACTGAGGAGGGGGAGGCTGCTCTTAGCTGGAGCTGTCGGGGGAGGGCCTCTAATGAGGCAGCATTTAAACCAGGAGCTGAAAGATGAGATGGAGCCAGCCATGCAGAGGCGAGGCAAGCGGAAGGGGTGAACTAGGGCAAGGAAAATGATCAGATTCATATTTTCAAAAGATCCTTTACTGGGTGGAGAATGGGCTGGGGCAGAGCATGAACGGAAGCCGTACGACCGGAGAGGAAGCTGTGGCAATAAATCAGGGGAGAAATGCTGGTGGCTCAGACCGGGGTGGTGAGCGTGGAGGTGGTGGATTGTGAATGTATTTTAAAGTAGGGTTGATGGGCCTTCTGTTAGTTGAGAGGTAGGAGAAAGGGAAGAATCCAAGATGATGCCTTAAAAAATGAGGTGGTTCTAAGAGCCCTTTACTGAGGTAAGGAAGGGTGTGAGGAAGCAGATCAAGAGGGTCACCAAAATTAAGAATATCCTGTAGAAACTTAGGGATCCCAGAACAGAGTCCAGCCCTCCTTACATATTCCCTTGCCTTTGGGGTTGGGTTGTGGTTCTGAACCCAAGGATTAAGGCTCCGAAACTTGCCCTGGCCTCCGCATCACCCTGGAGACATGATTTCTAGGCCCCAAATCCACCAACTCAGAGGCCCCCAAGTGGTGCTGATTCAGCTGGCATTGGCCCGCATGCAGGAGTCCCCACCCTGGAGCTCAGGGGTTCTGTTCTCATGAGGACACTGGTGACTACTGTCCTCCTCTTCCAGGTGGCCAGACCCAGGTGAGAGAAGAGGCAGTGGCAAGAGAGGAGGCAGCCCTGAGAGACAAATGAGCAGAGGCTGCTGGAGAGTCAGAGATGCTGAGAAATGTCGGGGAAAAACAAGCCAGCTTTTTATTTTGACCTCATTTCTAAATAGACCCAGCTACCAAGGAAGACATTATTTTGCTTCCCAAGAAGCGGATGGGGGAAGCACCAAGAGGAACTGGCAAGCAGCACAGGACACAAAGTCTGACGCCTTTGCACATGTACTTGCAGAGGTAAAGGTGAGGAAGCCTTGTGGGCCACTAAGGCCCTGGGCTCACTCCAAGCTAAGTCTGCCAGCTGAGGGTACCCAGTTCACTCTGGACCCATCCTGCTAGTAGATCTCAAACGGCCAAAATGTCCCTTGCCTCGGCAGGCTTGGGACGTCATGGAACATTCTCTCTCCCTGATCCTCTTCATCCTTTAGGTCTCAACACAAGTGTCACTTCTCCAGGGGGCCCTCCCTCACCCCCATAATGAGTCACATCCCCAATTGTGAGCACTCATCAGCCATCTCTTTCCACATTCACATATGTGATCTTCCTTCACCCTGGATGGCAGGCCTGTCATCTCCTTTGACAGGTGAAGGCACTGAGATTCAGAGAGTTTAAGCAGCTTTCCCAGCATCACACAGCTAGCATACAGCCTTGAATTCCAGGGCTGCAGGAGATCCAGGAAAAGTTGTCCCTAAATCCTTTGTTGTAGCTGAACACCGCTTAACAATGGAAAGCTATGGATACCCAAAAGGGTCAGAGGAACCACCTCAAAGGACCAAATGAACATCAGTGCTGGGCTCAGGCACAAGGCAGAGATTATGCTTTTGACCCCATGCCCTCCTGGCGACAGGACCCCAGAGACCAATCTCAACTTAACAGAGGCTTCCCCTTTCCCAAAGTCAGCTGTTTCTCTGTCCCTGGAAATGCCTCTGAAATGTCAACTGTGGCCCCCCTCCTCTCCTCCCCCTCTGCGAGTCATGTAGCAGCTCAAATATATTATACATATTAAAAGAATATATTCTCTGGCAGCCCTGAAGGGGATAATGAAACCTATATATATATATCTATATATTTATACACAGTGGATTGGCTCGAAAAGCTCTGAATATCCCTCCAGCTGTGGCAACCCTTTGAAATATGACACTCGAACACCACCTCCCCCACTGGCGGCTGGCGGGAGACATTAAAGATTTAAAAAAAGGGAAGGAGGGAAGGAGAGGAAGGAGAAGAAAAAGGAGGCAGCTGCTTTAGCCTTTGGCTGCGCAGCGGCAAACTGTGTTTAAATATTAAAACCACCCATCACCCTGCCCAGCTGTCCACCCCCTTCCTGTGGCCTGGGTAGGCACCAAGGACTCCTGTGGCTCAGAGTGGTGGGGGCTGGCATACTGATCTACCACCTCCCCAGCCCCAGCGATGGCAGGGTTGGGGAGAGATGAGAGAGGGGTTTGTCTCGGATGCAGACCTCAGACTCTGGGCTTGTCTAGGCTTGGCTGGGGAAAAAGGGCCTGATGTGGGGAGAGTCTGCTCGATTTGAGGCAGAAGATGTAAGTTTAGATCCTGACTCTCTCTTGTAGATGCTGTGTGACCTTGACCTTGGGAAGTCTCTTCTGTCTCTGGGCTGCAATTGTCTCATTTATACTATAAGAGATTTGAACTGAATCATGGAACTTCAGGGGTCCATGAGTACTCAGAAAGTACATGCAAGATTGGGTCAAGGGGGTCATCAGGCACTTTACAGTGACTGGTCCTTCTCTGAGTGTCCAGAGCATTATTTCCATCTCCTCGCTGGCACTTTAGGGTTGTGCAACCAGGCAGGGCGTGTTTCCCTCTGTGTCCCAGCTCCTGGGATGTGTTTTAGTGATCAGAGACATCAAGACATATATGTGTTGTTCCAACAATATAATGAAAGATGATCAGAAGTGACATAGCTGTCTTGCAGGGTGGAGAGCTCCCTGCCACTGAAGGAATTCAAACACAAGCCGAATGAAATCTTTTAGGGGGATGGTGTAGGGGAGCATTTGACAGAGCCTGGCTGCGAGGTCCCTTCCAATACTAAAATTCTGTGGTCCACCTTGAGAGAGAACTTCAACTATGACTTTAGAGGGAGGGAGGGAGAGAAAGAGAGAGAGAAAGAGAGAAAGAGAGAGAGAGACCAGCTTGGGGTTTCTGTTCATAACACTAAAATATAAAATGGTAGGCATGTGGATTTGCCTTCCAGGTACCTCTTGTGGTAAGTGAGGGCATCTTGTCACCTTGAGTGAAATTTCAGAGTTTAAAGATGCACATTTTACTATACCACAGCCCCTAACCTCACACCAAATACTTAATCTTCTCCTCAACTGAAAAGGCAGAGATTCATTCCATCCTTGCACTCACTGAGCAATGGAGGGTCTCTAGCATGGTCTCTGAAGGAATTACATGGGGAATTTCAACTATGTTGGGTTGGAATATTTGCTAACCTGCTAACTCTAGAATGAAATCCCTGAATAAGATATGACTCCTTTAACTGAGATGTTCCAAATCCAAGATCCAGGAGTCTGTAAGATTTCAGGATTCCAGAATCTAGAGTTTCTATAACTTGCAGTTTCTGGGAGTCAAAGTTTCTAAGACATCATGGGTCAAGAAACCTTTTAAAGGAAGGTCAAGATGAACTTTTTATGGGGAACATATGTTGGGGGCTGAGATGCTAACAGGCAGATAGAAAATCTAAATTTATTTTTGTTGTTGTTCCTAAGGCGAACCAACTACCCACAGAGAGTAAATCTCTGAGAAGAACACAAGCAAAAAGCAAAGTAATTTAGCAAAGGAAAATATAATTTTTATGTCCAGCCAGGACTAGGGCTTAGGTGGGGGTCTGTAAAGGGATGGAGTCAACTGTGATTTAAAAAAAAAAAAGCCTGATTTGTAGCATTTGCCAGTTTCCATGGTGTAAATATTCTCACTATGGCTGATTTCAGGTTGCCAACAGTTTAACCAGTTCTCAGAATTCCTAAAAATCTAGACAACCACCTTTTATGACCTAGCGCAAGCTGGCTTCAGCGTGTCCTGGGACGGGGTGACTGCCCAGGCGTCTGCAGTTGGACCCGGAAGGCTGGAGGGGTTGTGGTGACGGCAGCAGCTGATTAGGCAGGAAGAGGGCTGTGCTGATCTCAACATATTATCTGGATGGGAAGCTTTCCTGCCTATAAGGGAAAGAATCGGGGCTGCTTTCCCTCCTCTGGCCCAGGGAGGCATGGAGGGGCAGGTGGGGATTCCTAGCTTCTGGGACTAGGAGGGCAGTTGGAGGTGGGGGTGGTGAAGAAGGGCAGGAACTGTCCTTCCATCCAAGGCCACCCTCAGCTATTTAATGAAGATTTATGTAGAGATTTGTGTAGATTTATCATTGTGCCCATTTTATAGGTGAGGAAATTACAGTGTAGAGAAGCAAAGGTATTTTTTTTTCCAGTTGCCAAAAAATAAAATGATAGTAGCTAACGTGGATTGAGCCTTTACTCAGAGCTGAGAGCGTGTTAAACAGCCTGACTTGTTCCTTCGGCGAAGGTCCCAGAAGCAGACCTGGAGGTAAAGATTCCCGTGCAAATTTATTAAGAAGGCGTGGTAAGGGACGGGTAAGGCAGCAGCCTAATGTCAGGGGAGCTCTAGACTGTAAAGAGTGCCTCTGAGTTTGGCCTACTTGGAAGCAAGTGAACGGGGCTTTTATACTCCTGCAGCTGTCAGTCATGGACTGGGGGCCACTTCAGGGGTACATAAACTCTGAATGAAGTTTGCTTATTAGCAACAAACCTATAGCAAGTGGGGTGTGGACTCACAGAACAAGCTGAAGAGGTCTGGGGTGAGCCTTCACCGTCAGCCACTCCTCTCGTATCAGCTTGTTGATTCCTTACCACAACCCTGGGTGGTATTATTGTTGCCCCTACTTTGCAGATGGGGAAAATGAGCCACAACTTGGTCAGCATGCTACAGCCAACGAATGGCAGGGCTGGGCTGGGTAGGGCCCAGGCCGGGCTGAGGCCTGCACCGGGCGTCCTCTGCTGGGAGGAAGCGAAGACGGCAGGTGGTGGAGGACGAGGAGGGAGACCACAGGAAAAAAGTGAGAGTGAGAGAGGAGGCTTCAAGAGACCTGTTTGGACAGAGAAAAGTAAATGAGACAGAGAGAGAGAGAGAGAGAGAGAGGAAGTAGGGGGTGAGGTTGCAGAGAAGGAACTTGCACAGGGTTTCCCCTCCCCACAGGCATGCTAGGCCAGCTCTCTGAGGCTTAGTCCTTTTCTCTGTAAAATGGGGTGAGAGGGGTACCTGTTCCATCATGGTGCTGTTGAGAGAATGAAATTAGAAAGTGCCCATCAAGTGTTTGGCCAGAGTGACCCTCTGTGAGGACTGACAAGCACAGCTGTTCTCTTGGCCTGGCCGAGAGGCACCAGCTGGGGTGCCAGATGTAAGCCCTGCCTCTGTCCTGGGGATGGGAGGCTGTGCTAGGGCTGAGGGCGCGCGTGTATGGAATGGACAGCGTCCCTGTGTTGGGACCAGCTCTGGGGCACTTCCCATTCACAGGTTCATTTCATACCCCACTTCACTCTAGGGGTTATGTTTTTTATCCCAGTCTCACAAATGGGGAAACTGAAGCTCAGAGTGGTCAAGTCACTTATCCGTGTCCCCTAGTCAGAGAGGAGCAAGCAGGATTTGACTTCAGGTGTCCTGATTCCAAGTCCTGTATGTGCATGTCTGCCCCTTTCTTTCTCTCTCTGGGTGTGTGTAGATGAGTACTTGAGCCCGACTCATTCATTCCTTTATTGCATAAATGCATGTGAGGTGCCCCCTTGCACCATGCCCTGTGCCTGGGTGTGTGAAAGACACCAAAATTGACAGTGTCTCGGGGAGCTCCCAGCCTAATGGAGATGAGAAAGGAAACCATCACACACTCACCTAGCCAGCCATTGCATCTCTGCCCAGTGCTTAAAGGGCAGCATAGAACAGGGAGAGCTGAACTGCATGGGGCCTCAGGGAGGGCTGCCCAGAGAACTGGCAGTTGAGCTGAGTAGGAGTCAGTTGACAGGCAAAGAGAAGGGTGTGGAGGGGTGTGTATTTAAGCAAGGGGGTAGCGTGTACCAAGGCTGGGGGCCTGGACAAGGGTGGGCCTCCAGCGGTTCTGTGAGGAGGCTGGTGTGGCTGGAGAGGGGTGGCAGGTGCGAGTGAGCTGAGGTGGGGCTGTGGGCAGGGCTTGTCAGGGTTTGGACTTTGCCCCGAGGGCCCTGGAGTGTTTGCAAATGTGTGTGTGTCTGGCCCAGACTGGACAGGCTTGGGTGGCAGGGGGGGCGGGGGGTGGACCGAGGCAGGGGCCTGATGGGGCAGCCATGGAATCCACAAGCGCCCCACAAACTCACCGTAGCTGAGTTTCTGACTGTGGAGGAGGGTTGGGGCCTCCCTGGGGTGGGACCCAGCTGGAGTTGGCAGGCTGATGAGGGGAGCTGGATACACCCAGGCAAGCTGGGTACACACCTAAGACAGAGCCACCTCCTGGGCCTCTGTTTCTATATCTGTGAAATGGGCCTTGCTGCACAGCCCCCCAAAATGAAGCTGGCTGGACTTTCCAATGTCTGCTGATTCAAACCCCAATTGTACTAAGGCCCAGAGAGGGCAGTGACTTTGGTGAGTGTTGCCCAGCAAGTCAGCAATTGCTTGGAGGTCAGACCCGGGGCTCCTATGACTGCCTGGGTCAGGGTCCTCTCCGGGATCCTGGAACATTAGCACTGGGGCTCATTCTCAAGAGTCACCCGACAGAACACGTCAGGCCTGGTAGATGACGCCACTGGTTTCCGGGCAGGTCCTCAGGTAGGCCTTCAAAGCACGAAACGACAGGCATCCCCCCACCGTAGCTCACAGCCTGGGCCTTCTGCCGGGTCTCACGGCCAAGAAAGTTATCCTGCCTGCCTGTCGTTCCACCGTCATTGAGTCAGGCATTTGGCTATGTGTATATTTCAAATGTTCCTTTAAAAAAATGTAGGTCTTTTCAGGAACTGTTCTACTTTCCATCTTCACTGTCAGGTAGAATTAGGACCAGAGAGTTGGGTGGGCCTATATGTGGAGACAGTCCAAGGAGAGATAGGGGGTGTTCTGAGGTCAAGCCGGGTCCTCGTCCTGGTACTAAGGGGCCCCATCCTGGAAGGAAGGAGACACTCCAGCAACCAAGGTAGTGAGAAGGAGGAGGAAGGAGTGTGTAAACCGAGGTCCAAAAGCAGGGGCTGGGGCACACATCCCATGAACAAACACTTGAGCTGAATGTGAACACCCTAGTTAATAGCCGACACCTTTTTTAACTGTTAATACCCTAGTTAACTACAAATGCCCTATTTAACAAAAACCTTCTTGAACACTCTAGTTAACAGCAAATATCTTTGTGAACAGTTAACACCCTAGTAAACTGCAAACATGCTACTTAACAAACACCTTGGTTAACAATGAACACTGTAGTCAACAGTGAGCACATCCTAGTTAGCAGTCAACACCTTCATTAACAGTTAACACTTTACATAACCAGAAGCATTTTAAATGACGCCAGGGTCTTTGGCGGGAACTCAGTTCAGCTGACAGTTGGGATGAGGCACTCGTGAGGGCATGGGGTGGCAGGCGGCTCAGGCCACACTCTGTCCTCCCGAGGCACCGGGCCAGCCAGTCCCAGCTGCCCACCTCACACCCCACTGGCTGCACTCCAGCTCCACTCTGGAATCCCGTTTACAAAGGGAAAGATGAAACGGCGCTGGAACATGAAATGCATTATTCAGCTCCAGCCAAACGCCACGCGTTCCCCTCGAGGGAGCTCAAGTTCCTCTTGTGTCAGAGATGAAAGTCCAGGCAGCTGGAGGGGATGGTGGGGGAGGCGGTGTTCAGCAGGGCGCATGGGCGGAGCCTGGAGTCATTTGACATCTTTCTCTCCTCACCCTCCCTTCGCCCCTGACTCTCTCCCTGTTAGTCTGCTCTTTCCACAGCCCCTACCCTGTCAGCCTGTCCAGCCACTAAGTCTGACTCACTTCTCTCTACCTCACTCTCCAACTGTCTCATTTCTGACTCCTCTTTGCCCCCAGCCCCATCTTCTCTCAAATTCTCTGCCTTTCCCATTCTCTGTCTCTCTCCCCTTCCCCTTTCGTCTCTGTATCTCTCTCTCCCTTCCTCATCCTCTAGATCTCAGACTAAGCACCACTTCCTCCAGGAAGCCCTCCCTGACCCCCAGGCCCAGCTTAAGTCCCAATATCGCATACTCCTAGAACCATGTTCCCTCCATTCAGAGCCTGTAGCTTTATTTGTGATGAAGATTACAAATCAGGGTGATTATTTAATGTATGTCTCCCCACCCAAGTTTAAGTTCCATGTCTGCTTTTGTCTTGCTTACTGTGTATCCCCACTGCTGGCAGGTGCTTAATAGCTGTTTCTTGTGAAACTTGGCTGAGTTCTTGCTCCAGCTGCCCCTCCTGCATCTTGTTTGTTTCCTCACTCCCCCCTCTCCACAGCTCTCGGTGGCCTAGGATGGCTCTTGGCTCTCCGCCTGCCTACCTGGCACCCTTGCAGCTCCCAGAGCAGAGACCAGGGCTGTATGGGGTCCAAAGGCCCCATATCTGACCCAGCTGCAGGTGCTCATCGGGCTTTTGTTGAAGGAATGAGTGGTGCACAGAGGAAAGGATTTGGCATCCCAGTCTGCTCTCCTTGCTCAACATTGTGTGACCCTGGGCAAGTCATGTCTTTCCTCTTTTTTTTTTTGTCTTCTTCTGGAGGTGCAGCGGGTGGCGGGGGAGGTGGTGGTGAGGCCTACAGAGACATGTGATGGGAAAGTACTTAGGAAACCACACAGGGCCTTGTTGGTGTCTGCGCCTATCAGATGTTAGTGTGATGTTTTCCTGGTATCTGAGCTCCGAGGGAATGAAGTCAGTTTGCAACCCCCAATGGAGCCCAGATTGGGGACTGGGATGCTGAGGCTCTCAGTGAGGGCATTGCAGGGAGGAGGAAGTTGAAGTTAAAACTAAGTTCATTTGTGGGTGCGTTATTGAGCACCTACTATGCTCCAGGCATTTTTCAAGAGTCTATTTGAGCAGACAAAGCAGCATTCTGCTCCTGGTTTCCCATGCAGACCTTCCATCCTCCATGCATTTGCCAGATGTGCACAGAGCACCTACTGTGTGCTGGGTACAGTGTAGGCACCCGGACAGAGCAGTGAAATGCTACCCTGCCATGACCACTACCCTCTTGGGGCTCACATTCAGAGTGCTGTCTGCTCAGGGCTGGGCTCCCTTCCACACTCAGTATTACCTTCGATCTGCCCACCCAAGCTGTGATGACAGCAGCCTTCTCCCTGCTTGTTTGATGAAGAAACTGAGAAGCCAAGCAAGTTGCCCAGGGCCACATAGCCCAAGGTCATGTGTGCGAGAAAGTGAAGGATCCCAATCAAAACCCAGGTCTGTTTGATGTTAGGGTCCTAATTCTAACATTGGGTTCAACCTGTCTTCTCTTGCCAAGCTTCAGTTTTGCTGTCTGTGCACTGTGAAGCTGACCTGGGTGACCTTGGAGATCATCCAGCAATGTGGGCCAGTGGGAGGAGAGCCAGAGCCAGCAAAGGTGTGGGGTGTGTGCACAGTCTAACATCCTTTCTCCACTGGCCAGCTCAGCCTCTGTGGAACTTTTCTGGCTCCAGAGTCCGGAGGTGGTTCTTGTTATTGGCTCCAAATGACTTTTGCATCTATTTATTTGCTGCATTTTGATTTGCATTCAATTTCCGGTCCATTCACAGCGTCTGTGCTACCTGGGGGCTGCGAAATCGAGGCAGCCAGGAGTGCAGTTTGGACACGCCTGAGAGCCACCATCCTCAGAGGAAGAAATGCTTGACTGACTCCACAGAGGAGGGGCTGGGTGGGATGGAGGCTGCCCTGCACCCTACCCGCCTTGCCGGAGCCAAATAGGCTGGGCCTCTTGCTGGAATTCAGACTCCTTGGCACAATTGACACACACTCCCTAACACACAACTGAATGGGAACCTCAGTTTCTGGGGCCTTCAGGAAAATCAGGCTCTGGTTTTCACAGAGGATTTGAAATCCTACTGAAAGTGCAGGGGCATTTGAGAAGGGAGACCAAGGTTTGAATCTCAGCTGGACCCCTCCAGCCTCTCTTCCTGTCACCCTCAGTGGAGTCTTTCTAACATTCAGTCTGACCTTGTTACTCTCCTGCTCAAGACTCTTGCATGGCTCCCCATTGCTCTCAGGCTCAGGTACAAGCTTCTGGCCTTCTAAGCCCTGTCCACATCAGCCTCCTTTCTCAGCACTGCTGCCACACACACTAAGGTCCAGCATCTCCCAGAACCTCATGTTTCCCAATGTCCACATGTGTGCATAGGCTGTTCCCTCTGCCCAGACCCTTTGTCCCTACCTTGTCCTCTAGGCAAATTCCTAGCACTCTTCACAGATTGTGAGAACAAGAGCTGACTTTCTATACCAAGTATTATACTTCATTCTTTATATGCCTACTCACTTGTACTCATAGTCCGTTGAGAGGGAGTCTCATTACCAGCTCTCCAGAAGTCAGCAGAGGCTCAGAGAAGCCATGTGAGTTGCCCAGGGTCACACAGCATGATGCCAGTGCAGGCAGTCCAGCTCCAGAGTCCATGCTTCTGACCTCAGAGCCTTAGAACCCAACTTAGAGACCACCTCCTCAGATTTCTCAAGCACACACACACATACACCCCACTGTCCATCACCCCCTACCTTCCTACCTGGGAGACGCCCTTCCTCTTCTCAGGTACTTGTGTATCCAGGAAGGTTTTGATTATTGCATTTCTACACTAGGGTGGTGCTTTGATTTTTTTGCACGACTGACTCTGTTATGAGATACAAAGGCTCATTAAGGGCAGTGGCTGTGGGTCCCCAGTGGCCTGGCACAAAGGGTGAACAGAAACTGGGATTGTTCTCATCAGGTACCCTGCAGAGATGATAGAAAGAGCAAATCAAGTAAGAGCTGTAAACAGACCTTGTGTGGCTTCTGGTGGAGGGGTCAGGTTTGGAGGAGAGAGTTCTTATACCGAGAGGTGGCATGGATGGCTGGAGTCCACACAGCAATGACCAGTAATGTCTACACTGCCTTCCCTCCACAAAAATAATATAGGGACTTTGTCTCCTGGACAGTCTCTGACAGTGTACCCCATTATCTGGCTCAGTATCACTCCACCCCCTGATCCCCAGCCTTGGGTGTCTTGGGGAGAAGGAGGGTGCCAGCTGGGAAGGGGGCTCTGATGGAGGCCATATATCACAGTGGCAGCTGAAGCAGAGAGACAGGAGTGATTTTTCTTCACGGTTTACAGACAAATGAGGTGGACAGAAAATGGATGGCAACCTTCGGCAGGGAGAGCCCTGGGGCCAGGGAGCTGGTCATGATGGCCTGGGCAGCAGGGGACGCATTCCCAGGGACCTCTGCATCCCACCCCAAGCTACTGTCTTTGGCGTATGGTAGGAAGGAGTCATCACAGCAGGAGAGAGAAGGTTTGAGTGAGGTGGTCTGGGTCTGTGCTGCTGTGTGACCAGGGCAAATCAGGCCCTCTCTGGGCCTCAGTTTCCCCTTTGGCACAGTGAGTGAACCGGGGGACCACAGAGGATGGCGCTACAGCTTTGACTGACCGTGGTCGCTGAGCACTGACTCATCAAGGCCTGGCAGAATCTTGGGGCAAGAAGAATGGGGGCTTCCCCCCAAACCTCTTTATTCCTTATCTGTCCCAGAGAGGCCTGGAGAGTCAGGAAATGGACACAGTCCTGGCAGAGGCCTCCTGGCTAGATTTTCCCTACTTCCAAATTGTCCTTGAATCTTAAGGTTTAGAGAGTCTGGGGTCTTAGAGCCTGGAGAACTTATTATCCTAGAAACCCAGATCCCTCAACTCTGAGTGCAGTGGGTATAATTCTCCACCTACACCCAGGTGTATAAGGAATGTTGCTTTCATTGTTTTTCTGTAATGCAATGTGCTTTCCATTTGGAGGCCCTGATCTGTCACAGTGGGAGAAACCAGGCAGATTGGGCTCCCCTCTTTCGTGGGATTGGAGGACATTTGGGGAACCAGTACAGGTCAAGGGGGAGAAGAGCTGACCCTCAGTGGTCCATCCATCAAGACATGCTGCCCCTCTGTCGCTGGTCCCGTGGTGTGCTGCTGTTTGCGAGCCCCGCTGGGTCTGGTGCATCTCCTGCACCATGCTGGGCTTGCGGGCCTCTGAGAGCCCATCTCAGGCCTGTGTATCCAGACTTTTCTTCTCTGGGGCAACCTGGAATGGGGCACACATCACTGCTGCTCTCAGGTGCTCCAGACCTGGCTGTGAGTTTTGTCATCACCCTCAGCCCTGCAGCTTTAAAGGCTCTTGGTTTCCCTCCCACTCTTATCCCAAGGCCCAGATGAGGGGACTGTGTTGGGGCCTCAGGGGTGACTGGGAACCTGGTCACTCCCTAGATCATCAGCTTCTCTCCCCTCTGCTCTCTGTGCCCCAAGCCCTTCCGTCTCCTCTTAGGCTGCAGCTCTGCAAACTCACGGCCAGCAGGACACCCAACTGGACATTATGGGTGGACTCAAGGGTGAGGAGATAACAAAGTGGATTCATATTTCAAAAGGCTCCTTTGACTACAATTGAAATTGTAGAATGAGACAGTTTTGGGATCTTGGAATCTCAAAATCACAAAAACTCAGTATTAGTCGATTCCCATCAGCAGGAGGATGGATCAATAAAGTGCGGCAAATTAGTGAATTGAATGTACCGGTTAAAGGTAATGAACTTCAGCTATGTGTATTGACATGGAAAAATTTCAGTTATGATGGTGAGTGGGGAAAAAAAGCACATTGTAGAGAGCTATGTATGATTTGATACCATTCATGTAAATATAAAAAAACCCTCACCAACAGTGTGGATACATTCATAAGCCCTTAAAATATGTAAACAGGGATGGATGGGAAGGCTACACACCCTATTCCTGGGGAGTGTTTCCTTTGGGCTGGGGAGAAAGAGAAAGGAATTGAACTGGGAATGGTATATACAGGGCTCTTCAACTGTAGCTATAACATTTTCTTTCTTTTAAAAGGTAGTAACTGACAAGATGTGGATATATAAATATATATGTATGTGTTTTGTGTATGTAAGTTTACAATATTTTTTTAAAGAGTGGCATGCTCTAGGTAGCCTTTTTTCACTTACTGTTCTACCGCTGAGACTCACATCTATTGTTGCTTGTTGCTATTCATTCATTTTGGCTGATGGATAACATTCTATTGTATGAGGTTCCAAGAGGATGCAGATCCCCAAGACCTCTCAGACACTGCTGGTGGTGTGCAAATTGATACAACTACTTTGGAAAACAGTTTGGCAGTATCTCATGAAGCTGGGTATTCAGCAATTTCACTCCTCCGTCCATATATACTCAAGAGAAGCTCTTGCACATACACAACAGGAGACATGACAAGAATGCTCGTAACTGTTCTACTCAAGATAGCAGAAAACTAGAAACAATCTAGATGCTCATCAGCCTGACACTGGATGAATATATTTGTTTACTGATGAAATAAACTGGAAAAAATAAGAGGTAAAAACTGAAGCAAGTCAAGCATCATTTTGGTATAAGTTAAAACTGGGTTGAGTATACTGGTTTTCATTTTATTATTCTTTATCAAACATTAGATGTTTGCAATAATAAAAAGAAATTGTATTTAAAAAAATCCTGAATCATAGTATCTCGGACTTAGTAGACCTGTAACCTTTGGTGTCAGAAGGGGTTTGAGATGATCTAGTGTGTCGGGAACACCTGGGATCTCACACAGTTTGCTTCCAGCTCTGTGTACTCCCTGCAATGAAGTGGCCCAGAGCTGCAGATGAGATAACTCCAGGGATGGATCTGGACAAGGGACAAACTGTACAAATTACTCATCAGGAAAGAAAGTGACCTGGGGGACACAGGAGGAGCTGCACAAGTTAGGGGAACCAAAGAGGGGACCAGTGGCTATTAAAGCCATGTCCTAGAGATGGGTTTCTAAGAAAGCAGGAAGGGATCTGCATAGATGAAAAAGGGTGTCCCAGACCCAGAAGGTGGCATATGGGTCCAGCCTGACAGGGGAGGCTGGTGGGCCCAGGGCATTAAGCCTGAAAATTCACATCTCCCTCAGCCCTTACTCCAGAATCTTGTTCTTCTCCCCAAGTCCCCTTTTGCTTGGCAATCCAGTTCCCCAGTCCCTCCAGGACATCTGTACCATATCTTCCTTTAATAACATCAAGGGCATGTTCCAGGATGCACGTGTGCCTGAACACATGGACTGTGTACCTACATACGCATGGGCCTGGGCCTGTGTACACGTGGAGTCCCAGGGGAAATTAGCTGTGGACATGTACAGCTCCACTTGGACCTAGGTCAGACCACACCATCTCTATTGCCAGATGACTCCCAGCTTCTTTCTGGCTTCTCTCCCATCTCATCCTCTCTATGCTCCATACTGCAACCAGGAGTGGGGAGAGTTTTCTGAAGCACAGAAATAACTCTGTCACTCCCCTGCATTGATGAGCAGGTATGCATCAAAGACAAATTAATAGGCTTATGCATGTGGGTCCCTGCATCAATGTGTGCACACATGTAAATGTGTGTAATATACTTTTTGCTTTTAAATATATATTTTACTTTTTGATCGGGTAATGCCTGGACATGGTAACAACTTCATCCAACACAAAAAGATACACAGGAAAAGTCAGTGTCCTAGGAGTTGACTTCTGGAATGGTAGAGGAAGGACTTCCAAGAATCTCCTTCATAAAAACAAGAATACTGGAAAACCTCTCAAATACACTTTTTTGGAATGATGGAAATTAACTAATGACAACAACCCAAGGAATGTTTATTCAAGAAAAATGGCTGAATCTTGGTAAGGACAGTGGGTTTTATGATACGTTTTTTATAAAATGAAAGAATTTGTCCCTAGCAGACCTGTTTTACAGGATATACCAAAGGGAGTCAGTTCCTTTAGGCTTCAATGAAAGGACACTCTTCAGTACCTCAAGTCTGCAGGAACAAAGAAAGAGTATAGAAATAAAGAGGGAAGTTAAATATATAGGTAAATATATGGCATATAAACGTAATTTGCATATTTTTCTTCTCTTACCTAAAATAAAAGACAACTGCATAAAGCAATAATTATAAAACTATGTTGATGGGTTCATAATGTATAAAGATGTAATTCGTATGACAACAGTAGTCAAAAGAAGAAGGGAGCTCTAATCGAGCAAAGTTTTTGTGTATTATGGAAATCAAGTTGGTACCGATCCAAACTAAATTGCTGTAGGTTAAAATGTTAACTGTAATCCAGAGAAACCACTAAGAGACAACTAGAGATATAATAAATATATACAAAACATAAAAAAGAAACAACTAGAGAATTCATCTCACCAACAGTATACCAGGGTTCCTTTTCTCCTCATCCTCACCGGCATGTTACCTCTTGCCTTTCTGACCATGTCCGTGTTAACAGGTGTGAGGTGATATCTCATTGCTTCACATGCTTTTTTTTTTAACCCACTTTTTCACATGTTTTGAGAGCCCCCGTACCAGAGGTCTGCCCTGTGTGTAGCAGACAGCTCCCTTGTAGGTCCCCAGCAGATGGCTCCTGAATATGTTTATGGCTTTCTGTGTCTTCATGTAAGGGCCTTGCCTGGGCGGGCTCACTGTAGAAGTGTGGGAGAGTTAATGCCCAGAAACAACAGTCAACCAATGAGGAACAGGAGTTTCAGAGAACCCCCACCCCCACCCCCGGCCCGACTCCTTGCCCTTTGGCAGCACAATTCCAAAGTGTTGCACATAGTCTCTGAGAGCATGTCTAGCAGGACTGAGCCCCAGGAACTCCCAGTGACAACTCACTAATACCCCCTCCTTGCTTCCTGTCTTCTTCACTGTGCTTTCTGTGATCCCACAGCAGCTACTTGCATCTAAATCCCTGTCTTAGAGTCTTCTTTTGAGAGAACCCAGATTTAGATGCTGTTTGTCCATGTGTGAATATGGGCGCACACACGTTCATGTCCATGAATGCATAGGAATCAAAGCATGAATGAGGGTATGTGTGCACCCGCAGAAGCTTTCTGTTCGAGAAGTGGTGTGAAGGTGTATGTGCAGGTACCCGTTTGGGATGCTTATCTCTAACGCAGATGCATCTATTGCGTGCCCATGCATGTCAGTGTCCATGCACATATACACATTTGTTACATGGTGCTTAGATGGACTCTCAGACCTGTTTGAGGGCATGTTTGTGCACATGCATGTGCAGTGAGGACGAGGGCGCCTGAGAAGGGCCCTCAGAGGCTGGCTGGTGATTAAGAGCCTCTTGCCGGGTGGCGCTGGGAAGACAGGCAGGATGTGTGCACTGCAATAGCGGCCCATCTCCCACCCCCTCCCTCTGCAGCCACCTGTCTCGAGACAACCTCATCAGTCTGGCCTCAGATGTGTGTTCTCTCTGATGGGAGGCACCTGGAGCGGCTGTCAGCGGCCTCACCAGCAATAGCAGGAGCCTGCCTGGCACCTGTTGGCAGCACCTAATCGCCGCCCTGGTGACGGCTGCTGGGAGGGAGCAGTAAGGTGACATGGGGCAGCTATAGTTGGGGTCTGGGTACTCTTTGCTCCACTGTTTCTTGACCCCTCTACAAGGAAGGGTGGGCCTCATTTCCTGTACATCTGGAATCACAGACCCCCTCTCCACCCCACCTTCAATGGCTCCCCCTCACTGACTTTGACTCTGGCCTCCGCCACCCACGGTCTCCACCCCAGCTCTCTTTGGAGGACAGCGTTGGTGCTATGCCTCCCTGGGTTTCCTGCACTCTCTGCTTCCAAGGCGTTGGCTTCCCTCTTCTGCCCAGTGAACTCATCCTTTCCAGGGCCAGGTCACAATCCCCTTTTTCATACAACCTGCCTTGCTTCGCACAGGTAGATTCTTCTTCCCCAGACACCCCCAGCTCTGTGCACATCCCTCTGCTATCACACTTATTGGTTGTCAGGAAGGAGGATTCAGGTGGATGCTTGCCTCTGACTCCCAATCCCAATGTCTGAGGCTCAAGGAGGGAGACTACGTGTTCAGGTACCCTCAGCCCAAGGGGCCAAGGGCCAGAGGCAGGACAGGGTCTGGACCACAGGAACTCAACACTTTTGTTGTTAAAATGAGACCACCAGCTGGTGGTGAGGAGTCTAGAGGGCACAGGGAGGGCCAAGAGCCATCTTGCTCCCCACAGGTAGGGGCTGCTGACTACAGGGCAGAATTTCAAGGTCCTGGGAAAGGGGACAGAGCTACAGTCCAGCAAAAACTGGAGCATCTGATTGAGTCCTCCATTGAAGGAAAATGGAGCAGACCTGGGCTCAAATCCCAGCCCCTCCTACTTATTCGCTGTGTAACCTTAGTTACTTTACCTCTCTGAGACTTAGTTGCTGCCATTATACTATGAAGATTACAGCGCTCAGTTTAAGGAGATAACTTGGGGAGGGCCTAGCACAGATATATTATGTAGCAAGGGCTGGTCTCTACCTTGGGAAAGTCAGCCCCAGCTCTGCCTCCTGGGGCTGCCCAAGACAAACAGGGAACCCTGCCAATTCCGGCTCCCTGTGGCTGGTGGGCAAGAGCTCCTGGCAGCCCCCAGGCTGCACTTGGCCCGTGACTCCTTTACTTTCTAACTATGTGACCCTGAGCACGTCATTTCACCTCTCCACTCCCCAGCTTCCTGCCCTATCAACTGGAGATACTACTAGAACCCACCTACCTCACAGGGTTGTTTGTCAGAATGAATTGCTATTAATTGCTATAGGAGTAAATTACTTTTTATAATTGTTATGGATGTTAAAATTAATTGCTTTAAGAGTTAATTGCTTTAAATGCTCACCACGGTCCCTGGCACATAGTGGGCACTCACTACTCATCTGCTGTAATCATTGTCATTATCAAACCAATGTCTGAGTGCCTCCTCCATGCCAAACTTGGTCCCAGGCACCAAGGACCTTAGAGAGCACAGAGCCAGGTATGATTTGGTCCCTAAGCATTCAGAGTCCTTGGGGGCTGGCAGAAGGGAGAGATGGAAGCATCCAAATGACATGTGGAAAGGCAAAACATTAACAAGACAGAGTCAGAGATAGGTGAGGTGCAGGAGGGCTCCCTGGAAGAGAAGAGCTTTGACCAATGCTTTCATGACTGGGGATGCACCAACAGTGTAAGTAATGTTTACTGAGAACTTACTGTGTGCCAGGCACTGTAAGTGTGTTGCCCGCCTTGTCTTATTTAAAGCTTGTAATTGCAATAGGTAGTAGGGACTATTACATGCATTTCGAGTATGAAGAAACTGGGGCTTAGGGAGATTAAGACACCAGCCAAGATCACTAGAGCCTGAATTTGAATTCTCAATTACTTTAGCTCCAAAGCCCATGCTCTTCTGAAATCCAGGTAGAAGGATGTAAAGTGGCAGTTAGGAAGAGGGTGGGTGCAGGCACTAACTGCACACCTGGTCTAGAGGTTTGTAGGCCCTGGGCTAGGCACTTTGCCCGCTTGATCACATGCAATCCTTATAACAAGCCATATAAAGGAGACAATATTCTATCACCACTTTGTTTCACCAGATGAAACAATTGAGGCTCAAAGCAGTTGTGCATTTTGCACAAGGTCAAACAACTAGAAAGTGGTCTGACACCGGGGGTGTGTCCTGGGAACAGATAAATAATTGTTCAGTGTGGCTAAAGATTTGGGTCCTTGAAGGAAACAAAGTATGGAGCAGTTGGAGTGGATCGCGGAGGGCTGGATGCCTGTTCATGCCGTTCATATGGTCGACAATGGGGGGCCACTAAAGACGGGGCCATGGCAGGGCCAGAGCTGCGTCTTCCAAAGATCAGTCTCACTGCAGCACCTAAGCTGGATTGGATGGGGTGAGAGAGGCAGCAGGAGCGCACTCAGGAGACAGCACCAAGGCATTGCTGACTTTGGGTGACAAGCGATATGGACAAAGTGGCCTTCTGCCCAGAAAGGACAACAGAGCTCAGAAATGAGAAACAGCCAGGGGCAGGCCCATTAGCCTTATCAAAAAGCTGATTGCTCTTAGCAAAGTACTGAATACGATTTCCCACTATTAGGGCCTAAACCTGGGCTAGCAAGATCATTAATTCTAAAGATAATCATTAAGCTGAGAGGATAGTATTTTAATATACGGCAACAGGCGAGCTATTGTCATTTTTCTCTTCTATCTTGATTGCAGGTCACCCAATTAGAGCTGGCTTCAAATGCCCCTTCCTGGAGGTAGTGAGATAAGGCTTAATGTCCTCAAACAGGAGCTATTGGCTGTGACGAGAGGCCCATAAATATTAATAAATCTATAATTAGTCCCATGGAAAGGGGGATCAATCCAGGGGAACGTTCCACCCATTAATACTAGAAATCACTTTTGCAAAGTTGCTGGGAAAGCACGGCTTTTCTCTTCCAAATGCCAGGCCGTTCTTTGTTCTTAGAGAACACAGTTCTGTTCGATCCAAGAGACACGGATTCATGTCCTGCTCTGAGACGGCACCCAGGGGGTGAGGAGCGCACCGGGAGGGCTCATAGGGGAGAAAGGCTTTCCGGAAGTGGTGATGGAAGGTTGGGTGCCCCCATGATATAGTCTTTATTTTAATGTTTAACTTTTTATTATTGTATTCTGAATCTTAGTGAAGAAGACTTCTTATTTTCGTATAAAATTAGAGAGTGATAGTGAGTGGCCTATGGAGGGGGGCTTGTAGAACTGTGAGGCGTCCAGAGGCATGAATATATGTTGTTTCTCCATCTAAAATTTTGTATTGAGGTCTAACATCTATCCAGTAAAATATGAAAATCTCTAAGCATACAGCTCAATGACTTTTTACATATGTATACACCTGTGTAACCAATACCCAGATGAAGGTATCAGATGTTTCCGTCACTCCAGAAGGCGCCTTCGTGCTCCTCCCAGTCAACACCCCCCCATGGATAACCATCCTTCTGACCTCTAGTGCCATAGACGACAATTTGCCTGTTCTGCACTCCACGTGAATGGCATCAAACACTATGAGCTTCTAGGCCTGGCTTCTTTTACTCATTAAATTTCAATATCAGAGGTGAATTACAGTTTTTAGGTAATGGTTATTTTTTTTCTGATCACAAGAATAACACTTGTCATTGTAGAAATGATACAAAGCACAAATGAACAGAATAGAAAGTAATGGACATCACCTTTGTAACTGAGTACTTCTAAGAGCATTTCTATTTTTTTATTATAATAATTAGACATGCCCATTGTAGAAATTTTGGAAAACAAAAACCTTTGCTTGCAATTGACAGAAACTCAACTTCAACTGACTCCAGCAAGATTCAATTTTTTGGCTCACGTAACTGATAGAACCAGGGACTCGAGCAATGTCTCTGTCTTCCTCCCCATCTTTTCCAAGCATGACTTTATTTATGCAAAAAGATTCTTTCTATGGCTGATGAAATGTGGCCACTGTCAACCTCAGACTCAGCAACCCTAGCTGACAGCCTCTCTCTCCCAGGGCATCACTGTGGCTGGGCTTATGGGGGACTCTGATTGGCCAGCCTGAGTCACGACTGAAGAAACATCATGGCTGCAGCTTCATCACAGAGAGCTGGGGAGCGAAGGGGAGAAGGGTTCCCTAAAAGTACCAGAAGGAAGGCTGAAAAAGAGTTCAGGGGTGACTAAAGTAGGGAACCTCAAGTATTGTCTGCTCTCTGGGGCAGGAAATTCTTCATGAACGGGAGTTGAGACTGCCTCATCTCCTTGGTGCCCTCTTACCCAGTGGTCTCATTCTTCTGTCCCCACCTTGTGCCTCCACTTCATATTTTTCAAGGTCAGAAAAGATTTGGGGCTTGAATAATGAGGCACCATGTGGAGAAGACAAACCTTAACAATCTAGTCAAAACCAGCAGACCACGAGGTCCTGTGTGTACCAGGCCAGCCTCCTGGCTGCGCTCTCAGCGTCCAGCCCAGAGCCTGGCCACAAAGATGTGCCATCACATGTTTGACTAAATGGATGGAGATGGTAACAGCATTTCTTGAGCACTCACTGTGTGCCAATTCTCCACAATTCTCTAGACATCTTGCTTTATCCTATTAAATAACAAAGATTCAACCAAGTAAATCTGAAGATCTAATCAGCTTTAGTCAAAGATTCATGAGTCGGGTAGCAGCCCTTCTAGCAACAGAAAGGAGCTCCAAAGGGCTACAGAAAGGGAAAGGTTTTTAAAGGCAGGACAATGAGTGATTAAAAACAATTTTTATCAGGTAAGGTCATCTACCTTTAGAGGACAAAAAGGCCCTAGGAGGTAGATCACCTGACCTGTGCTGACCAGGAAATTCCAGGCTGACTGGTTAAGAGTACAGTTCTAGGGAAGGCTGAAACTGTAATTAGGTCAGGTGTTAAGCCCTGGTTTGGTGACATGGGCCTGACACAAGTGTCTCCATATTGGATCTGTGGTTTTCCTTTTAACAATTCTCACAACTCTCTTTTGTGGTATATTGTTTTGATTCCCAGATAACAGATTTTGCTCTTTCATTTATGTCACCATTTATTCACTTTTGAGTGTCTGCGGCGTGCAAGACAGGCAAGATACCAACTCTCGTTCCCGGAGCTTACAACCTAGTGGATGGAGAAACTGAGGCCCACACAGAGGCTGAGCGGAGTGGAGCAGGGGAGGTTGATGGGGGAGTCCCTCCAATCCTCCAAAGGGAGGAATCCAGAATAGTGATGAAAGAGGTTGCGGAGCTCCGAGGTGGGCTAGGCTGAACGGCAAATTATTCTCTAGGAGTCTGGTCGGGTTTCAGGCCCTCTCGCCTCCCTCCTTCCGCTCTTTTCTTCCCCTCCGCTGCCTCCGGGGCGCAGTGATTGACGCGGTAATTGGCGCGCGTAGGCACCGGGCTAATTGAGGTCGGGCTGCAGATTGCAGCGGCACAGAGGCGGGGCTGCGCGCTCTCCCTCCCTGCAGGGCCCGGAGCGCGGAGGGGTGCGGTGGGCCAGCGGCCTGGCGCCTTCTTTTTCCGTGGGGAAAGGGCTTCCGGGGGCAGGCGGCCCCGGTAGGGCTCCTGCACTTTCCTGAATCGTTGGGACAGGAGACGCCAGGCTGGGCATCATGGGCGACAGGGAAGCCCCCCTAATCCAAGCTGACTCCCTCCCGTGGTGCCTGAGTTCCTCCGGAGAGAGGCGCAGGAAAGCCAGCCCAGAGCGGGTTTCTTACAGCGGGAAGCCTGGGCGAGTAATTTCTGCTCTTTGAGCTCCATTCTCATTCATGCACTCACTCACTCACTCATTCCTTCAACACTTATTTGGTGCCTTACAAGTTTCAGGCACTGGAGACAAAGTTGAAATCAGACATAACCCCATCCTCAGCAAGCTGGTATCCAGTGGGGAGATACACAAACAAACCAGTATATACTATTACAGAGGTGCTGGGGAGAGTTGTACTTGTAGGGGATAATTCCTATGGATGGTCAAGGAAGGCCTCTGGATGGAAGGGACATTGCAGTTGAGGCCTGGGGAATGAGACACACTGGGAGAGGACAGTATGTGTGTGCATGTGTGCGTGTGTGTGAACCAGCAAGGACAGACCTCCTCTCCAAGACAGAAAAGGCCTGATGAATATGGTCCCACATTGTGTATGTCATTCTGCAGCTTGCTTGTTTGGCCCCACATATTCCTGAGATGGAGGAGGACTTGGCTAGTTTAGGGAGAGGCAAGAAAATTCGTAGGGCTGGAGGCTCAGTGCAGACAACTGGCTTGGGGAGGATAGTGCAAAAAATGTGCAGGCAAAGATTTATCTAGCCTTGAAGTTAAGATCTTTCCTAATCTGGCCCCTGTAACCTCTTCATCCTCTGCCTGTCTGGAGTCAGGGAAGGGGGCTTGGGCTGAGAGACAAGAGATGGCCTGAGTCTTCATTTCCATTCAAATTCAGCATAAAACTTTGGGGAGGTTCTTTCCCCTTTCCCATCTGTAAAATGGGTGTATGTGTGAGACCAAGTGAAGATCAGTGGTTTTCTGCTGAGTTCTTGTTCTTTTTTCTTAGATTTTTGAATTTGGCTATTTGACATTCATTAGTCACAGGGCCAAACTAGTGGCCAAAACTATTTACATCCCCCTGTGATCCAAAGCCCATACTCTGGTTTCTAACTCTCCCACACTGAGCCAGTATTTCCATCCAGCCAGTATTTCTCCTGCCCTAAATCACCCCAGAGCTGGCTTGCAGACAACTAGAGATGTCCTCTATGTCCCAAAGCCCACTGGAATGATGCGAACTAACCGATCCCCAGCGGTTACCCTGTCCTGCCTTGTCTGTCTGGTAGAAACTCTGTAAAGGTTGTGGCCCATGCTTTCCGATCGCTCTGCTCCTGCCTTCTGGTGCTTCCTCGTGTGGCCCTGTGTGGTGTGGTGCGCCCTCTTCTCTCAGGAGTTGTAAGTAATGGCATTAACCTCTCTGTGTTCACTCAGTCAGCTTTGTAAATTAAGACCTGGGCTCAAGTCAGGTTCTCAGAGTCGGATGGTTACTTGAAGTCCCTTTCGGTGCTGTCAGGAGGACTGTGGCGAGCAGGGGCCAGCTGCAGAGAGCGGGCTGGGTATGTGGGCCTTAGCCCTCCTCCCTGATCTCAGTGACAGCTGCTCTCTGGGATGCAGGTAGCTGCAACATCGGGAGTTTTGTTGCTCCTTATACTTCCACAAACCTTGGTCCTGAGGGCTTGTCCACCCTAAGGATTTGTCTGGCTCCCACCTGGGTCATGCACCTGGCATAAACCCATCCACTTCTGTGCAGTGTTGTCAGAGGGGCCTGTGGGCCCAGGCCCGAGTGGTGGCAGCTTCTCGATAACAGACTATCACCTTGTTGCTCCTCTGCTCCTGCACCCCATCTTCTTTGTTATAAATGCCATGCTTTCAATTCCTCTCTGCCTGAAATATCTACAGTCGTTTCTGTTTCTCTGACTGGACCATGACTGATAGACCCATACACCTTTGTTAATTAGAAGGGTGTGAAGAAGGCCTCAGGCTCACCTGCGCATGAGTTCCATTTTGGCGGCATTACTAAGAGTATATTGCCCGGATCTAGGACAGTGATATCTGGATCTCCTCCGTGTTGGTCAGTCAGCCTGGAGGATGGAACTGGACGAAGTTCTGGGGTTCTCAATAACCCTGACTGGGTGGATGGACAGTATGGTAACTGGTGAGAATGTAAGATTCTAAGTTATCTTTTCTTATCTTACCTCCTCACTGGTCTGCCTGCCCCCAGCCTTGTCCCCTCCATTTTCCACCTGATGAACCTGAGGGTCTTTCAAAAACAAATCCAATCAGGCAACCTTCCCCCCTGCCCCGAATTAAACTCCTTAACGACTCTCTGATGCTCACAATTTTTAATCTGATGTTCCAGAGCTTTCCTAATCTGGCCCCTGTGGTCTCCCCAGCCTCTGCCTGCCCTATCCTTGCCTTGCAGGTTATAATCTAGCTGTCCTGAATCACCTGCAGGTCTCTGAGCACGCTCCATTTACTCAACTGATAATTATTAAGCACCTACTCTGGGCCAGATGTGGTCTTGGAATGGGGAGTCAGTAGTAGACAACTCAAAGTCTCTTCCTTCATCTCACTTCCAGGCCTTTGCACATGCTGGGCCCTTTGCTTGGAACACTTCCTCCCTGGTTTTCCACCACTTTCTCTCATTTCACCTCCTTTTCTGCTACCTTCAGTGCTCAGCTGAGGCAGTAGTTGCTTAGGAAATAATCTTTGACCTGGATTCCCCCACCTCCCAGACTGTTTAGTTATGTCCTTTGTGTTGCTACAATCCCCTGGGCTTCCTCCAAACATGGATCTCTGAGTTGTTACTGCTGGTTGACTCTGAGAGCTTCTAGAGGGTGGGACCATGTCTGATGTGGGTCTGTGTCCCTAGACTTAATAGTTTCTGGCATGTGAATTTGTAGAATGAAAGCATGAATGAATACCCATGGGCTAGGAAAATCAGGAAACATTTTTTGAAGGGAAGTGATTATGAAGGTCTTCAGGGGCCACCTAAGATCATTCTAAACACAGACTAGAGGATGCAAGATAGACCCTTCCTTGGTTCCCATTATCCTCAGCTTTCGCATTCAAGGCACCTCATGATCTGTTCCTACTGACCTCTTCAGCCCTGTGTGTGCTTTCTCAACCTAAATCCAGCCCTGTTTGTGTTTACTCAACCCAAATCCAGCCCTTTAAGCCAAATAGGATTTTGGATTTGATTTCAGCCAGATCCTGGCTGTGTGAATTTGGAAAACAACTTCGCCTCTTTGTGACTCCATTTCCTCGTCTTTAAAAGGTTTTAGGCGATTTCTGCCTCCCAGGGTTTTTGTGAAAACTCAAAGACACAATCCATGTAAAGCACAAAGCTCAGGGTTTGGGCCATAGTCAGTGCTCAGTCAATGGAAGCTCTTAATGTTATTATTTTTGTAAAGGGCAGGAATTGTCCTGGGGACCTTTCCGCAGTGGTCAGAGTCATGGGGCTGGATTTGCTCCTTCGAGTTCTGCAGGTGGCGGTGGGGCAAGACCGGGACAGGCTGGTGCAGGCTGGTAATTTACACAGCTGTCAAAATCAGATCTTTAGTGCTTTTGGCCAACGGCTAGTATAAAAATTTTAGAATGAAATATAAAGTACAATCTAATCTTCAGAGTAAATTATAAAACATGAAGCAGAACTAAATTAGACAGACAATGCAATCTCACTGAACTAAACCAACATCTTCCCAGTCACAACTCAGGGCTGGGAGGAAGACCACCTCTGCTGGGTCCCCAGAGCATCACGGACAGGGAACTGGAAGGGTCACAAACATACATGTAGCTTTCAGGACTTGAGTTACTAGATTCAGTCTCTTTTGTTTGAAAACTAGTTAAAAATTTTATTACAAAAGTAATATATTCACACAGTGAAATATTCAATTATTACAAAGAGAGAAAATGAAAGTTTCCCTCTCACCCCAGACATCCAGTCCCTGTCTCCCCAATAATAACTATTGTTTATCTTACCTGAAAATTTCCATCCCTTTGCAAGTACAGACAGATACAAATAATTCCTTTCTGTCCAACTCAGTCAACATTTTACATCCTGCCTTTTTCACTCAATGACTCTGGGAGATCTTTTAATATTAGTGCTTGTTGGGGACACTATTGGCAGTCCACTATGATCCCCTTGGATGTCTTTTACTGGTTTGGGTGTGTCCCCAACATCTGTGGGCTTTGCTTCTAAGAGTTCACACCGGTGACCTTCAGTGGCCTGTCCACAGGCCACTGGAACTGCCTTGCCACGCAAGTGAAATGCCTGGATGGTAAGTCCCACCTGGGGGCACAGATCAGAGACTGTCTAGTCCAGTTCCCTTGCCTTGAAGATGGACAAGCTCTGAGGTGTGATTTATTTACTCCAGAGCTCCTCGTGGGACCAGGCTACGGCTGGGACTTTGCCTAAAATCTCACTGCAGTTGGCAGCCTCTAAGACGGCCCCAAGAGTCTCAGCTACTAGTGTCCACACCCTTCCCCACCCTTTGTGTGTAGGCTGTGGTGTGACGTCACTTCCAAGATGAGGTCATAAGAAGCCGGTGACTTCTGTCTTGGGGCCTCTCTTGCCTTCTTTCTCTTTCAGCTCTCTCGCTCTGGGGGAAGCAGGCTGCCATGTGATGAGTAGGCCCACAGAGCGGTCCGTGTGGGCCTGAGCTGATGTCTGGCTAGCACCCCTAGCTGGGCTCTAGTCCAGACTTTGTCACCTGTGCTGACAGTTAAGGCCCTCCCTGTTCACCTCTGCGTCTCCCTTTCCACTCACTTCTTGTTGTCCTGCTGCCCCCACCTGCCACTGCAGCCATGCAGAGCTGTTCACGCTTCCCTAAAGATGGTCATAGTTACCATTTTGTGAGCTGCTTCCAAGGCCCTGTGATAAGCATTTTACGTCCTGTGACTCCTGTGCAGGAGGTACATTCCAGCCGCCTTGTACAGGCAAGAAAACCAAAGCCTGGAGAGGCTAAGTTCACACAGCTGGCTAGTGGCAGAGGTGGAGGCGGATGATCTTGGTGCCCTGCTCTCCCTTCGACCTGTCCTGGGGATCACCTGTACATAGATCTTGGACATGCCTCACCCAAGGGTATTCTCTGGCCTGCTGGAGGCTGCTGAGCCTGAAGGCCACACAGGACATGCAGGGAGTTAAAGCCTCAGGGGCAGTGCTCAGTCAATAAGGGCAGAATTCCAGCCTCCTTGCCCATCACAGGGACAGTTCTGATGCCTGCCGTGCACTTTCTAGAGGGTCCCCAGCAGGACTGAGCTCCAGTTGCCCACCGCGGTTGCCTGCTCGTGAACACATCCTGTATTGGCTTCCTTCTTTTCCTGGTCTCATGTCCCCACTGCCTCACTGTGCTGGGGTCACCTCCCAGATATCCACTTGCACCCAAACCCTTGTCTCAGGATTGGTTTTGAGGAAAACCTACATGAAGTTGTAGCACAGTAGGGTTTGAAGGGTCTCTCTGCCGGGGCCCACTCTACTGCCCACATGAGGCTGCCTGTTTCACAGTGCCATGCCCTTGCCTAACCTGCCCTGAAACCCTGCCTGGTGTTCCCTCTCCATCCCTGCTCACCCGCATTCATGAGAAGACCCAGCTTAGATCCATTTGTATAAGAACATCTGTCAGCACCACTCCCCACCAGTAGAATTGGCCACCACCCTCAGTATTTCAACAAACAGATTTCTTTCTCAGTCTCCATAATACTGTGTCTTATTCATCTTGGAAGCTCTCAGGCCCACCCAGGACAGAGGAACAGAGCAGGGGCTAAGCTGAGTTTAAACTGACTGCAGCTCTGTGCACAGAAGCCTCTTCTTCCTTCTGCCTCTCCCACCCCTTTCCACAACCATTTTATGACATTTCCAAGGGGCAGACCATTGTGTCCTTCTCTTTGCCTGCCTTTTGGGGCCCCCACATTTGCCTTACAGAGTCTCACCCTCTCCCTCTCTGGCACACAGTCACTCTCTACAGACTTCCATCACACTTCACTGCACTAATTTATTTTCCTATCTGCATCCCCAACTGGCCTGTGAGTCCTTTGAGGCCCTGCATATATCTTGTTTATCACTATATCCACACGATGCCCCTTGCATAGTACCTATTACATAGTGGGTACTAATAACTGTTTGCTGACTAGATGAATGAATTAATTACTTAATACACATATTCCCAGATCCCTGACTGGAAGGATATAGAAACTGGTATAAATAACTTAGGACTTTCTGGATTGTAAGTGAGAGAAACACATCTCAAGCTGACTTCAGTAAAAGGAGGATTTACTGGCTTAATCACTAGGATGTCTTGTGGACTTCAGGTATGGCTGGATCCAGAAACCAAACAAGGTCAGCTGTTAATTCTGGCTCATTTCGTCTGTCTCTTTCTCTCTCTCTCTCCCACTGTCTGTTTTTCTCTCTTCATATTCACTCTGCTTCTCGTTGAGTTTTGACCACATTCTCCACCACTGGGAGATGAAATTGCAAGACTTAGTCACTGTTCTCTTTGGGTCTCAGTTTCTGTCATCTGTGAAATGGAGGGGCAGTTCAACCTGATGATCTCTAAGCTTCCTTTATAGCTTTATAGTCTTAAAGGGGATCCAAGATAACTCTTTCATATTCTAGTTAGAAACAACTGAGGCCCAGGGAAGCAAGTGAATTGCTCAAGCTTATGCAACAAGTTAGGGATCGGGCTGGCGCCATAGCCCGTCTCTGACCTTCACAGAAAGAAGACAGTATCATTTGGACACAGAGAACCCCAGGGAGCATGGCCTTGATATTGACTCAGAGCCACCCCTTCTCTCTGACTTCACCCTGGCCTGTGCAATGCTCTTGGGCCACTGCGAGAATTTATGTCAAGTGCTTAGAGCTGGGTGTTCCTGGATCATCCTTTAGGAGACACCTCTACTATTAGTTGCTTAGTTTTTCTTTAAAATAACTTGCTTGTAAAATAAAGTTAAAAGCATTTTAGAGGACTGTCATGTTCCTTGTTTGAGGTACTAATACATTTTTAGCAGTCCTTAAAGTAAATGCAAAACTATTCAAATGAAAAGGTGTGATCCCAGAGGCATAGAACCCAGCGCACGCCCCAGCAGCTTGCGCATCCTACTTTGTCAAACTGTGACCTCATCTAATTTCTGCCCCCACCACATCCCACTATAAACCGAGTCCAGGGGAGCAGGGACAGGGCTAAAGTCACCTACAGAGTGGGTGCTGGAGCCCAGAGTCCCAGCTCTCCCACTGTTCCCACCACCACCACTCTGAGGCCTGAGCCAGTGTCTAAAGGAGCTGGGGCGTTTCCTGCTCAGGCCTCTGCAAAGCCTGTGACCTTGCCTCAGAAGCCCTTTGTCCTCAACTGTCATAGACCAACTCCTTTGAGACTCCAAGAGTCACCTTCTCTGGAGTTTCCCTGGCAGGCAAAGTGAGTCTGTTTCCCTCATGTGGTGCCGGCTCCAGAATCTACTGACCTATTTATTTGGCAATCTCTCTTTGCACTGAGACAGAGAGGCCCTCAAAGGTAGGGCTAGGTCTGATTCATCCCTGCTGGGGATGTGCACCTTGTGACTAGACACCCCAGAGGCCCTGAGAAGCTCTGGTTAATTAGAGGAGGCTGAGGACACTTGGGCCCAGACACCTGGGTCAGTCCTGTCCAGGTCTCACGAGGGACAGGGCCACCCAGCCAGCAGTTTGTCCCAGGCGATGAAATAATTCAGCCAGGGTCCCATCACTCCAGCAGATACATTTCAGCAGCTAAGGAAGAAGTTCAAGGGCTCACCTGGGTCCGTTGCTTAGCAACAGGAGGCTGTAAATGACATTGCTCAGACACTTTAACTAACCCCTCCATGGCAGGGAGAGGATAATGAAGGCAAAGGCAGACAGCGAGACGAAATTAAAAACCAGATGCAGGAATGAGCAGAGGCAGGTGCCGGGGGAAGTGGGGGCCTGCAGCAGGGCCTAGGGATGTGTGAGGAGGGTTTCTGAGCCACTTGGTGGCCGCTCTGTTCCTGGGACCCTTGTTAAGGAGTTCTGGGCATGTTTGCTAGCTTTTAATGGGGATTTACTAGGCTTGGTCCCTAACAGCAGGTTAATACTTCCAGGGCCCTATCCCTGTAATTGCACTAGTTGCCACGACACAGCCAGCAGCGACGCCAAGGACAGCCAGCTCAGAGTAGATGGAGCTTTTTACAGACTTTTCACAGAAGCTCTGAGTTGGTCGGGGACCAATGTGGGGTGGGGGTAGGGGTACTATTTATTAAGTACCACTCTATTTTTATTAGCTCACATGATCCTCATAATAACTCCCTGAGTTGGGGGAGGGTGGGTATTTTCATTTGACAGATGAAGAAACGGAAAGCCATCCATTCACCAAATATTTATTGAATTCCTCCTATGGGCCAAGCACCATTCAAGGCTCTGTATATATAGTAGGGAGCAAGACAGGCAAAAACCACTGCTCTCATGGACCTGACATCCTAATCAAGGGGAAATAGGTAAAATATATTAGATGATGAGGGCTAGGGAGGAAAGGGCATAGAAGATCAGGTGGGAGTAAATAAATCGAGAAGTTCAGAAAAGACCTTACTGAAGGCTGTCTGAGAAAAGATTTGAAAGAAGTGATGAGCCAGCCAGTGAGTATTCAGAAGAAGTGCAGACCAGGCGAAGCCCCTGAGGTGGGAGAAAGGTTGGCATATGTCAGGCTTGGTAAGGAGGCCAGTGTGGCTGCAGCAGGGTGAGAAAGGAGGAAAGTAGAAAGATTCGAAGCTGATAGGTGGTGGGGCCAGATCATGCAGGGCCCTGTAGGCCATCATAAGGACTCCGGATATTTCTCTGAATGAGATGGGAGCTATGGGAACATGAGTGTTGGATGTACCAAACAAAAATACAGGACACCCAACTAAATTTGAATTTCAGATAAAGAACAAAAGTTTTTTTAGTGTAAGTATGTCCTAAATATTGCATGGGACATACTTAAAATAAAAATTATTTGCTGTTAATATGAATTCAGATTCAGCTGGGCATCCTGTATTTCATCTAGCAACGCAACATGGGAAAGTCTGACTTGCATCTCAAATGGATCACTCTGACTCGTGTATGGAGCACAGACTGCAGGGAGAAGCAGTGAAAGGCCAAAGCCTGATGAAGAGGTTGTTGCAAATGATCCAGATGAGAGATGATGGAGGCTGGGACCAGGTTGTCACGGGGAGGTAGTGAGAAGGGGTCCGATTCTAGACACATCTTACAGGGAGAGCAAGCTGGGTTTCCTACTGGATTAAATGTGGGGTATATAGGAAAGAGGAGCCCAAGATGACTCAGAGGTTTTTGGCCTGAATGACTGGGAGGAGGAAGTAGCCATTTACTGAGCTGTGGAAGATTAGATGACTAGACGAGATTACCAAGGCAGTGAAGGTACATGAGGAAGAAAAATGGACCATGGGCTGAGCCCTGGGGCCCCCTAACTGGATAGGTGGGGTGTTGAAGAGGGGCCACTAAAGGATACAGAGAGGCAGCAGCCAGTGAGGGTAAGAAAACCAAGCCAAGCCAAGCAAAGCCAAGTGCAGAATGGCTTTCCAGAGGGAGACCGTAATCAGCGGCATCTATTGCCACATTTAGAGCAAGTAAGATGAGGAGGAGAATTAAACACTGGGTTTAGCAGTGTGGGGGTCAGTGGTGACGTGGACTAATGAGGAACGATGGGGGATTTAGCCTGATCAGAGCAGGCTCAAGAGAGAATGGAAGATTCTTCCCCTTCTTCTTCCTATCCTCTCCCTTTCCTCCTTCTCTCTTTCTCTAGGAGGTGGCAGCGTTGCCAGGAACTAAGAAGGCAGCAGGATCATGGAGGCAGAGGGCCATGGATGGGGTGAGCATTGTTGGGGCACAATTTACATGTAGGGGGACTGAGCAAATGAGTAAATATATTGAGGGTGGTGGGAACCAGGTTTCCCAGCCTGGAAGGAAACTTGAGGTATTGGGTTTGAATTGCAGGTATTGATGTGAACTGTTGGTTACAGGTAGGCATAGATGTAGATACAGGTGTAGGTGTATAGGTATGTGTGATATGTGTACATATACATATGCATTCTTCCTAGTTCTTTTGATAGAGCCTGTAAGAAATGACATCCAGTAGCAAAAACAAACAACAAATTTTGTTTTTAAAATACCATCCTCCACTAAAGGAATACAAGCTCCAGCTTAAAGGGTCTTGATTGGCCAAATCTGGGGCAATTTGAGCCTCAAAATGAACAATGGTGGTAACGAATGGTAACCCATTGTATAAAATAGGAATCCATGAGTCCGTACTGATGAAAGAGAAAGAGGGAAAAGAAAGAAATAAAGAGAGAAAAGGAAGGAAGGAAGGAAGGGAGGGAGGGAGGGAGGGAAGGACGGAGGGAAGGAGGAAGGAAGGGAGAGAGAAAGAAAGAAGGAAGGAAAGAAAAGGAAGGGAGGGAAGGAAGAGGGAAGGAAGGAAGAAAAATCAGAATAGGAGGGAAAACTCTCCCTTATGATGGTGGAATGGTAACTAATCAGTGTAGTAGGAACAGAAATGGAAATAGAGATGCCCATTTGGCAACCTTCATGGTAGTGGCTGATTCAGGGGGGTGTCCTAATGGAAGCTAAGAGGAAGCTATGACCTCCTCTTAAAGAGGTCATGAGAGATAGGAAAGGAGTGAGGAACTGCTCCAGACTGAAGGGGACTAAAAGGACATGACAACTCCAGGGAAAGAGAACTGATAGGATAGATAGAGATGTATATAGAAAAAGATTTAATATGAGGGATAGGCTCCCAGGATTATGGAGGTTGGAAGTCCCACAATCTGCCTTCTGCAAGCTGGAGGCCCAGGAAAGCCTGTGGTACAGTACCCCCAGTCTAAGCCCGAAGGCCTGAGGACCAGAGCAGCCAATGGTGTAAGTTCCTGTTTGAGTCTGAAGGCCCGAGAACCAGGAGAGTGAAGTCCGAGAGGAGAAAATGGAGGCCCAGCTGAAGCAGAAAACAAGTTCACCCTTCCTCTACACTTCGTCCCATTTGGGCCCTCAGTGGACTGGATGACGCCCACCGGACTAGTGACTAGCAACGATGACCTTGTTTACTTAGCGCACCAATTCAAATGCGAGTCTCTCCCAGAAACATGCTCACAGACACACCCAGAAATAATGTTTTAGCAGCTCTCTGGGCATCCCTTAGCCCAATCAAGTTGACACATAAAATGTAACCAGCTCAACAACTAAATGAGTGCATGATCCTATATGGGATCTTAGACCAGAAAACAAAATGAGACATTGTTGGGACCATTGACAAAATCAGAAAGTGGTCTGGGGATTGGGCGGTGATACTGAATCATCACTGATGTCCGGATTTGGATGGTTGTAATGAGGTTATATAAGAGAGTACTCTCGTTTTTTGGGATATATTCACAAGGCTTTTTAGAGATGTCTTCAACTTGCTCTCAAACAATTCTGAAAAAGAATTGTGTGTGAAGTGGAACAATGTGGTAAACGGTTAACGACTGGGGAATTTTAGTTAAGGGAATTGCAATTCTTTGTACAAGTCTCATAAGTTTGAGAGACTTTAAAAATTAATTATTTAATTCTAAATAATTTTAAAAAGTGAGAACGAGAGTGGGAAGGGAGGAATCAGAGACAGCACGCACA
Source organism: Smutsia gigantea (assembly GCA_032199065.1). Lineage (NCBI taxonomy): Eukaryota > Metazoa > Chordata > Mammalia > Pholidota > Manidae > Smutsia > Smutsia gigantea. Next base: position 250,142 of record JAVSCE010015464.1, read on the forward strand.
GGCCAGTACCACTCAAACTGTAGTCTATAGGCCACTGCTGATCTGTAAGCCATTTGTTCCCAGTCTGATATGAGATTAATATATAGATAGTGAGAGTAGGTGTTTAGAAATTTTTATAGCAATATGATATTGCTGCAACTTCCAAATGTGTGATCAGGGTATAAACCAAAAGAATGTCCACACAGGCTGGAAAAAGAAGAAGATCTGACTCTTCAACACAAATAATTTGAGAAGCAAATGTAAAAACAAGTCTAAGGGTTTTGCTTTAAAGCTCAGAAAAATGAAGTTACTTTCCTAGGATCTCCTAGCAGGTATCAACGCTGGGATTCAAATGTTGGTCCTATTGAAAGAGATGGGGTCCAGGAAGAAAACTCAAGGAGCTTCAAAAGTCTTCATGGGCATTTGGTACATAACTGACCATAGATTTTGTATGGTCAAGTTCATTTTTGGTCATCAGTGTTCTAGAGGGGGGAGTGGCCTTGGGTGTAGGCCTGGGTTTGTATCATAGCTTCTAGTGGTGTGGCTATGGGCAAGGGACTTGACTTATTTGAGCCTCTTTAGATCTATAAAATGGGCATAAAGAACTCTTACCTCTTGGTCTCTCTCTTTCCTCCTCCCCACTCCCTACCTTCCTCCTTCTTTTCAACAAATATTTATTAAATGTCTACTGTGTGGAAGGTCCTATACAAGGTACTGGAGATAAGATCCCTCATGGAGCTTATCATCTTGAGAGAGACAGGCATAAATCAAACCAATAAATTAACACACAGTTGCAAACAATGGTAAGAGCTACGATGAAAATAAACAAGCCTGAGTGATAGAGAATAACAAGAGATGCAGATACAGTGGTCAGGGAAGCTATCTCAGAGGAGATCTGAGTTAGCTCTGGGGGAATGGGGAGAGAGAAGAATGGGTCCAGCAGAGGGAACAGCATAGGCAAGGATCCTAAGGTGGGAAGGAAGGTAGAGAGCTTGGCATGTTGGACTAATGGTGAAGCGAGAGAGCATATCTGGCAGTGGGACAGAGGCTTGACGTGCGAAGCTGGGGAAGACGGTGTGCAAAATGAAACACAGGCCTGCAGAGCACATAGCATGGCACTTGCCACATGTGCTCAGGAAATGCTGTGGCTTTCTCCCCACTTCTTAGGGCCATGGCTGGAGTGACAAATGATGTCTGAGGACAGGAAGGGGGCCTGGAGTCCTTGACAGCCTCCAAAATCACCTATAGACTGGATTATGGCTCCAACTGTTTACTGCCCTCCAAGTAATGTATCCACACCTTTACTGCATTACTTTTCAGTGCCCTCCCACTGCGAGACTGACTTGACACTCTGAGCTATGTGACTTGCTTTGGCCAGTGGGATGGTAGCAGAGGTACAGCCAGCAGAGGCTTGAACAGCGTTTGCATCCTTGGGCTTGCCTGCCTGTGCCTCTGCCATTGCCACAAGTATGTGCCCAACCCAGCCTGCCGGTCCCGGAAGGAGGAGAGAGCAGAGCAGAACCACCCTAGATGACCCATAGATTTGCAAGCTAATTAAGTGCAATTTTTCTGGCTACTTGTTATGCAGAACCCAGGTGCTTGCTCCATGGTGTCCCTGGATGCTGGCCATTTCCTGCCTTCACCCAAGCCCAGGAGCTTGAAAGAGATGATTGGCTTAAGCCTAGGATTCTGGCCTTGGATCTACTGAGGCCTCATTCTAGGCACCGAGCAAGCCCCTCCCAATATGGGGCGTTGGTTTGCCCATTCATATAATGAGACATCACATCCTGATTAGCCACAGGGACTGAGCTCAGCTTGTCTAAATATAACCATGTCCCTCTCCTACTTAAACCCTCAGTGGATCCCTGTGGCCTTGAGAGAGGAGCCAAAGCTCCCTAGAGTGGCATTCAAGGCCCTAAGCATGGCTATCCCTGCTCACATCTACAGCTCACCTCCTGTCACTCACTCTTTGCTCTAGTCATGCCTTTTTGTTTCCAGTTTCCTTATCATACTATACCTCTTCATGCCTCTGGGCCTTTGCACCTGTGGTTCTATCTGTTTTCAAAGTCTGTCACTGCATTTCTCTGCTTTGTGAATTCCTATGTATGGGGCATGTTTTGTTTTTAACTAACATTCATTGAGCTTGTACTGCATGCCAGGTACCACTAAGCCCTTATATGTGTGTTCCAATTTAGTCTTCCCAGTAACACTCTCCAGTAGGTACTATTATCATCTCCATTTTAGTTATGACTAAACAGAGGCTCAGAGAAGTTAATTGACCAGTTCCAGCTTACACAGCCTATAAGTAGTGAAGCCAGGACATAAGTTAGGCAGTTTGATTCCCAGCCAACAGGAAAATAGACAGCCGATTTGAACCCACGTCTATCTGTTATGTACTTAGTCACCTCTCCATGCCTCTTCTGCTTGCAGAATTCCTCTGCAAGTGCATGAACGACATTCATTGAACCCACAAACATTTATTGAGCACCTGTTGGGTGCCAGACACTGTGCCAAGCTCTTCATGAGCAGTCACCTCCTTAAGCCTCACACTAGACCTAGGAGGTCATCAGTCTTACTGATCCCACTTTGCAGATGAGAGTAACTGAGAACCAGAGAGGTGAAGTGAAGGTCAGGCAGCCAGTAAGTGGTGAAGTTGGGACATATTCTCAGGCAGTCAGATGCCCGGGCCCAAACTTGACTTTCTGATCACACTGACTTCAGTTTGCTGTAAGCTTCAAGATCCAGTTCAAAAACCACTGCTAGGAACCCAGGGCATTTATATCTCTGGCCTATCTACCAGTCCCTTCCTCCAGAGGCTTCAGAACTGACCACACAGGATACAATATGGTTTGGGCAGAAGGCAGGTTCCTGGCAACACTGTTGGGTACTCCCCTCCAGTTTTCAGCCTGATGCAAAGAATCCCCCACCCTTTGGGCCTCAGGCTCTGAATCCAAACAAACACAAGTCAAATGACTTTCACTCTGTCCCTTCCAATTCAATGATTTTGGAGGAGAATAAATACTGAAGCCACGGGCATGAATAGAAATTAATATAGAACCGTGCTAACTGCACAGGGATGTTTTTTAAAGAGAAAAAAATTCTCAATTTAAAATCTCAACACAAATAGACTCTTATAAGGTCAAATGAAAGATAAATGCTTCTGGAAAGCAAATAATTCATCATTTGGGCTGAATTCTCTATCTCTCATTTCCTGCCTCTCTCTCATTCTGTCCCCCATCTACATTTCTCTTTACCCCCGTCTTTACCTCTCTCCTTATCTGTCACTTGCTCTTTGTGTTTTTGCATGTGTCAGTCTCTTTCAGTTCAGTGGCAGAATTTCAACCTCAGGGGAGTAGTATGACCTCGCTCAAGTCATTTTCAGCTTTGTGCTTCAGTTTTCCAATCTTCATAATAGGAAGTATAATTATTCCTTGCAGAGGGACACTAAGCATAGCAAGATAGCCCTTCATAAAGGAACATTATACTTCTAGTCAGTGATGAGAGTCTCACCCACCCTCTGGGTTCAGGCCTGGAGGGTGTGCAAAGATTAGGAGTAAGTGACATCTGGTCACAACGTGATGCCAATGAACCAACATGGGGAGTGGGCTTCTGACCTTGGCCTCTTTACCGTTAGTCTGAGTCAGCCTAGAGTTGTCCTAAGATGATTCTAGTATTTAAAAAAGGAGAAGTTGTGAGATATGTAAGGCCTGGTAGGGCAGAGGTTCTTCAAAGGTGACACAAGAGCCACCCTGAATGGGAAAATAACCAGATGACAAGGTTAAGTTAAAGTCAGAGGGATTGTGATTAGCAGAAGGAAGAACCCTTGACAACTGAGAGGGAACAAAGCCCTGGAAAACCCTATTGGAATGGGAGGCACTAGGCTGTGATTTTTTTGGGAGCAGGGATCACATCTTTCTTGTTCACTGTATCTCCCCAGGGAACAACAGAGGGCTTGGCTCCATAAATACTGGTTGAACAACTGACTTAATGAATGAGTGTATCTATTCCTGGATCCCCCTAAGATAAGACTACAACATTTTCTCCAGAACACAGAGTTTTACACACAGCATATGCTCATCAACCACTGGCTGAATGTTGAATATGTGAGTTTCCTGGCTACATATTTTGCTGCCATGTCTCCAATATCTCCTGAGGACCAAGTAGATGTGAGAAGGGAAGGCGGCATTTCCAGGGTGGAGCAGGAAAGAGGGGGCACTGCAGTGACACTTTGTCAAGTAGCCCAGGCATCTCTGCCTCATCATTTGATGCAGTGTGATATCTGGAGGCAGAGAGGTGGACTGAAAGAATGACAGTCACCCAAGTATAATCTTCCAAGAGGCACTGATCAGAGAGCTGAGAGAGAAGAGGACTGAGACAGTGGAAAGACTGGAACCAATAGCTTTATGGTCCAGTAAAGCACTTGACTTGGAGTCAGGAGTCCTGGCTTCTAAACTAAAATCACAAGAACATCAAGAAAACACTCAAGAGCCTTCTAACCAACAGTATCTGATCTAGTCATACATCACAGATTGGGTTCCCTGGGAGGAAAACTTGAAGACGGAGATCAGAGTGTAGGGTGCTTATTAGGGAATGTTCTTAGTGCTCTGTGGACGAGAAGGAAAGAATTGGGATTGAGTGGAGGGGAATCAAAAATGCAGTACAGTCTTGAAAGAGGACTCAGCCAACCCAGTGGAGAGTCCTGAGCCTGGGATGATATTCAGAGTTGTCCAGAGTTGGGGTAGGCCTTGCACTGCCACATAAATCAGTTATTGGGTGCAGGCTCCTCCAGGAAGAAGTGTTACCTTGAGTGAAGCAGCTCTCTTCAGCTAAGGCAGTCCCTCTAAGGGACTGACAGATGGTTGCTTTCAACCAATGGCATCCCCATTGGTGAAATAAATCCCTCAGTTCTGAAGGGAGATCTGGGTGTGTACCACAGACTCCACCACAGCATACTATCTCCATTTACACTAGTCTTCACTGCAATCCTACAAACTAGGTGTCAATACCCAATTTCACATATAAGAAAACTGAATTTTTGAGAATGTATCAACTAGTAACTACTAGTTGTGGAGCTGATTCAAACCCAGGTCTTTTGGGCTCTTCAACCCTTCCTTTTCCACTGCATCTCATTGCCTTAAATTCATTCACCCTGCCCAAAATTCTACCTATTCACTCTGAAGACTTTGACAAATAGCTTCCTCACCATGAGGCTCAGTCTTTCCACCTATAAAACAAGGAGACTGAACTATATCTGAGATTCTTAATCAGGAGCCCATGAAACCCATGGAATACAAAGCTAATTTTCGTATGTATGAGCAGAATATGAGGTTTGTATATTTTTTTCTGGGTAAGGGCCCTAAAAGGTTTTTGACTCCCAAAAGAGGTTGTTACAAACCAGACCAGATGGTCTATGGTCCCCTTCAGCATGCACATGCTGCAGTTCTACACCCTGGTAAGCCACAGGACCGCGGACAGCACCAAAGCCATTCAGCACCAAGGACAGAGGTACAGCCAGTAGTCTGTGACAAAGTCCTACCAACTTTTATACTGAATGGATGCTGAAGACTCCTGACTAACCAGAATCAGAGGGATAGGAAGCCAGAGCCTGCAATAGACACAGATGGCTTCCCCCCACCCACTCTTTTTGTGAAAGAGTCCCAAATGTTGCAATTGTCTTCACAGTGACATTTCCCCCATTCTGGGGGCCTCCTATTCCTCTCCCCACCAACAGTGACTAAGAGGGTATCGAGCTGGGCAGTGGAGTACCCTGGTGACAGATTAGCACTGCCAACCACCGACACAAAACCATTTGGTGTGAGGAAATGATAGATGCTAACACTCATTTTAAACACAGGCAACTGAATTCCTGCAGACAGGCGCCACGGCTGGAATTTAGGGCACAGCTGGTAGGTTCAGATAAGGTGCAGAAATGGCCCAGCATACCGCGATGTTACTTAATAATGAAAATGTGGTGATTGATGCTGCTGTCTTGAGGATATAACCTCCCATTTGGAGATTTTCAGCTCCCAAATCATCCATTCCACCGTTTTTTCTTTTTTTTCCTTTCTTTTATTGGAAAGGTGATGTGGGGGAAGGGTGGATAAAGGGTTGGGGGTGCCAGGCAGCAGGAAGCGCATGATCCTAAAGAATTTGAAAAAGTCCATAAAGCTTAATTTAAAAGAATTCGATTCTGGCGTGCTCACCTGAGCCAGCAACCCGAAAGACTGGGTTAGAACAGTTACCCTCAATATTTTTATGGTCAAGGGCTTCTTTTACTCCCCTCACCCTGTTTCTATGATGTCACAGAGAGCCAGTCTGAGTTTTTGATTCCGAACTTCAACCCTCACATCTCTGCCGGGCTATTTAGCTGCTGCACCCTGAGCAGGGCCCCACCAGAGGAAACCTCAGGTTCGGCACGCCCAAGACCGAACTCATCCTCCTCCTACCCAAACTTTCACTGTTTTTCTCAGTTAGGCAAGTGGCGCTACCCAACACAGACACCTGGACATTATCCCAGACTCCTCCTTCTCCCTCATCTCCCACATCTGGCCTCCCTAAACCTGTTATTTCTATCTCCTGAATCACTCTTTCTTGAATTTACCTACTCTCCTTTATCTGCATAGCTTTAACTTCACCCTCCTTCCCCTAAGTAGCCTCCTGGCTCCAGTCTATCTCTCCAATACACCTTCCATCCTGGACATGAATAATCTTCCTGAACAGAAACAAACCCCTTACTTCACTGCCTAAAACCCAATGGTGGCATCCAACTTCCTACAGGACAAAGTCCAGTTTCCTTAGCACCCAAAGCCTTTCAAGATCTGGTTCCAGCTTATATCTGCAGCACTTCACTCAATGTCCCTTGCACTCTTTGATGCAGCCACATGAAATGAATGCTTATTTCTGTCTCCTTGTCTTTGCACATTGTGTTCTCTCTGTCTTCCTCTCAACCCCTCATCTACCTGAAAGACTCCTATTAATTCTTCAAGACTCAAATGTTTCCCTTTTTGAGAAGGCTTCTTTACCGTCCTCCCCAACTCTTGACAATGTTGATTTTTCTTTCTCCTGTTCTATTACGATTATAGTCATCCTCTATTACAATGATAGGTAGCCATCATCACCGTCTTTGCTAGAACAGGGTTCAAATCCTGTTTCACCATTTATCAACTGTTTGAACTTGAGCAAGTCATGTACTCTCTCTGACCCTCAGTTTTTTCCTCTATATCATAGGACTATTTCATCAGATGGTTGTAAGGATTAAATGATAGGTGTAAAACCTAGAGCATGGACACTGGAACACAGTAGGTGCTTAATAAATATTAATTACTCAGTATGGAGATGTCATTAACCTAGAGCCCATGGAAGACTTAGGGAGTTTCTGTCTCATATCAGGATCTTAGAGGCAGAGCCTGAGAGGGATTCAGTGCACAGGATTTACTGTGCAAGTGCTCTTAAGAAAAAACAGTAAAGGTAGGAGGGAAGGAGGAGAGGGAAGGGAAGAGGACAAGCAAGGATGCTGTCTCAGGTGAAGTCCACCCTTGGCCTTGAGCACAGGGGGCTCTGGAGCATAAACTGCACCATGAGTCAGGTTGTCCCTGAATTGACACAAAGGGGCCAGCCTTTTATATACAACTATCAACCATCATTGGCTGTGGGCTGGCCCCACATGGGAGATAGAGGGTGTAACCTCCCAGAAGAGGTGGCCCTGGTCGGCTAAAGGCAATTTTTCAGAGAGGGTAGGAGCTGTTGAGGGGTCATTCAGCCCTACAGCAGCAGGGTTATAGATGTGCCTGCCTAGGAAAAGGGAGGCTAGATGGGGCAACAACAGGGCCCGCTGTGGTTTCATAGGAGACTCACTGCTTTAGGGGCTGAGATGTTTACTCTTCATGGAATGAAAGTAGTGTCCAGACTTCATAGCTGCCTCAAGTTTCATTCACTCAATAATTCATGTATGTACTCAAAAGATATTTACTGAGCATCTCCTATGTGCCAGCAACTTTACTAGGCCCTTGAGAAACACTGGGGAGCAAAAAGTTGCTCTCAGGGACCTCATGGTCTAGTGTTGTTGACAGATGTTCATCAAATAATCACACCAAAAGACAAAGGTTTTTGAAGAGCAGGAACTCAGTTCTGTGAGGGTGTATAACAGAAGGACCCATATTTCAGCCTGAAGGGTTATGGAAGGCTTCCTGGAGGATAGACTTTTGAGTACAGGTCTGAGAGATAAGTTTGCCAGTGAATGATGGGGTTGTGATTAGGAGGGGAAAGGGTGATATGTGGCTCTCTTCCTATTTCTTTCTTACAGTCTTGCTAAAATGTGAGGAAGTACCTCTGCTTAAAACTGTTGTCAGTCATTTATACTTGAGTGTGAATGAGATTTTAATTCTTTTCTTAGAAAACGTTTGTTGGAGGGGAATGAAGAGAAAGTCTTGGGGCTGAATACTTCAGAGCAAAGTTATAAAGAAGCAGGAAGGGGAGTTGGGCAGAAAAAGAAAACAAGGGCTTTGAGAAAAACTTGCTGATTTTGCATCTTACTGCAGCTGCCCAACTTCTCTCACAACTTCTCTTCGTCTCTCACAGGGCTTGGAAACTGGTGGGAAGAAGCTTGGCTTAGAACCACCCATGCCCAGGTCCTGCCTTTCTTGAAGCCAGAGGTGGTAGCTACCTATGCAACATGACATAAAATCCTCCTCTCTGCCCAGTCCACTGCCAATGTGCCACTGGTCACTGTCTGAAATTCCCACCATTAGCATCTCAAAGCCTAGTCTGGGAGTCCCAGGAGCACAGTTCTCATCCTGGCTCTCTTCTGACCTTGGGCATGTTTCTTGTTTTCCCGCACACAGGAGGGGGTTGGACTAGGCTCCTCTGAGATCCCCATAGCCTTATTGTCTTTGTATTTCTCCCTCACTCTCTAGTGCCCTACTGAGGCTGCAAACTCAAGCCCCTGATCTGGCAACCCCCCAGGAGGGCTGGGGATGTCTGAGAACCTGGAACCCAGACGGGGACCCTTCCTCAGCCCTCTGGCTGGCATAGGTTGTGGTCCAGGAGTGGGGAGGGAGAAGGTTACTGGAAGAGGCCTTTGGCCGCTGTGGCCCTTTAAATGCTGCCAAAATGACTCCTGCTCCCCAGATTGCTGTCTGCAGCTGTCAGACACACGTCAAGGTCAGGGGTGTGCATCTGCCCCAGACACAACAATAATGGCTTCTAATGGACTGTAAACAGGTGAAGTTTGCTGCACTGCTGCTGGAACAGTAAAAGCTCTTTTCTTCTTAACCCTCTCCTGGAATCTGATCATTCTGTAACTGCATGTCTCCGAACAGCGCCTTCTCCAAAGCGTTTCTTTCCGGCATTTCATCCACCCTTAACAACAGATCAAGAGGAAGGGTATTATTATGCCAACTTTACAGATAGGGGAACTGAGGCCCAGGGAGGGAAAGAGACTTGCTGGAGGTGTCAGAGCTAAGACTGTGGTGCAGTCAAGATTAGAACGTAAGGCTTGTCCAATATCATAAGCCAAGTTGCCATGAGACCCTATTATACCCTCTCTGCAGCCCACTAATGATTTGCACTGGATTTTCAAGGAGCTGCAGGAGAGATGAAAAGTGACCTTGGACCCAGAATTCTAGAGGGAAAAGTGCAGGTTTCTGAATCAGACCAAGTTCAAATCCTGATCTAACTTTTACTTGCTGTGTGACCTTGGGCCCACTAACTGACTTCTCTGAACTTCCATTTCCTCATTTCTAATATGCATAATAGGATGTTTGTGAGGGTTGAAGTAAATAATGTGCATGAAATGCCTGGTAGAGGGGTTTCAGTAAAGGTCAGTCCTACCTGAGTAAACCTAACATGTCTGAGGCTTCCTAGAGGAAGTAACCTGAGCATTAGGGCTGACAGATGAGCAGCAGTGACCCAGGTCCCAAAACCCACTCTTCTGGGGACCCTCAGGGACGCTGACCCAAGGTCATTATGCACCAGGCAGGCAGAAGGCAGGCTGCTTGCCCTCCCTCCAGCCCTGGGCTGGAGGATAGGAGTGAAGACAGTGAGGGCCATAAATAAGGCCAACGAGGAGGCAGTAATTTGGTGGCCATTTCCCGTCACGCTGCTACTTTTAGTGCTGCCACCGTCACAGCCGAGGCTGCGGTGGGGAGGTTGGATGGTTCCTCCTGTGGGCCATTTTTCCTGAGCCTGTTAGATGGAGGCAGAGCGGTGGAGTGGGTGAGGGCAAGGGCGAGTGGGGGAGGAGGGAGCCGGACCTCACCGCCCCAGCTGCTCCCAGCTTCCCCTCCATGCTGCCCTCCACCCCAAACGGGGATCTGTCTTCTCTTGGGTCAGCTTCCTCCAGTGGACCCCAGAAGACAGGCCTACAGCCTCTACCATGGACACACGTGTGTCCAGGCTGTCACCGTCCTCCCACTACATATCTCTCCACACCCCTTATTATCATCTGACATGTTTGACCCTCTACTTACTTATTTTCATTGTTACCTGTTTCTCTCCTAGGACCCCTCACCAGACTCCCTGCGGGCAGAGATTTTTGCATTTTACTTATTGTCTATTCCTAGCACCCAGAACAGTGCCCAGGACGTGGTAGGTGCTCAGTAAAGTGCAAGGTATATTTATCCACTCGGTCACTTTTTGTTATCTCATACTTCATTCAAAAAACACTGATGCTAATACATGAACCTACCAGTTCTGGGCCCTGGGATAAGTGCTGGTGGAATCTACATGGACCACTCAGTCTCCCCCGCCCCCTGCAGATGGGGATAATCCCAGCAAAGTGGCACAAGAGAAGAGTTATGATTCCTGACTCTGGAGTCAGACTGTCAGGGCCTTACGTGGCATGTGGCCTTAGGAGAATTTCCTCTGACTCTCAGTTTCTTCTTCTGTAAAATGGGGATCTACCTCTCTGAGTCCTCACTTCCTATTCAGCTCTTATGTGGGCTGATCCTTGCTAAGGTAGTCTAGTTCCATCCTACAGATGGGGACACTGAGGCTCAGAGAAGGGAACTGTCTGGTTCTGGAACATGAGATACTCTCAACTCCTTTCTTCAAACAAAGTGTAAAGGAAACCTTATGGCCTGTGGAATTGGATCAACCTGTGTTTTCATCTCATCTTCACAATTTATTAGTTTTGTAGCCCAGGGCATCACTTCCCTCTCTGAGCCTCAGTTCTTCACCCATAAATTGTGCATTATTGCAAAATAAGAAGAATAATGGTAATGAGTGTGAAAGTACCAGGTACATAGTAGGTGGACAGTAAAGTAACTCCAGCTACTGTTTCTCCATCTGTAAAACAAGGAGGTGGCATGAGAAGACCTCTTACTAGAGGGTGAAGTCCAACTCTCAGCTCCCATGAGAGCTGTTGAGGTAGTTGGGGCTGTTAGATGTCCACAGGCCATGATGGGCAGGCTCCCAGCTTCATCCCTGCACAGGCCAGCAACCTGCAGAAGGAGGGGTCAGCTTAGGGGTGGTCTGTAGGAGGGAGTCAGTGAGAGGTGAGGCAGGAGGTTTTGGACATGGTAACTGTCAGCTGGCAACAGAAAACTGGGCTCCAAGAGGAGTCAATTATACAGGGCTTGGGTCCCTGAAGGAAAGCTCAGCTAAGGTTCAGGCCCAGGAGAAAAGGAAAGTACACAGTTAACAGGATTTGGCTTGTTTCCAGGAACAGAGTGTGAGAGCCCTAGCTTGGCAGAAATGATGCCAGGATCCTGAGATACCGGGAGGCATCATCTTACAATGCAAAGGGCATTGATGATACACATGATAAAATTGTGTAGAAACATACACACACACACACACACATGAAAATTTTTGGTCTTTAATGCATTTGTTAGAATGCAAGATTGAAAAAAATTTGATAAATTAAGATTTCAATTCAAGATACTAGAAATACAACAAAAAACAAATCCAAAGAGAGTGGAAGGAAGGCTTTGAAAAGATAAATGCAGAAATGGACAAATCAGAAAATGAGATGGAGATAATCCTACAATGTAGACTTATGGCAAAAGTTACATAAGACAATCATTCACTCAAGAAAAATGAATTTCACACACTGTCTGTACAGCACATAGTATATTCCACACACTGTGCTGAATAGTAGGGGAATAAAAGGGAGCAAAACACACAGCCCTGCCCTCAGAAAGGTTTCAGTCTCGTGAGAGAGGCGAAGGCAGTACAATGTTCAGTGAGATCAGAGAGGAAGCAAAGGGGACGGTAGCAGCCCAGAGGACGGGCACTGGCCACGCCAGGAGACGATGCCTAAGGTGAATGTGAAGACTGAACGGGGTTGTTGTCAGAGCATCACTGCCAGTGAAAACAGCACCTACCAGAGTCTGATGTAAGAGAAGCAGTGTCTCAGGGGAGGAAAAGCAAGCATTCTTGATATTTACTGAGTACTTACAACAACCCTGTGAGGTAAGGACTCTTATTATCTCCATTTACAGTTGAGGGAATTGAGGCCCAGAGAGGCTCCTTGCTCCAGATCCTTCAGCAAGAAGTGATGAAGTTGGGGTTGAACTGAACGGCTGAAGCAAAGCTTACGTGCTTTATGGGGTGCAAATCTGAGGCACCAGGAATGAGGGGGAAAGAGAAGTGAGGTAGGGAGGAGGGAAATACCAGGAGGTATGTCTCTGAGCTGGCCACAGATCTGAGCCAAGGCAGCGGGGTGCTGTGTCACGTGGGGTGGCACGGCCACAAGCCACATGGAACCTCCGTTAGTCTGTGACTCCCTTCTCTCTCCTGACCGTCAGGATTTCCAATTTGCTCCATAAGGTGCTCATACTTGGTGCTTCCAAGAAGCCTGGGGAAGCTGGATCCCAAGCTTTGTGTGTGGTGCTTTATCTCAATGTGAAAACAGCAGAAGGAACCAGAACCTCCAACAGGTTGGGTCGGACCCAAGTGCCAGCTGCTGCAGCTTGGCTTAATGGAGGTTGTTCTGAAGGCTGGTTTTCACCTAAGGGAGACTGAGGCAGCTGGGTTAGAGGAAGCAAAGGCAGAAGCTGGGCTCGCCACTGGGCAAGAGCAGACAGGTGGAACCAAGTCAGTCTGGGACGATGCATGACCTGGGTCTGGTGCACCAAGTCTGTCTGATTCTGGGATTTATGCACAGGTCACCAGAGCTGAGGTTGGATAGATGGGCAGGGGCCAAAGCACAGAGGCCTTGTTGACTGGTGAGAGCTAGGGAACTTTTTCCTCACGGCAATGGGAAGCCAAGGGAGGATTCTTTTTTTTTTTTTTGGTATCATTAATACACAATCACATGAGCAACATTGTGGTTACTAGACTCCCCCCATCATCAAGTCCCCACCACATACCCCATTACAGTCACTGTCCATCAGCATAGTAAGATGCTATAGAGTCACTACTTGTCTTCTCTGTTATACTGCCCTCCCCGTGCCCCCACCACTACGTTATGTGTGCTAATCATAATGCCCCTTATTCCCCTTCTCCCTCCCTTCCCACCCACCCTCCCCAGTAATACCTGGCAGGATGGCTGGTGCCACCTGCAGTTTAGGAGAAGCTAGACCCCATTGGCAGGAGTGGACCCAGTGACCTCTGATTGGCAGAGGATGGGGGGCTTCCCTTCCCCCAGGTCCAGCCATGACAACTGCAGCGCACATCCTTCAGCGTGACATTGGGACGTGGCTGGGGGAGTGGAGGGCGACGGAGCATCATCCTAGGCAGTAATGGCTCCAGTGCCGGGAGGAAAATGACATAAATAATATCCCATTAGAGGTGCCGAGCTGCTCGGCTGAGTGCCTTGCTTTGCTGGCAACATTATGGGCTTCATAAACAGACTCATCTGTTTTCCAGTCCTTGTTCTGGCTGAGGTGGGTGCTGGGGTGGGTGCTGGGGAAGGTGACTGGGACTGCAGAGGCCATGAGGGGCAGGAATGGCAGCGCCCCATCCTTTCCCTGGCTGCTGAGGTCCACCACAGTCCACCTCTCCAAGCCTCAGCCCACACACCTCCCTCAGGGTCACCAGACCTGCCTGCCCTGCCCCACCTCCGGACCCTACCCATGCTCCTCTTCTGGAATGCTCTTCCCGCTCAGTTGTTAGGAATTATACTACTTCTTTCAGGCAGCCTTCCTGGATTCCCAATTCATGTGCTCTCAAGGCTCCCTTAGCTCTTGGCAAGACAGCCTGGCAGACTGGAAGTAGTCCTGGCGACAGACAGATCTGCTGTCAAATCCTGACCCCACCACTTAAAAGCCTGGCGACCTTGGGTAAATCTTCCAACGTCTCTGAGACTTGATCTGCTCTTGTGGAAGGCAGGGATCATAACACGGGCTTGTGGAGAGAAATGTCTTTCTGGCTTGTCTGACACTCAGTAGATTTCCATAAATAATTGTTCTTCTTGTCTGCTCTGCTTTGGACATAGAAAATTGGGTCCCCCTCTTCCCAAAGGGACAAGGTACTTGCCTGTCTCGGTCCCTCCTGGAGTTAGTCGTGGCCTTTGTGCACAGTGGCCTTCAGGACGGCTTTGAGGATGTAGCTGAGAGGAGCTCTAGGCCAGGAAAGTGGGCTCTGTGTCTTGTCCCAGGCTGAACTTTGACGAGCTATGTGACCTTGGGAAAGTTCTTTCTCCTCTCTAGTCCTCTCTTCCTCCAAGCGGAAAACAAAAGGACATTTATGGTCCCTCTCAGCTCCCGCCTCCAGGACCCCAGGCCATGCCTCATTCCTCCATCTGTCAGGAGCTGCGCTCTGGCTTTGGAGTCAGAAAGAATCAGTTGAGCATTCTGCTCTGTTTTGTGTCCTTGGGCAAGTATTGAACATCTCTGAGTCTCAATTTCTTTGCCTGCAAAGTGGAGATAATGATGCCCACTTTGTAGGGCTGGTGTGATGTTTTAGTGACCCCATCAATTCAGTGGTATTTACTGAGCATCTATTATGTGTCAGGCATTATTAAAGGTGTTGGGGATACAGCAATGCACTGGTGAACAAGACAATGGCTCCTGCCCTGTTCCCAGGACTCATATGTTATTGGAAGAGAGAGATACAATTGACCATCATGTAAATAACTGTATAAATTACCAGTTGTGATATGTGATATGAATAAAAACAGAACAGAAGTAGGGGAACCTGACCTATGCTCCTAGCTAGGGAGGGCTTCCCTGAGGAGGTGACACATGAGCTGAGATCTTGTCCTGGCTGCCTAACAAATGAAACTGGTGGCTAGAACAACAGCAGCAATTTTGTTGTTGCTCATGATTTCTGTAGACAGGAAATTTGGGAAGGGAAGGGCTCTTCTGAGCACTTCTGGGTTGGGTCGCTCATGAGGTTTCAATCAGGTGGTGGCTGGGGCTGGAGCAGCTGGGGGCTGCCAGGCATCTCTTTGTCTCTCTGCATGTAATTTCAGGGCTCCACCAGGTGTCACTCTGCAGAGGCTACCTTGGGCCTCCTCGTAGCACGGCATCCTGCAGTAGTCATGCTGCTCAGGCTCCGGAGACAGGGTCCTTGGCCTCGACTCAGCTGTGTCCAGGGTCACTCCCGCTGCCTCTTATTGGTTGTAAGGAAGTCATAGCTTACCCTTAATCAAGGGGAGGAGTGTCAAGGTCATACTTTATGAAGGATGAAAGATATTGCTGTGACCATCTTTGGAAAATACAATCTGTTGTAGAGCTCAAGGATGAGTAGGAGTTAAATGGGGGAGAAGAGACGGAAGAGGGTTCTAAGCAGGGGACTGCTGGTGTGAAGACCCTGGGGTGGAGGAGAACATCTGCTCTAGCACTGAGGAAGTATTCATGGACACAGTGGGGAAGAGGACTAAGTCCATGACCTTTTGGAGCTTACATTGAAGTGGAGGAAGACAGACAGTAAATAAATACACAGATAAATAAACAACTTAATTTGGGGTTGTCATAAGGTAAGTGCTGGGAAGGGCATATACTGGGCACTGTAATAGAATGAGCTTAGGGGCTGGGTTATCATTTCAGGCTGGGAAGACCTCTCAGAGGAGGTGACAGCTGAACTGAGATCTATGGCTGAGAAGGAGGTGGTCAGTCATGCGAAGGACTGGGGAAAGAGCTTTCCTGTCAGGGGGATCAGCATGTGCAAAGACCAAGAGGTCGGTAAGGACTTGGCAGTGTGTTTGGAACTTGGTGAGCAGGTGGGCAAACAAATATAATATGATGATGATGGATAGGGAGGGGGAAGCAAGATTTTGCTGACCCTGCAAGGAATTTGGATTTATTTCTAAGTGTAACAGGAAACCATTGGCAGGTTTTAGGCAGTGGAGTGATGTGATCTGATTTTGTAATAAAAACCCCTCTGGCTGCTATGTGGAGAATGGAGTTCAGGGCTCAGGGAAGGATGTGGGGAGCCTAGGCAAGACATGATAGTGGCCTGGAGCAGGGTGGTCCCAGTGGAGATGACGGTGATGGGTGGGCAGGATCATGACAGACTGGGAGGTAGAACTGATAGAACCTACTGATTGGATCTAGAGCACGAGGAGGAGAGAAAACATGACCCTCAGGTTTCTGGCAAGGCTTAATCTCATTTTACAGCTCAGAGAGGTTAAGTGACTAGCCCACAGTCACACAGCACATCCATGGTCCCACCAGCAACAGAAGTCAGGCATCTTGCCCAGAATTCAGTGCCACCCTCCAGGCGAATCCTGGGCCTGTGATGCTGCTGTCACGGGGTTTGTGGTCCTCCTCTCGTGTCTCTCCTGCCCCACACCTCCCTAACCTCTCCCCTCTCCTTCTGGGACGCTGGCAGCTCTGGCTGACGCAGGCCCAGCAGGTGTGCCTTGCCAAGCTGTCGGCATGATGAACAGCCTCCCTTGGCCGAGCAGATAACGGTACACATACAGGTCGGGGGGGCCCGTGTAGCCCATCCATCAGGCCCGGGAGCGGGCGGAGGGCCGGTACACCCTCGTGCCTGTTATCTGCCACAAATGTGTTTTCCCCCCAAGGTTAACAGGAAGACTGACAGCCAGGTGCCTGACATCAGCAGGACTGGTGCTCATTGGAGCCAGCCAGGCACCCCCTCCCTTCCTCCAGCAGCCTCTGAAGGCTCCTTCCAGCTTTCCCCAGGAGGAAGCCCCAGTCTTCTGGGTGTGGAGACACTCAGAGTCACAGAACTGCAGATTCTTCAAGCCTGGAGCACTGAATCTTTAAAACTCAGATGTACAAAATCCTCAATTCCTTTAGGTAGGATTGTGCAGTGGTTAAAAGCATCGTCTCTGGACCCTGCCTAGCCCTCTTGAGTTCAGATCCTTGTCCTGCCACTTACTAGCAGTGTGATTTAAGGCAAATTACTTAACATCTCTGTGCCTCATTATGAGGATGTTAAGGGTGTCCACTCTACAGGTGGTTGCAGTGATTAAAAGAGCTTTATTCTTTGTAAATGGCCTGGCACAAAGTACATTGCTTATGTTACTAGACATGAAGAGTTTTTAAAGACACAGAGTCTTAAATTCAGGTCTTAGAGACACAGCACCTTGAAACCTTTGAATCTTCTTAGGAACATGGATTTTCAGGATCTCACAATTTTGGACTATTATAGTCACACCTGCAGTGGGATTCTGAGGGGTGGCTTAGCGGAGCTTTAGCGCACCACCAATTCCAGCACTTCTTCCTCCTTTCTTTCACATGGACAATTGATAGTTTCTCAATCTTATGCAAAGTGTTCTGCAAATACAGTGTCAAGCCCCACTTCCAACCAGTTTGCTGTACCCACAGAGAAATTCTTGAGCATCCATTGCACAGCACCTCACAGTCTCTTTCTATCCATCCATCCATCCATCCATCTGTCCATCTACTCATTCTCCCATTTAACCATACTCCCATCACCCACCTACCCAACCATCCATTTGTCTGTCCCTACTTCCTCCCATCCATCCATTCACCCTCTTTTTCTTCTTTCTTTCTTTCTTGTCTTTTCTCATCCATCTATTCATCCATTCACTCAACACCTAGTGAACATCTGTTACATACAAGACACTATATTGGCTTAGAAAGGGGCATATGAATTGGTTTCAGTTTCCATCTTCTTTGAGCTTCCTGTCCAGCAAGCCAGATAAAGTATGAAGCCAGCCAACACAAGACTGGCCATGTTCAGAATGGATAAAAAGCCATGTGGAGTGACAGAAAGAATACTCTCCTGTCTGCTGGAGTTTCTGGGGTGATTTCATAAGGGAGGTCGTATTTGATCAGGGTCTCAAAGTCCCTTGTTTTGATGGCATCACAGTTGGCTTCATGTTTCAAGGGCTGGGAGGAGGGTAGGGCCTTTAATAGAGTTGGGGGAGGAGAATTTTGGGGGGCCTTAAACACCATCCAGTCTAACTGGATGACTAGAACTAGGAGGTTCCCTTCAAATGCTATGTGAAATATTGGTGCATTCCCTGCTTGCACACCTCCAGGGCTGAGAGGCTGACGACAAGGCAAGGAAGAAGGCCTCTAGAACTTCCCCAGGAGCTTAAAGTATTTCTAAGCTTGATTTGGCTCAGACGCTTTTTAAAGAATTATTATGCAGGACAGTATCTTGGTGAACATACCCTGTGAAATGGTGTTCTTTGCTCTGCAGACTTTAAGGACAGACCTCATCTTCTTTGATTTGTCTCCCCAAATCATAGCACATGCAGATGAGGGGGCAGGAGAGAGGAAGAAACCAGGCTATCTTTTACTGCTCTCTGCAGTAGAGAGCATCTCCAGCAGCTGCATGTCTCTCATGGTTCCTGATCCTACAAAGACAGCCTCTCCCTGTTTGGTTCCAGCCCACTCCAGGCAGCCACAGCTCCTGGGCTCTTATACCATCGCTTCCTCTCTTTGTTCCTTGGGTCAAAGGGCCCTTTTCCTTGTGGCATCCTATTCATGTGCTGTGGCACTCACTGGTCCATAGAAGATACCTTGGAAATGCTAGTTGGTGGTTATAGTCTGTACACACGTTCATGCACACAGAAACACACAAAGATATAATTATCAACTACTTCTTCTGGATACTGAAATATTAATTGTGCTTTTAGGAAATGGAAATAAGCTCATCTCTTGTTTTACTTTAAAATGACTGTATTTTATATAAATCTCGTCCTGGGAGGGCAGGCAGTGGAGTTTATTTTAGTGAGTTCTTTCTAGAAACCATGGGAGTCACACATGTAGAGATCATTTCAATGCAGTGTGTAGGATCAAGACATGCCTTCTATATTGTGAGCCTAAAGAGAGGCTGCCTGTGACCATCTGAGAAGGCTTTCAGGACGAGGTGATCCCTGAGTTGAATCTGAAAAGGTGAATAGAAGTTAGCAGGAAAGGGGACCCCTATATGGCATGGGTATTCCAAGAATCAGCCTGGCTTTGACCCTGACTCCTTGGGGTCAGAGTCAACCTTTGGACCAGCAGGAAGGCAGATGTGAACTGAGATGCTCTGGGCCCCAGTGGTTACTCCTCTGCTTGTGTTAGGGGTTGGGATTGGGAGTCCATAGGAGGAGCACAGGGCTGGGAATCAGACAATACTGGCAGCAAGCCCAGTCCCCGTGCCCACTGGCATGTGACCTTGAGGAATTCACTCCCCATCTCTGAGCCTCAGCTCCCTCATTGGCAAATTGGGAATAGCAAAACTTACCTCACTGATGTGAAGAACAAAAGAGATAATGGGTGAGGAAGCACTTTGTAAACTGTTAAGTGCCTTATAAACTGTTGAGTGCTGCATAAACTGTAAAGCTCCATGTACATGTAACATGTCAACTTCATGTCTTAGCTCAGGGCCCAGTTTGCAACAGGGGAAGAAAGAATTGTAGTCCCAGATTTTTCTACCACCATTTAAGCTCTGTTCCTCTGGCTTTTGAAATCATTCGGGTCTTCCTGAGGCCCCTTATTAATATGCCAACACCCTGAGAAGTGTTAATCCTTATTAGCTAATACCTTAGCTAGTGCTGGCACTTTCATTAGTGGTTAACACCTGTAGTGAATAGCTAATTCCTTAACAGGAATCACCTGGTATTCAACTGCGAGACGACCCTTCAGGAAGGGGGCCAAGAGAGGCTGCTGGTGGTCTTGGGGCATGAGGCAGAGAAAGGAAGGGGCTCTGAGCGGAGAGATCGTCCAGGAGAGACATCCCTAACACAGCTGTTTTGCCAAATGACAGTTCCATTGACTCTCCCTGAGGGTGACGCACTCCCCCAGCCCCGGAGAGCAGTACCCGGAGTCACCTCTGCCAGGGCTGAGAGGCCCTAGGCCAACTACTTAACATCTTGAACCTCAGTTTTCTTCTCTGTTAAATAGGCTATTCAACCATACCTTTTGGGGTCATGTTGGCTAGTACCATGTTTTTCAAAGGTGCTGTGTATTTTTAGTGTTTATTTTTCATTGTAAACATTTTTCGTTGTAACAGTGATGCATTTGAATCAGTCAGCTTAAATAAAATTATGCTGTGGTAACAAATGACCCTCCCCCCAAATCTCAATGGCTTTCAACGATTAGGTTTTATTTTTTTTGCTCACACTCTATGTCAGTCATGGGTCTGCCTTCTGCTCTCATTCCGCATCATATCATCATTCTGACAACCAGGCTCAAGGGCAGCCCCTGCCTAGAAGGCTGTGATTACATGGCGGCAGGAAGAGAACAACGGCAAAACCACGTGATGACCCTTAACGCTGCCATTCGGAGGGCCACAGGACACTTCTGCTCCCTTTTCAGTGGCCACAGCAAGTCACATGGCCACACCTGATGGCAATGAGGCAGGAAGTATAATCCTTTGTAGGCAGGTACTGGGAAGGAGGGCAACGGCTATTTTTAAATAGTAATACAATCTTGTATAGTATTTATTTTAGGGTATATTAAAAATATATACATAAATAAGTGTGTATATATATATGGAGAGGGAATAATATATATATTATATATATTAAGACATGTATATATAGAGAAGGAATAATAAAGCAAATGGGACAAAACATATACAATTAGTGCATCTGGGTAAAAGGGTGTATGGATATTCTTGGCAAATTTTTGTAAAGTTTGAAATCATACTAAAATGAAGCTGACATATATATCTTTCTCTATACACACATGTACGTGTATGTATGTATGTATATTATGTGGTTACTTAAGGTGAGAATAAAGACTAATCGAGCCAATTTAAGGAACATTCAATAGTGGTTCCCAGGTATGGCATTTGTGAAAGTAGGACTTGAGGGCCGGACATCTGGGAAACCCTTGGTGAAGGTGTATGATATTCCTTACACTTCATCCTCACACTGTCTCTGGCTGGCAGGCACCCTCCTCATTCATTCATTTTACACTAGTCATTGAACACCTACTGTGTGCCAGAGCCCCGCAGGGCACAGAGGACACAGCAGTGGATGACACGCAGCAGCCGCAGGCTTTCCCTGGAGCAGCACACAGACTCATGGAGCTGTCAGATAGAAAGACACATGGCAAGTGGCCCCAGAGCCCAGCTGCCAGCTGGAGTTGTGTGTGTAGGGAGAGAGCTGCTGTCTAGTGGCTCACTATGGAGAGTTGGCCTCGTGGAAACCACCTCACATCCTGTGGTTTCTGGGTTTTCTAACAAGGAGCACACATGTCCTTGGATCTATATGACAGTGTGTGTGTGCATGTGCAGATGGGGAGCAGACAGGCAGTCAGTGCACACCTTCCTGTAATGCTTACATGATGCCAAGATTTGTTGTCGTGGGGGCTGGAGAATCCACTATTTTTATATTAAAAGCAACAGAAAGACTGGGAAGGGGCACAGGAGAACTTTTTAGGGTAATAAAAATGTTCATTTTCTTGATTATAGTGATGGTTAGTTACATGGGTGTATAAGTCTGTCAAAACTCATCAAAATATACATTTTAAATGGATTATGTTTTATTATTTGTAAGTTAGACCTCGATAAAGTTGATTTACAAGAAAACAAAAAGCAGAGCAGTATGAAAATGATGCATTTATTTGGGAGAAGTTCAGAGAAGTTGAGGAACTTGTCCCAAATCACACAGCTACTAAGGGCAGGAACAGAAAATGAGACCCAGGTGTGCCTGATTCCAGAACTGGCAATTTTAACTATGATATACATGCCTTTCATTTACCCGCATAAACGAAAGCAGGATCCATTTTGAAGGTAACATTAACAAATGGTTGTCTTCCCCAGTAGACAGTATATTCCTGGAGGGCAAGAATCATTTCTGTATCCCAGGCGTCTGGAACAGTACCAGACACGTGGTAGGTCTTCTATAAATATTTGTTGAAGGAAGGAATAAATGAAAGGAGGAAGCAAGGGAGGGGAGAGGTGAGAAGCTCCCTAAGGACAGGATCTGCGCCTGGCAATGTGTTATTATACGAGGAGCCAGGCCCAGGGTCTCCCAGTGTGCAGTAGGGCTCTGCACGGCCTAGTGGGGAAGGCAGAAAGATTTCAGTATTAGAAAGGAGTTAAGTGGCCCCACAGTTCTGTCTCCTTCCTCCCTGATCACTGACACACACAAATGCCCTTGTTGACTTTAGGCCCCTCAACGGTCCTCTTGGAGCCTCCATCTATTCTTGTGCCGGTGGTCAAGCCCCTCATCTTCAGCCTCTCTCCTGCTTTCTGCCCTGGACCTGGGGTTTCTGAGGCTCTGCCCACCTTGTCGTACCCCAACTAAATGTCCTTCTGCTGTCCTTGCTGGAAAGCCAGGAGGGGACCTTTTGATCTGGTTGGGAAACAGGGAGTAAATGAGAAGGCTTACCACCAGCCCGTTTAATGGATGAAATAAGAAGGCTCAAAGAGGTACGGAGCCTG
This sequence comes from Smutsia gigantea, assembly GCA_032199065.1. Lineage (NCBI taxonomy): Eukaryota > Metazoa > Chordata > Mammalia > Pholidota > Manidae > Smutsia > Smutsia gigantea. The sequence goes on from JAVSCE010015464.1 coordinate 272,828, forward strand.
CTCAGGGCTACACAGTTCACATGGGTCAGAGCTTGAACCCCTCCGTTCTGTCTGATTCCAGATCCTGGCTCCTTACACAGGAAGGTAGAAGGAGGCCAAGTCTTGGGCACAAGTGCTGGAGGGAGGCAGTGGGGGTGGGAAGTCCCCTTCAGCCCTCCCCCGCCACTCCAGAACCAGCTGCGCTCTGTCAACGGCTGAAAGCCCCCAGTTCCTGAAGGGATAGGGCTGCCGGGGCCTTTTGCTGAGTGACTACAGACCATATTTTTCTTAATCTAAATTGAAAACTGCTCAAGTAGAAAAATAATTTCACTGCTTCATCTCAGAAAGGAAAAGAAGGAGGGAGAAGGGAAGGGTCGGTGGTGGGGAGGCGGGTGTAGCCAGAGCAAAGGCTGATGGCTGTGGAGGGCTGAGTTCCTATCTGTCCCAAGCACGGCACAGGCTGGGCAACAGTCCTGCTCTCTCTGGCTGCCCACAGCCGCAGGGCCTGAGGGCTGGGTCAGCCAGGCTGTGGGTGTAATCAGTCAACAACCACCGAGAGCCCTACGCACACCAGGAGACCCTGGGCCTGGCTCCTCGGATAATAACACATTGCCAGGCGCAGATCCTGTCCTTAGGGAGCTTCTCACCTCTCCCCTCCCTCGCTTCCTCCTTTCATTTATTCCTTCCTTCAACAAATATTTATAAAAGACCTACCATGTGTCTGGTACTGTTCCAGATGCCTGGGATATAGAAAGAGTCCTTGCCCTCCGGGAATGCACCGTCTAGTGGGGAAGACAAATAATCAAATAAACAGAGAGTAACAAACTGAATTCAGCTGTGAAGGAAGGTAAAGCGTGGGATGAGTGACTATTCCATAGGCAGGGGTGGGTTTCCTGGAGGAAGTGACACATGAAAGATGGATAGGAGTTATCCAGGTAAAGGCAGAGGAGGTGTAGGTGGGAGTAGGGTAGCACCTTCAGTGGGAAGTCCTATAGAGGTTAGACCATTAAGCCAGGCTGATTGGGTTCAAATCCCAGCTCTGTCACTAACTAGCTGCATGATCTTGGGCAAGTTGACTGACCTCTCTGTGCTTCAGTTTCCTAATGTGTAAACATAGGGTTATTGTGCAGATTAAATAAGTTAATATATGTAATATGCTTAGAATGATGCCTGGCACGTGATTTTTAGCTAAACAACAAACAAAAAGTCCCAGTAGATGTAAAGGCCCTGGGGCAGGGAAGTGCAAAGTGAATCACTGGAGAAAGGTCTATAAATAAGCTTTATCCCAAGGTAAACACAAACCAAGTACATGCTGAGAAAATCCACAGGGTGCAGCAGGAAGAGCATAGGTTAAAATGCTACATCTGCCAAGTAATCATAGCAAAATGTGCTGACACTTTATACCTCCCTCTTCCTGTTCTCTTCATAACGCAGGGAAGTAGCCATGGTCATCCCCACTTTACAGATGAACTGAGGACCAGAGAGTTCAAGTGACTAATTCAAAGTCATACTGCTGGCTGTGAGCCTACGTTTGGCTAACTCCAGAGTAAAGGTCCTTCCACTGTGCTCTATTGCCTCGTTTCTGAGATGCGACAGAAAGCAGTTTGTGTCTAGGTTTGACTATTCGTATGTTGGCTCCTGGGCTAGGCATGTCACATAGGAAGCAGTTTATAAGATGCAGTCTAGGTGGAGTAGTCATATAGTATCTTACCTAAACTGAATCACTTTGGACAGTGAAAGGGGTATAATATTTATACACGGAGAGCATGTGTAAACTGGGACCCAGGCGTAGGGTAAGGTGATTAAAAGCATGGAGTCAGGTAGACCTGGCTGGCTGAGTGCCCTTGGGCAGTCACTTAACTTCTCTGAACCTATTTCTCCATATGAGGGTAATAATTCCTACCTTCTGGAACTGTGTGGATTAAATGGATGATGGGCACTTAGCATAGCCTCCAGTGAATGTTAGATATTATTATTGAATATGAAATCAATGGAATTCTCTTTGTTTCTTTCAGTCTGTCTCTTTGTCCCTCTTCCTGTTTCCTAGGTTTTCTCCTCCATTCTCCCTACCTCTTTCAGAACCCAGGTCTATTCTGATTTGCTGTGTGTCCTTGGGCAAATCCCTTCTAGTCTCTGGGCCTGCTCTCCCCATCCAACTAGAATGTGTTGACAAGGCTACTGGGCCCCACCTTCCTCCCTTCCTCCTCAGCTGGACTTCTTGCTCTGCCATCCATCCCTAGACTCATTTTACAGGTCAGTTCCCTTTAATTAGTGAGGCTCTGAGCCTTTTCCCTCACAAAATGGAAACTGCAGGTTCATCAAAATCTTATTAACCTCCATTTCCCTGGTGGCCCCTAGAGGGGTCAGGCTTGTCTTAGACTGGGAGAATCCATCTCTCAGTATGTCAGGGTCCAGGTCTGTCTGGGACTGGGATGAGGTGGGGGTTCTGCTTTGCTGGTTCCCGACAATATTCTGGCTGCAGCCCCCAGCCCTGCTAGCCCTTGCCACCTCGAGGTCACGGAGAGAGGGGGTCTTCAGGACTTAAATTTGAAAACTTGCTAGGGGACCAAGGGCCATCGGGAACAACGGGAAATGGCTAACTTCAACTGAATTAATACTTGGCTGTAGCTGGCAATTTTCTCAGTGTTCATATCACCTGGCTCTTCTTTCTTCTTTCATTATTTTTTTACTTGCAGGGGGAATGTGATCTACTGCTGTCTCCTTTGTCACAGTTCTAATTTTTAATCTGGGACTTGTCGGAGCCTGGCTCTGGGCAAACCAGTACTCAGCCACTGGCCCTGCTCATGAGAGCAGCCACTCCGGAGGAGCTTGAAAGCAGAGTCCATCTACAGGGGTGCTGGGGGCCCGTTACTGTCACTTACCTACTGTGGCACCTTGGCCAAGTTGCTTAGCCCCTCTGAGCCTCACTTCCTTACTTATTCTGAGAATAAAATGAGATATTTAGTATCTGGCAAACACTTTGAAAAACACTGTGGCAGTTTCTACAAGTTAAACATGCACTTATCCTTTGCCCCAACCAATATTAACATATGTATTCAAGAGAAACAAAGACACATCCGCCAGAGACCTGTATGCAAATGTTTATAACAGCTCTATTCATAATCACCCCAACGTGGAAACAACTTAAAGGTCCATCAACTGGTGAATGGATAAATAAATTGTGATACATCCATTCATTGGAATACTACTTAGCAATAAAAAGAAACTATTGATATACACAATAGCACAGAAGAATCTCAAGGGCATTCTGCTACATGAAAGAAGCAGATTCAAATGCTTAAACACTGAATGATTGCACTTAATGACAGCCTGGAAAAGGCGAGGCTACAGATACAGAATTCAAACCAGTGGTTGCCAGGGGCAACTTTTTGGGTGGGTGGAAATGTTCTATATCTTGATCATGGTGGTACTTGTAAACTGGTGCACAGGTCTGTCAGAAGTTCATCCAAATGAACTTTAAAAGGAGAGATTTTATGGTATGGAAATTATACCTTAATAAAGCTTACTTTAAAAAATAATGTTAGCTAATTAAAAATTTTATTTTGCTTCTTTATTGAGGTATGGCACACAAATAGTATAGTATGCTGTAAAATGCACCAATCCTATGTGTCTATCTCAATGACTTTTTTGCACTTTTGTATATACTATCCAGATCAAGATGTGGGGGCATTTCTGGCCTTCAGTTCCAAGACCACAACTCTCAAAATTAATCACTATTTTGAATTCTATCACTACAGGTTAGTTTTGTGATATTTTTAGAGATCATATGAACAGAAGTATCCAGAATGTAATCTTTTGTGTTTGGCTCCTAGCTAGTTATTCAAGCCATCTTTTAAAAACTCACATCAGATCATGTCACTTCTTGATTAAAAGCCCGCCAATATCTTTCCAGTAAGCTTCAGATCAACCCCCAAACTCATTCCCTGCCTACTAGGCTGTGCACAGTTTGTCCCAGCTGGGAACCCCACTCCCAGGTTGTTCTCTCCAGCCACACACCGTCTCCCTTCAGTTCAGTGAGCACATGTGGCTCTTTCCAGCTGTGGCATCTTTGCCCTCCAGGAGTCCTCCACATGGAATGTCCTCTAAAGGTCTTGCTCCCTCCTGTCCTTCAAGTCTTCGCTTCTCAGTCATCTCTTCTGAGACACTGTCCCCAGACTCCCACCCCAGAGGATTCCCCATGCCTGCCCCTCTGTTATTGCCTGTTGGCCTCTCTACCAGCCTCATAAGGGTTTGTAATTGTTTATTTGTGGGTAACCCTGCTTAATCTGAGACTTTCTGCCGGGGCAGGGACAGGGTCTCATCTAGCTGTGTGTCCTAGGTGCCCAGTCCAGAGCTTGGTGTGTGCGTGTGCTGAATACGTATTGGCTGAGTCAGTACATGAACATGGGTTTCCAGCCTGGAAGTTGGTTTCTCACATACTTCCTCACGATGACTTGGTAGGGGCAGCAGGCATCACCAGCCCCCTCTCCAGCCGAAGACCTTGGAGAAGTTGATTTGGTTGCCTAGGTCCCGTAGAAGGTCCTGACACAGCTGGGATCTGCCACCACCTTTTGCCCACTTTCCCGCCTCCCCATCAGCAGAGCCTCTGCAGGCTCTTATCCAGCTTTCTGTTGTTCTTGCCTTAATGTGTGGCTTGTGTGCCTTAACAACTTAAGTGCACCATTTTTTATTAAGGTATTATTAATATACACGCTTATGAAGGTTTCACATGAAAAAACAATGTGGTTACTACATTTACCCATATTATCAAGTCCCCACTCATACCCCAATTCATTCACTGTCCATCAGTGTAGTAAGATGCCACAGATTCACTATTTGCCTTCTCTGTGCTATACTGTTTTCCCTGTGACTCCCCACACCATGTGTACTGAACATAATACCCCACAATCCCCTTCTCCCTCCCTCCCCACCCCCCCTCCCACACCCCTCCCCTTTGGTAAACACTAGTTCCTTCTTGGAATCTCTGAGTCTGCTACTATTTTGTTCCTTCAGTTTTGCTTTGTTGTCATACTCCACAAATGAGGGAAATCATTTGGCTTAAGTGCACCATTTGATGAATTTTTATTTATTGAGGTATGGTACACGGTACACATGCACAGAATACTTAACCAGACTGAGATGTAGAACAACTCTAGCATCTTTTATTTATTTATTTATTTAAGTTATCAAATGTACATCACAGTGGTTCTACAGTCCCCCTCCCCCTCCCCCCACCCAGTCCCCCTCGCCACTCTTTGGTAACCACTAGTCACTTCTCAGTGTCTATGAGTCCTTCGGTTTTGCTTTGTTTTTCTATTCCACAAATAAGCGAAATCATATGGCCTTTGTCTTTCTCCTCCTGGCTTATTTCACTGAGCATAATACCCTCTAGCTCATCCATGTTGTTGCAAATGACAGGATTTCTTTTCTTTTTGTGGCTGAATAATATTCCATTGTGTATATGTATCACCTCTTCTTTATCCATTCATCTATTGATGGACACTTAGGTTGCTTCCATATCTTGGCTACAATTCCAGCATCTTAGAAGCCCCTCATAATGGACCCCTTCCCAGTCAATGCCACCCCCACCCCCCACCCAAGGAGAACCATCATTCTCATTTCTATCACCATAGTTAGGCCTGTTTTTGAACTTCATAACAATGGACTCATTCAGTATGTCCTCTTGTGTCTGACCTCTCTCGCAACACATCTGCAGATTCACCCATTTTGTCCCACATGATAGTAGCTTGTTCTTTTTTATTGCCATATAGTATTTCATTGGGTGACTATATCACAATTTGTTTATCCATCCTGTTGATAAACATTTGAGTTGTTTCTAGGTTTTGGCGACTGTGAGTAAAACTTCTATGACCACACTTTTGGTAGATATAAGCAGTGATTTTTGTTGGATCTACAGCTGGGAGCAGAATGGCTGGGTCACTGAGCAGGCATGTGGTTAGCTTTCTCAGATACTGCCACATAGTTTTCCGAAATGACTGCACCTTGTGCGTTTTAGGAATGCAGGAGCCAGAAGGTTCAGCCCTGACTCCCTTGCAGCCGCCAGCCTTCCTGACATTTGGTAAGTTGCAAAGCTATTCCTCTTCCAGGGGTTGGGACCCTGACCCACCTTGCTCCATTAGCAATCACAGCAGGGAGAGGGGGTTGGGCTGAGTGGCTGGCTGTGCAGACCTTTCTGCTGGGAGGCTGGCTGGCCCAATGAGTCCAGCAAAGGTTAGGCCACCTTGAATTTTCCCCTCGGATGATCTCAGCTCTTAGGAGCAATTAGCTGTCAGCAGAGCAGGGAGCTCAGAATACTAACCAGACCTGGCCCATTCTGGGGAGCATTTTTCAGCCTCCACCTGGCTAAGGCCCCACCTTGCAAATGGGGTGACTGGGTGGAGGTGCAGGTGAGGGGAACATCCACTATTATTGCCCCTACACATTTTGTTAGTGTTCCAGGTCCCCAGACACCATTTGGTGGAGAAATGGGAGTAGTCTCTGATACCACTCAGCTGTTGCTTGCCTCTAGAATAGTCATCACTGCTCCTAGTGGCTGCTTGCTTCTCCAGGCAGCTTTGCCCATCACACAGTACTTCTTTGTTCATTGTAGTGCTGTTCATAAGAGCCCTAAATTGAAAATAAGCTAACAGTCCATTGGAAGGTGACCAACTAAGTAAATTCTGTTACATCCATTTAAATATATAATGAATACTCTGCAGTCATCATGTACGGGAGTTAAGACATATCAACATCGTGTACCCTTGATAAGATGCTCTGAGAAGGGCACAATATCACCCCAAAATTCTTGCCAAAAATGCATAAATGTGTACCCTCAATCTAATTGTGAGAAGGTATCAGACAAACCAATCTGATGGACAGCCTACAAGTTAACTGACCATTAATTTTCAAAAGTGTTAAAGGTCATGAAAGACAAGACAAGGAAAAACTGAGAAATCATCACAGACAGGAGGAGACCAGGAAGACATGACAAATAGGTACCGTATATGACCTGGATTAGATCCTGGGGAAAAAGGACATTGCATGGTGGAAAAACAGGCAAAATTCTAAAGGATCTACAAATTACTTAATAACATTGTACCAATGTTAATTTGTGGCCTTCAGTAATTGTTCTGTACTTACGTAACATGTTGACATTAGGGGAAGGTGGCTGAGGAGTACATATATTATTTTTGCAGATTTTCTGTAAATTTAAAATTATTTCAGAATAAAAAATTAAGAGAAAAGGTGATAGTGTAGATCAGAGTTTCCTAATCTTTGTGGTGCCATGGACCTTTTAGATGAGGCCCGTAGAGCTTTTCTCAGAATAATAGTTCTAAACACATAAAATAAGATGTTTAAGCTTTCCAAGAAGACCAATAGCATTAAAATACAGTTACGGAAATGTTTTTAAATTTCAGATATACTAATATACATGTTTCTTTATTAACATATTCACTAGTAAAATGTAGTGGAAGGTGTGATAACCATTGTAATTTCAAAATAGTGATGAGCGTATACAGCATTTTGAGACAAGTGCAACTGTGGTCATTTGATATGGAAATATCTGTAATCACTATTGGTGGGGAAGTCACAGATTCTGCTAATACTACTATGGCTTGTTGCCTACATTCAACTGAAGAAAATGAGAAATTTCAGTTAGAGGTTAGTGAAAATAAGGATATAATTTTTTCCCATTCAAATTCACAGAACCCCTGAATTCTATTTGCAGTCTGGCAGTATCTATTACATCCCTAATGTAAATGTATATTTATGGAACTGGAATATATCATAATATATTGGTAATAGGGGAAAAGAAGGTTATAAAGCAATATGTACAGTAGGATCCCATTTTTGTAAATTAAAAATATGTGTGTGCACTAGGTATTCATTCGACAAGCATTCAGTGATCATCTACCTTGAGTTAGACTCTGGTAATATAACAATGAAAGACAGGTATGGTTTTTACCTTTCCAGAGTAGGGCCACTGGAAACATTAATATAACTTGCAATGTGTTAAGTGAGTATTTGGTTTTTTCTTCTTGCTTATCTGTATTTTCTAATTTTCCTAAGTAAAAATGTATTGTGGATGAAATAAAATGTTATTTAAAACAAATAAGAAGCAAATTCAACTTCATTCCAAGCTGAACTCTGTCTGTAGGTAACTCCATTATCCCTAGATCTGCCTTCTCATGCCCTTGTGAACGCACCCCCACTTCACTGCCCCACAGGAGCTTTCAGGATAGGCAGGTGGTGATTTTCAAGCCTTCTTTCCCCAGGCTGATCACAGCCAAGTCCCTTGATGATTCCTCACCCAACATCATCTCAAGTCTTTTCACCATCATAGGGACCTTTCTTTAGACCCACTGTGATTTTTCCACATTCCTCTTATAGTATGGCATTGAGAGCTGAGTTTAAGACAGATGGCAAGGAGACTCTCACCTCCCTCATTCTAGACATCATACTTCTATTTATGCAGCCTAAGAGAATAATCATTTTTAAACAGCTTTATTGAGATATAACTCACATACCATATGTATTAGTTTTCAAATGCTGCTGCAACAAATCACCACAAATTTAGTGGCTTAAAATAACACAAACGTATTGCCTTGCATTTCTGCAGATCAGAAGTCTGACACATCTCACAGGGCTAAGATCAAGGTTGTCAGCAGGGCTGTGTTCCTATCTGAAGGTTCTAGGGGAGAATATACTCCCTCACCTTTTTCAGTTTCTGGAGCTGCCTGCATTCCTTAGCCCACGGTGCTCCTCTTCCCTCTTCAAAGCCATCACCACTGGGGCCAGTCCTTCTCACTATGTCATCTCTCTGGTTCTCTCCTCAGATTCCCTCTTCTAATTGTTAAAGTCCCTTATGAATACACAGAGCCCAAAGAATAATCCAGATTAACTGCCCTATATTTTAAAGTCAGTTGATCGATAATCTTAATCCACCTTCAAACTTAACTCTTCTTACCATGTAACCTAACATAGTCACAGATTCTGGGATTCAAGGCCCTTATGAGATGTATGATTTGTGAATATTTTCTCCCATTCTATGGGTGTCCTTCCACTTTCTTAATTGTGTCATCTATAGTACAAATGTTTTTAGTTCTGATGAAGTTAATTATCTATTTTTTTCTTTTGTTACTTGTGCTTTTGGTGGTGTATCTCAGAGACTATTGCCTAGTTGATAAAGATTTGCTCCTTGATTTCTTCTGAGAGATTTATACTTTTAGCTCTTAAAATTAGGGCAATGATCCATTCTGAGTCAATTTTTGCTTATGGCGTGAGGTAGGGGTCCAACTTCATTACTTTGGATGCGGATATCCAGCTGTGCCAGCACCACTTGTTGAAAAGATAATCCTTTCCCATTGGCACCATTTGTTGAAAGTCAATTTACCATTTACATAAGTGTTTGTTTCTGTACTTTCAATTCTGTTTCATTAATTTCTTCATCTATCCAGTACCACACTGTGTTGATTACTGTAGCTTTGTAGTAAGTTTTGAAATCAGGAGGTGTGACTCCTCTGATTTTGATCTTCTTTTTCAAGATTGTTTTGGCTATTTGAGGCCTTTTGCAATTCCATATGAATTTTAGAATTGGCTTGTCATTTTCTGAAAAAAAAAAATGAGCTGGAATTCTGATAGGAATTGCATTGAATCTGTATTTCAATTTGGGGAGTATTGTCATTTTAACAATATTAAGTCTTCTGATACATGAACATAGGATATTTTTCCATTTATTTAGGTCTTTTAAAATTTCTTTCAACAATATTTTGTAGTTTTCAGACTAACAGTTTTGTATTTATTTTGTTACAGTTGCTCCTAAGGATTTATTCTTTTGCTGTTATTGTGAATAGAATTGTTTTCTTCATTTCTTTTTTGGATTGTTCATTGCTAGTAAATGTAAATACAATTTAACTTTTAATGATCTTGTATCCTGTGAACTGGCTGAGTTTATTAGTTCTAATAGTTTTTTTTTTAATTATGGCTTCCTTAGGATTTACTATATACAAGATCATGTCATCTGTAAATAGAGATAATTTTATCTCTTCCTTTCCAGTCTGGATGCCTTTTATTTATTTATTTATTTATTTTCTTAATTGCCATGGCTAGAACCTCCAGCATAATCTTGAATAAAAGCGGTGAGAGCAGACATTGTTATCTTGTTCCTAATCTTAGGGGATATGCATTTGATCACATTAAGTATGTTAGGTGTAGTTTTTTGTAGATGGCCATTATCAAACTGAGGAAATTCTTTTCTACTCTTAGTTCGTTGAATGTTTTTATCATGAAATGGTGTTGGATTTTATCAAATGCATTTCTGCATCTATTGAGATGAGTATGTGGTTTTGCTCTTTATTGTATTGATATGGTATTATCAATAGAATAAATTAATAAAATATTATTGATATTATATTAATTGTTTTCATGTATTAAACCAACCTTGTATTCCCAGGATAACCTCACTTGGTCACAGTGAATTATATGTTACATGTTGCTTGATTTACTTTGCTAGTATTTTGTTGAGGACTTTTGCATCTGTATTCATAAAAGTATTGGTCTATAGTTTTCTTTCCTTGTGATATCTTTAATAATCGCTTTTTTAAAAGACACATCACACTATTGACAATAATTTTGTTGTCAGAATTTCCCTCCAGCCAAGATGTTGGAGATGAGGACTGGTCCCAACACTGATACATTCATACGTTGCAATCTTGAACTTGCCCTGTCTGGGCCTCAGTTTCCTATTCTGCAGTTACAGGATTGCACCCTCTTTATGGTCATAGAGTCTCATGGTTGGAGTGGGACTCCCAGTCCAGTGCTCTTCTGTGACTGGGTCTGAAAAAGTCTTCATTGTTTCTCGCTGATAAATTAGATCAGTGTTTTTAAAATAAAATATATTTGAACATGTATATGAATCACCAGGGAATCTTGTTGAAATGTAAATACTGATTCAGTAGGTCTAGGGAGGGTCTTGAGATTCTGCATTTCTCACAAGCTCTTGTGTGATTCTGACACTGCTGATCCACGGACCTGCTTCGAGCAATAAGAAACCAGGATGTTGGTCCCAACCTTTAGTCACGTAAGTGCCAGCTTCATATTTTTTTTGCCACATTCATCTTCTATCTATAGTATTTAAAGAAACATTTTAGACTCATCCCTGCAATGATATACACCAAATCACAGGTTTTATGTGCTAATTATACTTTTTCTAACACACATTAAATATGCCTATTTAAATTTAAAAAGTTAGTTTCTGTCCCACCAGAAATTATATCACATACCATGTGTATCTCATGTAAATATCTCATGTAGCTCACGTACCTCATAGGTCCACACATCCCTATGGTAACTGTTATGTTAGAACTTCCAAGGAGCTGAGGATGTGGTTCTTGCCCTTTAAACATCATCATACTTTAATTGGACACTTCTGACTCACGTTTCATGATTTTGCCCCATTTTACTCTGCCGCAATTTGGCTAGTGATTCCTGTCTTTCCCTCTATTATCCACTCTGATTAACTCAGCTGCACCTGTCAGCCTTTATTCCTGCAGGCGTGTGGAGCGAGGCATGCTGAAGAAGTCTTTAAAATGCATGAGATTGACTCATATTCACTCTTTCCTGTCCAGAGCATAGGGTGCTGAGTCCCTGGGCCTCACAACTCAACTGGGCTTCGTTCTGCAGGCCTGAGGCTCATGGCCCTGGACAAGGACATGTGTGGGAACCAGCAGGACTAACCTGCAGGCTTCCTCTGTGGACATTGTTGGGGCATGGCTCAGCTGGGTCTCTGAGAGCCTGCGAGCTTCCTCTGGGATGCCTAACACCATCGACTGCAAGAAGCAGGGTCAGGCCGTCCAGCACATTCTACCTGTATTCTCCAGGAGTGGTGCTTATGAAGGTGGAACAAGGCTGGCTTAGAGAATTTTGATTCCTCTTGTTTCTGCCTGCTTGTTTCTTTTGCGTGCTTGTAGGACAAAACCCTTAACCTCACTGAGCCTCCTGTCTCGCCCATCTCCTTGCATGTGAGATGGGGGGGGGGTGCAATAGTTAACAATTCAGGTTTTGCTGTCTAGTGGGCTGGTTTTGTCATTTATGATATGTGTGATGTCTGTTTCCTCCTCTGTAAAATGGAGGTAACAATACCTACCTCCCCAGAACAACAGGAGGATTAAGCCGTGTTAAGCCAGTGGCTGGCAAAGAGTGAGCACTCAGTAGAATGCTCAGTAGATGTTAGCAATTACTACAACCATCGTCATCATCATTATGTAAAATATTTAGCAAATCTGGAATATTTTGGTACTTAACATTAGTTTGTCTTCCTTCCTCCCTCCCTTTCTTCCTCTCTGTCTTCCTTGCTCTCTTCTTTCCTATCTTTCCAGCTTCCTTCTCCCCTTCTCCCCTTTCTGAAGGCAACTGATTTGCAGCTGCCAGGAGTGGTGGGAGCTTAAACTGGAAAAATGGATTGTGGTCAGATCCTGGAGGGACTTGAATGTCAGGAGGAGTTTGATCTTCAGTCTAAGGGCCATAGTGAGCCATTGAAGGTTGGAAGAGAAATAGGTTATAGTGAATGTGGGGCGATGTACCTGGCAGCAGAGACTGGGAAGGAATGGTGAGGGAGGAAGCTGGGGCTGCAGAAATGAGACAGACAGAGGGTCCTGGAAGTCGAGTGAGAGGGAGGGAAAGGAAAGGCTGCATCTCTGTCCTAAGACTGTATGGGAGACACATCCCCATTTCCAGCTTTCACCTTGCCCATAGAACCGAGGAGGAGCACCCTACCTCGCTGTGTGACCTCAGACAAGTGTCTAACCTCTCTGGCCAGCAGTAAAGGTGATCCAAGACCTCAGTCACACCTCCTGGCTTCCCAGCAAAGACACTGCTGGATCCTCCAGGCTTCCATCATTTTCTAGGCTGCTTCCCGTTCAGAGATTAATTTGTTTACTCCCTTGCCTGGAGATGAACTGGGAGAACTAATCATCCATCAGCCAATGGCTCCCCCAACCCCACACCGCTCCACCCCAAATGTCCATTTTCTGGCAAAATATGTCCTTGCTGCCGCCAAGGCTGCTTGGAAAATGCTAATTTTATCCTCGAATTAAAATTTGTTCCCTTACCCTCGTTTTAATAAAAATGAAGCTTCCGGAAACATTGCCACGGTGTGGAAGAGAAAGATCTGACATAATTTTTTTAAATGCCTTCAATCATGCTGCCTTCTGAACGGTCTGTCCTCTCACCCTGACGCCCCCCACAACCCGAGGCATCATTTACATTTCTTAATAACCCCTCATTAATATTCATGAGAAGGGGCGGGTAATAATGGCTGAGCACACCGCACTAATTCAATTTCCACCGCCTCGGCGTGTTTACTTAATCACCAAGGGACCCGGGTTACTCAGGACAATTATTTATTCGGAATTAGATCTGGAGGCATCTGGCCTGGAAACAGGGAACCAGGAGCAAACTGGAAATCGTATTCTGTCTTTCCCTCACAGCCGCCTCCTCCTGACCGTCTGCCAAGGTTCCACGCAGCCAGGGGGCCCTGAAGGACAAGCCTCAGTACCCTCTGGGCTGTTCCTGAAGGCACCGGCTTATGCCGAGGTTGAGCGCATTCCAGCTGATCTGGTCCTGGCAGGAATCTCTCATCAGCAGTGGCCCAGGAGCTATGGCCAGGCCCGCCGTCCCAGCCAAGAGTGTATCCGTGTGTGGCTGGCCAGAGGTGGGGCCTTGAGAGGTTGCTAGGAGATTGGCCCTAGCTGGACGTGCAGCATGCCGAGCACTGTATCACGGTCCGCAGTGGAGGTGAGAGTTTGTGACAAGGGATCTATAGAATGCCTGCTCATCATTCACCCCTCAGCTTAACTGTCAGCTCTTCCTGGAAGCCTTCTCTAGCCCGCTAGGCTAGGTTACCCCCTGTTACAACCTGGAGGCGGGTGTCCACACAATTGTTTCTATTCAGGATCTGTTCTTCCCAATAGACTGCCAGCTCCATGGAGGCAGGTCCCATGGCCGTCCTGGTCATCCCTTTGTTCCAGCATCTAGCAATGCCCAGGACAGAAAGGATGCTTGGCAAATATTTGTTGACTCCTTGACTGACTGATTCTTGAGCCTCTGTTCTGTTATCTGCAACTGAAGATAAGAATATCCACCTTTCAGGATTGCTGTGAGAATTCAGTGACTTCGATGAAAAGTGATTCAAAGGATTTCAGTGTAAAGAGCACAGTGTTGAGCCCACTGACACACGATAAACTCCTAGTTAACATGAGATGCTACGATTATTTTTATTGTTATTTCTGATTGTGATGGAGCACAGAAGGGTTAACTGTGGCTGGTCTGGGAAGATGTCAGGAGCCTAGGCTTGAAGTGAGCTCTGCTCAAAGTCTTGAAATGATTCCTTAGTTCACACAGCTAATAACCAAACCTCAATCTTGGTTTTGCCTCTTAAGAGTTGGTTGGCTTTAGCAAGTTACTTAACTTTCATGAGCCTCAGTTTCCTCCTCTGTAAAATTGGGATGATAATGGTGGTCACCTATTGTACTGCTAGGGAAGATTAAGTGAGGTCCCTTATGTAATCTTGCATGGAAGCGGGTACATAAACTTAATATAAAGGGATGTTGTTTTGGCAGATGTAGTGGGAGGTAGACCAAGCAGAGGGAATGGCATGAATGTATTTATCAACTCATTCATTCATTCGTTCATTCATTCATTCATTCATTCAACATGTATTCATTAGTCCCTAGGTGTCTGAGCCAGTATTGGCTTTGAGAATGAACAGAAGTGAAGGAAATGCAACCCCTCCTTCCAGGAGCTCCTGGCTGGAAAGATGAAGAAGGAAGTAAATCACTGGCACATCAGCAAATGCCAAGGCCACGAGGGGGTGTTAGAAAGGTGGTTTCCAGCACTGGGGTTTAGGGTAAGGTGAATGAAGGGGTGGCATTTGGGGCAAGAAGAAGAATTTGGATCTGGATGAGGGGGAAGAGCATCCTAAGCAGAGGAACAAGCAAAAGCAAAGGCCTGCGGGTGGGAATTTTCTGTTGCTTGCAGCCCAAACATCCTTAACTGATACATCTTTGGCTACACTGTCCGCACTACTTAAAATGCACCCCTCTACCTTGATGCTCAGCAAACTCCTGCTCACCCTTCAAAGCCAAGCTCCCATTGACCTCTCATTTCCTGATTTTTTTTCCTGGCAAGCCACGACTCTTTCCTTGTGTTCCAGCACCGTGCTCCCACACCATCCTAAGACCTCTCCCAAGTATCACCTGCTTACTAGCCAACTCCAGTCTTCACTCTTCTGCCACCCAACTCTGTATTGCAGGGGGTCACCTCTGCAGGCTGCATTTTCATGTTCCTGGGATAACTGTCTTCTAACTGGGTTTGGTCAATAGGAGGCACTGGAGGGAGATTGGGAGGAAGAGAGAAGACTTAGGCAGCAAATCCAGCAGTGGCTGTATGTCTTCCAAGTCTCTAGCTCCCCCGTGGCTCCATCATGATTCCATAGTCCACCAAGTGACACTGCTTCTGGCCTGGCAACACTACCTCTGTCTTCTGTATCTCAGGTCTAGAGGCGGAGCAGCAGCCTTCTGTTGTTCATTTATTCGTTCATTCATTCAACATGTATTCGTTTGTCCCTACTAGGTGCCTGAGCTAGTGTTGGCTCTGAGAGTGAACAGAGGGGAAGAAAATGCAGCCCCCTCCTAGCCTTTGAACTGTTTCACTGTCTCCAGTTGGCTTTGCAGCTCTTCATCATTTTCCATTCCCTAGACTGAAGTTCCTATTTTGTAAGTATTCAAGTTTTTCCTGATTAGACACTAACCAATACACTTACCTACCTGGTGGCAAGCGCCTGATGGGAAAGGCTCCATCTTGTATCCCTGGGGCCCAGACACAGAGAATCTACCAAAAGGTGAATAAGAGAATGAGTTCATAAGTGAATGAATGAATGAAAAAATCTTGTTACTTGACTTTTGTAGTAGGCTGTACTGTTGCTTACCAAGAGAAGAGGCAGAAGGAGGAAAAATTTCCTCCTGAGGCTAATAAACATGTATTAAAACAATATGAATAATAATACTAATGAATTGCTTTGTAAATAGAAAAGGCTTTATAAATAGCTCCAAGCCTGTAGATTTCTTTGTGAGTAGTAAAGTTCTGTTTCTATGTTGGGCTGTCCCACTGTTTCAGCCCAGCTCAGCATTCCTGCTGAGGTGGCTGCAGGCTGGGGAGCCTGAGAGAGGGAAGGGGAAATAAAGGATTGGAGGCAACATCTCAGCCAAAGAACGAAAGGCAGGGAGGAGCACAGGGGATGGCAGATGATTTAATCATTATGGACTTATTTAGAGAAACCCCTTTACTTTCTTCCTGCCTCCAGAGCACCTGGATCCCCAGGTGCCCAGCCAAGTCCTTTCATTAAAATTTCTCAGAACCAGGGCTGGACTGGAAGATGGTCAAGGCCTGCCACTGTGTCAAGCCTAACAAGAGGAGAAGGCTGCATGAAGAGGCCTTCCTCTAGAAGTCACTTGGGAATAGGAGGGCAGGTGGAATTTGGGATTCAAGGAGGATAATGAATGAAAGGGAATTTCAAAGATGCAAGAGAGTGACCCAGATTGTCTTAGATTAAGTTCCTCCAACACAAAGCCTGAGACAAAGACTTGGGTGCAAGTAATTTATTTGGTGGGTGATCATAGGAAGCAGGAGTAAGACAGTGGGGAGACAGAGAAGGAGGTGTTGGCTGCTGTGGACAATTGGGGGACCCTCTGTGTCCTATGTAGAATTGTTCACCCAATGGATAGGAGGCTAAGGTTCTTATCCACCGACTTCTATTTCTTCCTTCTTTCCTTCTTTTTCAACAAACACTTCCCCAGCACCTACTATGTACCAGGAACTGTGCTGGGTGCTGGGGAGAGTTTGTGAATAAGACAGACATGGCCCTTGACCTCTATTTGAAAAGAGAAGACAGATGATAAGTAAGTGTATATGCAAATTAGAAAGATGCTCTCAGAGAGTGATGAATGTTCCAAAGGGAATAAACAGGGAGATGGAATAGAGAGAAAATGTGGGGAGGGAGAGAGAAGCTACCTCAGGCAGGACTGTCAGGGAGGGCCACGCGGGGAAGGTGATACGGAGCAGAACCTAATGATGAAAGGGCATACACTTTGCCTACACCGACAGCTTCTGACTCAGTGGTTCGGAGAATCTGAGGTTTCAGGGACTGATACAATATAAAAACACTTTTTTGAGAACCAGCATAGGGTTACTAACTTTTTATCTTGCCAAGGAAGAACATTTAGAAAGTCCAACCAAAGGTGACCATTTACTCTCACCTGACTTCATAAATGAAAAGACGTTTTAAACATCTCTAAAGTGGGAAGAATCTGATTTCAGACTAAAAACAGTCCTTTGAAGTGAAATAAATTTAGCTTTATCAAAACTCCCTTATTTTCCTCATTTTGTTCCCTGACTCTTGAAAACTTGCTATATCAAGGTCTAACTTGGGCTTAGGACATGTTCCATTTATATTACTGGCTTGAGGATTTTAGAACAGGAAATAATGTGAAGATTGTACAGATACACTCACGTCCATCAGTTATTCCATTTGTAAAGTTGTAGTGGGTGGTAGCTGCTTCAATTCATCTCTGAGGTACGGACTAGAAAGTCAGGGGAGACCTTAGCAATTCATTTAACAGGCGCAAAAGTACGTGGAATTCCCCTCATACCACCACCAACTTCTCTGCCTGGTAAACTCCTCTTTAATTCTCAAAACCCGGTTCAAATATCCATGACCCAAGTTTCTCTCTGCAATCAGTCATCCATCCTCCTGCTCCCATAGCAAAGAATCCTGGCAGGTATTGAACACATGTCCTCATATATTGTGGTAGGTGATTCTTTTTGGGTGGTGGGAATTGGCCCAGTATTTCTCTTCCAGATAACCTTTTATTTCCCCACAACTCCTCAGTATGGATTGTGTGCAAATATAAGGAACAGAGATTTGTGAGAGGAGAAAGGGAAGCAAAGTAGCATTAGTGAGTAGCCACAATGTTCCCGTCAGGTGTTTATGTGTGTTATTTCATTTGAAATACTCACTTCCTAAAGATAGTCCCTCCCACACAGCTACTGCTCCTTATTGCATCCCTGCACACTGCTCTTTGCAGCTGTGACACTTTTCCTCCTAAGTGCCCCCTCCAGGTAGAGTCTGGTTTCTTCCCAGGCACCCTTGACTCCACACCAGGCCCAGGCAGCCTAGGGGTTTGCCTGCCCTGCCTAGAGGAAGGTGGTCAGAGCCTCCAGGCCATATGGTTCAGGTTTGCACTGAAGAGTTCAGGAGAGAAAGAAAAGCTCAAATGAATAGCCTTCCTGGACCTCTGTGGCAGGAAAATACTGGGACCTTTGAGCCGGAGATTCCCTGGCTCTAAGACTCTAGAGTCATTTACAGTTTTGTGACCATGGCCCTGAAATGCTGATTCTTTCCTTCCAAGGTTCTTGAACACTTAAGATTCTACAAAAAGGGAAGGGAGTCTTCTGCTTTAGGACTTGAGTGTTCTCTGCTATCCTAGACAGGCCACCTGGGGCGGGGACCATCCTGTAGGAAAGCCTTGAACTGCCCGACTTCAGGCCTGCTCTGACATGCGAGGTTTCATTTATAGTTGATCCACTCGCTTGGCGAGCAGGGGCCGCAGATGCTTGGGGGCAGAGAGAGTGCCCCAGAGAGACCGTCCTCTCCCTCCAAGGAAGAAGTTGCCTCTGCCAGCCTGCAGGTCTCTTCCATGACAACAGCTGCTTAACACCTGGCAGTCCCCACACCACCCTCCCTCACCTGCCCCTCCTCTTTCCCTTTCCTCATTCTTTGGAGCAAGGAGCCAGTTTTCATTCAGCAAACCTTGACCAACAGCCTAGTTAGTGCCAGATGCTGGATCTAGCATTTGAAACATCCACCACAGACTGGGATCTCCATAAGCGGAGTTTGGGATGCAAGATCTTTATTAGGGCTCAACACCTGTGAAAGGAAAGGGAGAAAGCAGGATTGGACATGCAGAGAAGTCAACTGATACAGGTTCTACAAAGACTCAGCCAACCCGGCAGTGCGCTCTGGAATGACGTCTGCCTGGCAGGATTGCCTGCATTGGCTGAAATGGCCAAGCCTTTAAATGGCTGCTAGTCACCAGATGCGGGCTGCCCTGGGAAATGTGCGCCCTCAGGCCACACACGCACTGCAGCGGGGGCAGGCCTGAAAGAGCTGACAGCTGAGGCTGTCTGCTGCCCACATACCCCACCCTGGGCAGCAAGCCCTTCCTTGAAGGGGTGTCTGGGCAGCCCCTCTTTTTGTCAATCACAACAGCCATGATGTGACTGAATCCCCACCACAACCCACCTGGGGAGATTTAACAAACCTAGTTGAACAGCTTGCCCAAAACAGCTTCCAAAGAGGACGTCAGAAGCCAGGTCTGTCCAAACTTGTATGGTTTCCTCACTCTGCGGTAGGGGTCCTTTGCACTGACGATCTATTTTTATGTATTTCTTATAGGTGCAAATGGTAGCTAGATGAGGAGAACCAAGGATAATTTTCTCTGAGCTTCACCTCACCAAGTGTCCTTAGCATCCCTTTTCCCTCAGCCACCTTTAGAACCCTCCCCTCCCCTACTCTAAGTCCACGTGGTCCAAGTGGGGCTCCACCTCCGGATCCACAGGCGAAGCCAATCAGTACATCACACTGCTCTGGCAGGCATTTGGCTCAGAGGGAACCAATCAGAGTGAATTCCTGGACTTAACTCAGGAGCTGCCAGAAAAATCTTACTGTTTCTAGCTGCACTTGAACCTGCAACCCTTTAGAACTGGAGCTGCTGGTATGTTTCAGTTATTCATTGCTGAGTAACAAACCACCCCAAAACTTAGTGGCTTAGGGCAACAATGATTTATTTTTTCTCATGAATCTGTAGGTTGACAGTGGTGCTTCTGTTCCATACAGTGTTGGCTGGGATCACTCAGTGACTGCATTCAGCCATGGCTGGACTGGAAGGGCCAAGAAACAACAGAGTGGCGGCGTAGGGTGCAAGGAGGTGGGAGAGGTCTGCAAGCAATAAGGAGTATTTTTGCAAACAGCTTAAAAATGATAATAACACTGACCAAAGTCAATGTACTTTTTATCACAACTGGATGCTGGCAATTCTAAACAATGTTACTGTTAAATACCCCACCCCACAAGGGCAGACCTCCATGCCCCTTTATTACAAAGGCCTCTCTCAGGGTCTGGAACCTTTGTGGTGACTGTCAGCTGGGGTATCTCAGTTGTCCTCTGAGTAGCCTTTTTTCACATATGGCATGTGATCTTCCTGGATCTCTCCACATGGGTTGCTCTCTTCAACAAGATAGCCTGGACTTCCTCAGAGCATGGCAGGGGGATTCCAAGAGGCAGCATTCCAAGACATTGAGCACAGATGTACCTGTGCTTATGAAGCCTCTCCTTGTATCACATATGCTAATATTCCACTGGGCAAAGCAAGTCACGTGGTCAAGCCTTGCATGCAGTGTAGGAGGGGACTCACTAGGGCTGGAATATAGGAGGCATGGTTCATTGAGGGCTGCCAGTGTAACAATACCACGTGGGGCTATGTACCACCTAGAGAGGAGGGTCAGGCCGAGCCAAGCACTGTGGGGGGTATCAGGCAGGGTCCTTAAAAGAAATACAGGCACTCAAATTGTAATCTCAGGAGAGTATTACAAAGGTGCCAACAGTGTTTAGGGAATCCCTCAAAGGATGGTGCAGTTCCTCTAGAAATAGAGAGGGAGGCTTTAGCAACCCCAGGCCTGAAGGGCAAGAGCGGGTCTAGTTACTAGAATCCAGGGAGAGTAGCTGTGGTTTCAAGAGAGAGCTTTGTGACAGGAGCTGGGGCCCTTTGTAGAGGGAGCTGACGGGGAGGAACCTGGGAGTAAGAAATAATCTACTTTCGTTTTCTCCCTCCCTCTGATTGGCTGCCATTGCTTCCCATTAGCCCAACTATACTGGAAGCCAGGGGGCAAGGGAGCTTGCTGATACAGTCCATGCCCGTCAGCCCCAAAGCCACAGAACAGCGTGGACCAGGGTAGAGAGCAGATATTCAAGGCCCAAGGCAGGTACTGAACTTAAAGCACCACTTGTGGGAAACCCAAAAATGAAACAGCACAGCACAAAACAAGAGAGTAGGTGGAAAGAAACTGGATCCTGAATGTAATATCTGGGCCCCTGAATCCAGCAGAGCCTGAAGCAGTTCTATTTCTGGTCTTTTTAACTACATAAGCTAATAGGTCCTCTTTTTGTGCACGCCAGTGTGGGTTCATTTCTGTCTCTTGCAACTAAAAGGTCCCTGATTGATATACTCCCATGGAGGAGCTGGCCCTCTAATAGAATGACGGTATTTCAGTCTCACCAAAGTCCTGAGAGGTCCAGTGGGCAATTCACATTGCACGTGAGGAAATTTGAGGCTCAGAGAGCTTAAAGGACTTGGTCTAGGTCATAGTTTGTTAGTGGCAGAGATGGGATATGAACTTGGCATAGACTCAATGTTCCAGCCACAGTTAGCTACTCTGTCCCCCGAATATGCCACACTCTGTTGCCTCTGGGTCCGTACTGGGTTGAAAAGATCTAAATCCTAACCCCTACCTGCAAATGTGGGCTTATTAGTTAATAGAATCTTTAATAGTGGGCTCTAAACCCAATGGCAGGGGTCCTTAGAAAGAAGGAGGTCTGAGACAGAGACACAGAGGGGAAGGTCATGTGAAATCAGAGAGCAGTAGCAGAGATTGGAGTAATGCATGTATAAGCCAAGGGACACCACTGCTCACCTGTAATCACCAGAAGCTAGGAAAGAGGCAGCAAATGGATTCTCAGAGCCTTCAGAAAGTATCAGTCTAACCTATCACTTGATTGTAGACTTCTCGCCTTCGGCACTGTGAGAGAATAAATTTCTGTTGTTTTGGGTCACTAAGTTTATGGCAATTTGTTACCTTAGCTCTAGGGAACTAATAAACATACCATTCCATTTATCTGGAATACGATCCCCTTCCCTTCCCCAAATGTTCACTCCACTCTGTCCTTTGGGGCCCATAAGTAGACAAGCCTGCAGACAAGGAGGACCTTTCAAGGAATGGGACCTTTCAAGGACTCACTGCCCCCTCACATGTCTTTCTTCCTTGTCCTGCAGGTCTCAGCTCAAGTGCCACCTCGTCCAGGAAGGCTTCATTATTTTCCTACCCTTCTCTGTGCTCCCATAGTCCCTTAGACTGCCTCTGCCACAGTTGTGCAGGCACTGTCTGTTGAGATGGCTCATTTTCCACTCCTCCACTGGACTGGGCACTGCTCAAGGGCAAGGACTGTGTATGATTCCTCTTTGTGGCTGCAGTGGTGCCCGACGCAGGTTCAGGCACAGTTGGATATTCACTAATGTTGGCTGAATGGATAAATGAGCAAGTGTTCAGTTCCCTCCAGTTCTGCTCCACCTCTGGGCCTCTGCTCTCACAGAGAAACCATTTCTGGGAGCACATGTGAAATAGCTCGGGATCACCAGTTGTGGGTGGGGGCAGAACATCCACCCTCAAGTCCAGCCATACCTTAGCACAGCCCTCCTGCCCGCGGAGCCAGGGCCCTGTCAGAGGTGTGACAAACAGCTTGGCTGATGGCTTATAATGTCAGAGATGATGGAAACAGGGAGGCGATGACTGAAAGAATGGGTTGGGGACGCTTGTCATAACTTTATTTGTGGGAGGTGAGTTCCCGTCAGCTGGGTGATGGATGGTGGCAGGGCAGGCATAATACAGACCCTGCACTGCAACTCCCCCTTCTCTCTAAGCCAAATGACTTTGGGGATGAAAAATGACTTTCTCGGGAGAGCCAGGGGGAGGGGAACTCCCAAGGAAGGGGGCCGTGTGGTTGGCACCTTGGAATGACTTTTGCTTTTCTTGCTGAGAGTTGAGTTTTGCCTTGTCCAGCCTGATAGTTTCTTTTCTTCCTCCCTCCCTCCCGTCTAAAGAGATTATGATAATAACCCCAGATACACGACCTGTCTTAATCCTCCAAACTGCCTAAAAAGGAACACATAGTTTTACAGATGAGGAAGCTGAGACTTGAAGAGAGGAAGTCGTATACCCACATTCCCTGTGAAGGACATGACAGACCTGGGATTTGTACCTGGAACCAATCACTGCAAAGCCTGACCTCTCTCCATAATGATGTACAAAGCTTAGGACAAGTTCCTCGGAAGCACAATGATGAAGGCAATTCTTCACTGGCAGGAAAAAGTAAGGGAAAAGTTCCCAGAAGAGATGATATTTGAATTTATTCTTGAAGGATGAATAAAATATTAACTGGTAGAGAGAGAGGATATTGGGGACTAGGAATAGAAAAGAGAGAGTAGCATACATCTTTGTTTCCTTACCCCAAACCTGTCACTGCCTTCTTTCTCCTAACAGAACCTCCATTTTTTGGGGGGGGATAATCCATCCTCCTACAAATGGCGATGGGCTTTATCAAGCCATTCATAAAGTTTCCATTTCCCTTGAGAGTGATTGGTTTGGAAACAGGAATGAGAACAGTTCTGACCAATGAAATATAAGGAATGTTTTGTCAAGGGCTTCTGGGAGGCCTGGGAAAGGTTTCCTTGTTCTCAGAAAGAGAAAGAACCTCTTTTGCAAGATGTGGTCATGTCTACATGATGCCTGGGGGTGTGGCAGCCATGCTGTGACCAGGTGGGTAAACTAACACCCTGAAGATGACACAGTGGGAAGACGGAAGGGCTACTGAATTAATGACTCCTGTAGCCTTCATACCTCGGAACTTAATCTTTGAGTGGATACATTTTTCTCCTTGTTAATCAGTTAAGTTGGTGGTTTCATTTTTGCAGCCCAAAGCATTCTGACTAATACAAGATATAAAGAGGATGCCAAGCCAAGTGGTAGTTTTCCCAGTTGAGGCTTGTGGAAGAGATAAAGCTGAAGCTGAGGGTATGGGCTTTGTAGTCAGGGCCAGGTTCAAGTCCCAGCTCAGCTGCTTCCTTGCTGTGTGACCTTAGGCAAGTCATTTAATGTCTGTGAGCTTCAGTTCCCGGGAATGAAAATAATACTCATACCATAGGGCTTTCATGATAAAATAAGGTAATACACAAAAAGGGCTGTTTAGCATAGTGCAGGATGCATAATTAGTACTCACTATATTACAAAGGTTGTGGCTGTTTATTATCATTACTGAATTTTTTGGCCTCTGTGGAAGGCTCTGTGCTCCATACTCACCCTAAGAATAGACTCATTGGTCTCCACTAGCCCAAATCCAGTTCCCATAGCACTGGTGGTTATGTAGGTTTTGAGGTCTTGTAATTGCATTCCCAAATCTGCAGGAGAAGGGAGATGCTGGGTCATGGTGCTCACCATATCTTGACATGTGTAGCAAGAGTTATCATGGTTGGGACTGAGGTTCTGTGGCCCCAGATCAGTCCCAGTGGACCTATGCGGAGGATTTTTTCCTTGGTCAAGGCTGTGTGACCTTTCACACCTCAAGCAATTAAGTTATCCTGCATCACATAGTGCTTGATAGCAGTGAGAAGCAGGTGCTACTGAAGGAGAAGGACGTACCAGGCAGGTGCCACATGTCCACCCCAACCTGGTCCTTACCTACCATGGAGCCAGCAGATGATAAAGCTAAGCCCTGGGCTCATTCCACAGTCTGGGACTCTCTGACTCGACCTGAGCCTTGGTTCTCCTTCCTTGCTTTGTTTGACTCTCTGGCTTCCCACCATTGTAGTTTCATTTCCAAGAGGTTCCCCTTGGGCTTAATACTGAGTTGGTATTTCTTGGTGTCAAGAATGTCCATTGTTGTGTTGGGCCTACTTTCATCCCACCATACCTGCCTCCTTTCCCCACCCTACCATGCCTCCTTCCTCTACCCATATGGTTCCCAAAGGAGTAGGCGTGTTTTTACTTAGCTCCGCCCCTCTAGCCGTTGTCAGTGGCCAGAGGTGGACACTCAACCAAAGCTAAACCCATTAGAAATTTCCATTGGGATTTTAAACCTAGGGGCAGAGCCAGCCTCTTTCCAAGTACAAGTTGTGGGATTTAAATCTGGAAGCTACAGATAGCCATGCTTCCCACGATGTAGAAGGAGTCCGGATGCAATGTCAGAGAAGGAGGAAAGAAGAAACACGTGATGGTGACTTGGTCCTGGGAGCCACTGCGCCCATGGTGCCTGCTTCCTGAGGCCCACAGGTGCCACTGCCCAGCCTCACCCTGGGGTACTCAAGCTTTCTTAGGTACCAAGAGCCAATACATTTTCCTCTTTGCCTCGACTAGTTCAAGCTGAATTTCTGCCCCAAGAACCCTGACGCAAACCCCTGTGCTGCCTAGAACCTGGCTTTCTCTCCCCAGTTCAGGGTCTCTACCCTGAAGGTAGATTCTGCTACCATCTCCTTCTTTCCATTTTTAGCCTTAGCCGGGGATCTGGACCAGTTCAAGGCCCTTCTCACCCCACCCACTCTCCCCGAATGATCTCATTCACTTCTATGGCTCAGCCTCAGCAACCCCAATATATTTATAAGTTCCAAACCCCCAGCTCCATTCTGGCTCCCATATGAGCTTCAGGATTTTGAAACATGCTGGAGACATGTTGATTGCCTTAGCAGTGGGCATCAGAATTCTTCCTGAAAACCACAGTTGAGTTGGGGGATACCATGATAAGCCTCCTTGGGGGCAGGTTAGGCCCCTTAGGGCATGGATGTGAGCAAGTACTAAGATGTCAAGTGGGGTGGCTGGAAGGTGATGATATGGTGATGGGAACTGCTGGCCAAGGACCAAGAGGAGGAATTTGTAATTTGGGCTGGTGAAGGGTTGGAGGAATAAAGTGAAGAGTTTGGTTGGGGGGTAATGAAAAGGGGCAGAGAGAGAACATATCAAGGTGTGCGACGGGATGCTATATTAAGGAATGACCAAGAGAGAGAGTCCCCTCACCCAGTGGCATGGGGATCTCCCAATGCTTTGAAAATGGGGTATTTCTTATCTAAAAGAGAGTAGCATGTAGTGGTTAATAGGCCATGTGCAAGGCTCACAACGTTTTATCTGCAATCTGGTTACACACGGCTGTGTGATCCTAGGCAAGTCACCTAACTCCTCTGAGCCTTGGCTCCATCATCTGTGAAATGGGAATATAGTAGTTGTTAGGATTAAATAAGTGTTAAGCACAGTACTGGCAAGTGCTGGGCCTTGGAACAACAACAAAAATTGAAGTTCAGGGTAAGACCTTGGACTTACCAAAGTCACAGAGTCACCCCATATGGTGGAGGCAGACTGCAAACCCAAGAATGCCTGGTCTCAGAGTTCCTCCCCAAAGGTAGATTCGTGGAGACAGGGCCAAGCCCAGGGCATACAGCTCAGGGCTGGGTTTCTGACAGCTGAATCCTTGCTTCTGTGTGCTGGCTCAGCCAACTGTGGCTAAGAGTTGACTGCTTTCTTCCTTCCCCCGCCTTCCCTCACCTTCCCTCCTCCCTCCTTTCCTGGACAGTATTTCCCTGGGGCTCCCGTTACCAATTTGCAGAGCAAAGGCACGCACAGGCAGCTCAGGGGTGGTGCGAGCTCAGCGGCTCTGGTATTGTTTTTAATTCAATATTTTGTCCCTGTGCGCCAGACTCCTTTATTGGATGAGAACACTGTTATTGGATCTTGCCCTGCAGGAGAAAATGCAGGCTTCCCCGGACAATGGCAACTACGTTGTTCTAGAGTCCAATGAGTCAAGGCAGGGCGAGAAGACAGCGGAGAGTTCCGGAAAATCTGGTGGTTACAAGCTGTACTGTGACACGCACAGAAATATTAACATATGTATTCTTGACCTTTTCCCTTGCCCTCCTTTCTAGGGAGGACAAAGCCCAGGAGGCAGCCCTCAGATCGCCCTCCTCCCTTCCCTGTGTATCCACTGTATATCTTGATCCTGCGGTTTTACCTCCACTTTTCTCCATGCCCAGTACCACTCAGCCCAAACTCCGAGCATCTCCCGCCTTAACAACTGCTCGACCCCATCCTCCCCTGCTGCCCTCAAACCCCTTTGTCCTTGTGATAGAATATCTTAACTGAAATCTCCTAAAGGCCTGAGATAAGGATTCAGATGTAGAGTCTTTTTTGGGGAGGGATCCCAGGAAACACCAGCAGGGGAGTAGAAAAGTAAGAAAGGGAAGGGAAGGCAGTCCATTAGGGAGTTATCAAACAGGTGACACTGTGGGCACCTGGGGCTCAGTCCCTCTTGGGACCTCTGGGAGCCAGTGAATAACACATAGCTCAGAATTATCCTACCTGAGGAGTGAGGGTGCTGGGTATTTATCTACTAAGTCCTATGAGTCTGGGACTGTTCTGGAGTGGGAGGGTGAGGAGGAAGGTTAATTCTCTGGCACCTCTGACCTGCTCTGCAGGAAGACAGAGCATATTCCAGTGGTCAGAAAAAGTCCTCAGGTAAAGAAACTCAGGTGCTGGCATTTGGAACAGGAAGTCTGCCCAGGGTACACTGACATGTAAGGGCAAGGGCATAATGTGGAAAGCACTGACAGCACATCTTCTACACAGACACGTTCCTTGACTTGAAGCCTCCTGATGGCTTCCCTTTGTTCTTTGGGGTAAAGACCCAAGTCCTTTTCTGCACTCTACAAGGTCTCAGTGGGCTGGCCCCTACCCACCTACGCTGCCTCCCGTTACCGCTCTCTTCTCCTCAGTCCCTGGGCCCCAGCCATCCTGGACTGTCTGTTCCTCAAATGTGCTTTCCCCTGTCACAGGCCCTTTGTAC
This sequence comes from Smutsia gigantea, assembly GCA_032199065.1. Lineage (NCBI taxonomy): Eukaryota > Metazoa > Chordata > Mammalia > Pholidota > Manidae > Smutsia > Smutsia gigantea. The sequence continues at coordinate 300,573 of JAVSCE010015464.1, forward strand.
ATGCTGTTTCCAACACTTGGTCCTTCCACATCACCTAGATGATTCCTTCAGATCTCCAGGCAACCCACTACCATCTGCCAGGCTGGGATATGTTCCTCTGTTCTCCACTCAGAGAACTGGGTTCCTTCTCTTTTGAGTCTTTATTTGCATGATTATGTGATTAATGTCTGTCTACCCTACCAGACCTGGAATCCCAGAGCCCAGTACACTGCCTGGGAATAACAAGAACTTGATAAATATTTTGTTGACTGAATGAATGGATGAATGAAGATTCTGCGGAGTCCTTTCCTTTGCCAATTGGGATATTGTGTACAGAGATGAATTCAAAAGAAATTAAGAGCATAAGCTGTTTCATGCAGGAAAAATACAAGTTAAGGAGAGGAGGCAAGAGAGAAACAGACTGAAATTCAAGAGGGAAGGATAAGAGAATAGAGATTTGGGCTGGTGGTGTGCAGAATAGACAATGTGTCTAGAAATAGGTGAGGAAGATTGTCAGGAAAATTTCATGCTTTGTTATTCAGTAATGCCCTTTTGCTGTTTTTCCAGAAACTTGAGGTGTGTTTTTTTTTGTATGAGTGTATTCCTTCTGCATGTAAACCTTTATGAAGGCCCAAGGCAGTTTATTTCCTGTGGTCCATACCTGTGTCTTCTGTGTGTTTCATTGGTATCATGACTAACTTGGGTTTGAATCCTCGCTCAGTTCTTCCTAAGCCGTGTGGCCTTGGGCAGGCCGCTTACTCTCTCTAAGTCTTGGTTTTCTCATCTGTAAAGAGAGGGTAACCTCCTGGCCTTGTGTGGTTGTTGCAAGTCTCAGGGACCAAGCACTATGCCCCAAATACAGTTTGAATTCTCAGCATATAATTCTATTATTGCACAAACAGAGCACATGACTTCATACATCAGCACTGATTGAACACCTACTGTATGCCAGGCATGTTCATTCTTACTGAATCTTCAGCAACACCGTGAGGTCAGTATTTCAGGCAGACAATTGAGTTTCCTGAATCTCACTCCCTCTTCTTCCGGGGTCCATGGAGAGACTGCATTTCCTAACTTTTCTTGTACTTCATAGTGTCCATGTAAATCTGGACAATGGGAAGAGGGCAGAAGTGAAATACACAGCTTCCAGGCTAGGCTCCTATGTTCATCTCTCATGGTCCTCCAGGCTCTTTTTCCACCCACTGACTGGTGGCAAAGGTCTTCAAGGCCCTAAGGGACTGTAAAGCCACAAAGTGGAAAGAGCCCAGAGGCATGAGCCAAAATGTGGAAAGCCATGTGCCAAACACCCACATTTTATGAGCAAGAAATAAGCATCCATTTTGTTGTTTATTACAGCAGTTAGAATACTTTGATCAATACACTATTTTTACCCACATTTTACAGATGGTGGAAAAGAGGCTCAGGGAACTGAAGTGACTTGCCCAGAATTGGACAGCCAGATGTGGCAGACTTGGGATTCTGACTCCAGAACATACGCAAAATATAATTGCTGCTGCTGCTTCTTAGTAGGCCTTCAATAAATATTTAAGAGTCCTGAGTCCCTAGACTTTAAGTTAAAAACCTGGAGAAAAAGTAGTTCAAATATAAATCATGGAGTGACCCAAAAAAAAAAAGAAATCAAGAGGTATGGGTCTCCTCCACTATATTGTAAGTTTCTGGAAGGCACATGCTATATTGTACTCATTTTTCAATCTTTCACTGCACCTAGCACAGTGCTTGGTACACTCTGAGTGCTCAAATATGGCTGCTCAGTTGAAGTCTACAGATAGCATGAACTGGGTATTCCCCAAACTTTTTAGATGGTAGAAAAATACCTTGAAATCATCGTCCTTGCCGAAAACCATGAAGTAATGACAAAGTAATTTTAAAATGAGTAAATATACAATCTTGTGCTAAAATCACATGCCATCTTATACTAGGCGCTGCCATAAGAAGTGGAAGCAGGTACTCAAGTTGGGGGAAATGCTCTGGGGAATAATGACAAACGAAGGCTTTATTTTTTTATTAATTTATTTAATACATTTAATTAATTAATTCTTCCCTCCATGAACTGGCCTACAACTACCAGTCCTCCACAACTGAATTTTAAAACAGCTGGGTCCAGTTCAGGGACGTAATCGTAGGAGCATAATTTGAAAACCACTAGATAAGCTGGTTGGAGTAGGAGGGACTAATTAATTAATGGACAAGTTTCTGTTTTCATATTTGCTAATTAGCTGCTTAAAACCAACTCGTGGCCTTCCCAGAGCAAGTCACATAGGCCTTTTGTTTTTTATTTAGCTTCATTTTTATCTCTGTTTTATGCTCTTCTCCATGTTTTTCTTTTTCATATACCTTCTTTTAATTTATGCTACCTTGCTGTGTTTTATTTATCTTTGTAAGCCACCTTAAATCCTTTCTGGAATAAGGTGGTGATATAAATAAAAACATATAAATATAAATATAAAATGTAACAAGCTCTATAAAAACCTATTCCTAAAATACCAACAGTGGTTGTTTATCATGGAGAGAAATAGGATGATTAGAGGTATGGTGGGCGAGAAATAGGATGATTAGAGGTATGGTGGGTGGGTGGGGGGCAGTGCATCTGAAGGGGACAGATCTATGTAATTATATTAAGCCCAAGGTGTGGCATTACAAATAACTTTAATAAATAGCACGAAGATAAAAAATTATTTTTATTGTATTACCTTTATAGATATTTATATATTTTATATATTTACTCTATAATTTACTTCTGTAGTACTTGTTCAAGATAGAAACTGAGAAAATACAAATAAACAGAAAGAAGGAAATTGCAGCCACTCACAGCCCCCTACTCAGAGATTATCACCACTGACATGCACTACAGACCTTTGCATCTCCTTTGTGTAAGATTCAGAGAGGGGGTCCCAGCAGATCTAACAGGGCTTAGCTTCTGATGGACTAATGCCTCCCAATCAAGTGATGGGGTGTGGAGAAGGAGGAAGAAAGGAAAGAAGAGGAGGAAGAGGAGGACGAGAAGGGGGAGGTAAGTGATGGAAAGGAAAGAATTTTTGAGGTCTTGTGTGTTGGGCATCTGAGGGCAGATAGGCGGGGAATTGGGAAGACAATAATGTCTACTGCCTGGTCTGACTCCGGCAGGAAGTTTGACCCTCACAGGGAGAAATACTGTGGACAGAAGAAGTGGGATGCAGGGTATAAGCAGCACTGCTTTGGAGTCCAGACAACAAGTGCCACCCAGCACTGAGGAGAGAATGCCTACACCCCATATCTCTGCAGGACAGAGTCTGGCTCTGCTGCTGTGAGGAAGCCATGGCACCTCCGGGGTCCTGAGACTTTTGGAGCACCAGGAACCAGTGCCCACAAGGGTGCTCTCCTTTAAGTGGGGGCAGCAGGTGCCAGCAAAGAGGCTGGAGCGGAAGATCCCCTTGAAGTGTCAGCCAGGGTATACATGGGCATTTGCATGATCAGAAAGAACCCAGTCTTTTTTTTTATGAAAAATACTCAGAATTAAGAGGAAAAGCAGTTATAAATATGTATATTTATTTATTTATTTTATTATGATATCATTGATATACAATCACATGAGCAGCATGTGGTTACTAGATTCCCCCCATTATCAAGTCCTCACCACATACTCCATTACAGTCACTGAGAACCCAGCCTTTTATGAGAGCTGGACTGAGGGGCTTATACTGGTGTTTGTGAAAGCCTGAGTCAAAGAATGTTAATTAACGTCAATGGGACATCATCTATATGCTCAGGACATCAGGCTTAGGAAAATTACGGTCTTTTACATATATACAGGGATATGTAAAGATTGTTTCTTTCTAAGCAAAAATTGGAGATTTTACACCAAGTAAAGGGTTTTCTGAAACTTCTGAGGAGGTTCAGTTTTTCTTGAGGTGTGTTTTTCATAACACTACGTCCATAGGATGCTGATAGGTGTTAAATCAAAAAGAGCTTCTGGTGTCTAATGAGCTTGGAAAACATTGGGTGAAACAAAGTTAAACAGAGTTCCCCCTATAAAACTGCTCAGAGGTTTTAATGTACTACTGGGCATTGTGATTTTCTATGAGAATGTGAAAATTTAGCAGCTGCCATCTAGTTGATCTGGATGCAGGGCCATTCTCAGCCTTCAGTGATATCTACTCAATGATAGGTTCACAGAGTCTAATGGGTACTAATCGAATGCTCAGTTTAGCAATAGGTCATAGTACCTACCAATGATGGGAGTGTCACTCTTTGATGCCTAACCTGTTTTGACTGTGTACAATCTGCTGTGCATAACAAATTATAAAAAACTTAGGAGGCTAAAATACCCAAGCATTTATTATTTCACTGTTTTTGTGGATTAGGAAATTAGGACCAGCTTAGATGGATGATTCTAGCTCCCCATGTCTCATGAGGGTTGTAGTCATCTGAAAGCTTGACTGGAATGGGAAGTTCCACTTCCAAGGTGAACCCAATGAATTGTGCTTCCTGGCATGCATGCCCTGTGTAGTCCCCTCCCACAATGTGCAACCTGTAAGATACTGCAGAAATGATGGGCTTGACAAAAGTGACCTTTTGAGATTAAGTCACAAAAAACAGTGTGGCTTCCACCCTGATCTCTCTTGGATCACTTGCCCAGGGAAAGCCAGCCACCATGTTATAAGAGCGCTTGGGCAGCCACACAGAGAGATCCACGTGCCAAGAAATTGAGCTCTCTGGCCAAAAGGCAGTTTTAACCTGCTGAACATATGAATGAGCCATCTTGAAAGTGACTGACATCTTGACTACAATCACAAGAGAGACGCTGGTCCAGAACTCTCCTGCTAAGCTGCTTCCAAATGCCCAATCCACAGAAACTGTCTGAGATAATAAATGATCGTTGTTATTTGAAGTCCCTATGTTTTGAGGTGACTTGTTACCTAGCAATAGGTAATTAATACATATCCTTAGATCTAAGGCTGGGTAATAAATAGTAAGAAGTCTCCTTTCAGCTCACTGGCTGAGGAAACGGCTTACTCCCCAAGCCAGAAGTGGTCTTGAATAATGTCCTTTCACTGACCCCAGATAGTGATTGCATGAAGAGTTCTCTCCATCCCTTGTTATGAAAGCAGGTCTGGAAGGTCTAACTCATGGGGATCATTGGTGTGGGGCCTCGATGAGGGGAGCCCCTCAGCATTAGGGGTTTATGAAATTCATTGCATTCTTATAAGCCTGGCTTTCATAGTTTTTCTAGCTCTACATACTTGATTGCAGAATCCTCTTTGTGCAGTAGACACATTTAGTCCCCACCCACCTCCTTACTTTCCCTCTCCCTTCCTCCTAAGAGAAAGCCTCAGGAAAAGATGATCCCTCTTTTTCTTCTTGCTGTTGTGCCTGGAATTGCTGCTGCCATCCCGTTGCCAGGAGAATGATAAAATGAGCTCCAATGTATCCATCACCCTGCTTCAGTTATCAACTCACCAATAACCCTCTCATCTATGCTTCCACCCACACCCACACCTACCCCTATCTTGGATTATTTGAAGCAAATTCTAGAAATTATATTATTTCCTACATAGATTTCAGTATGTATCCTTAAAAGATTAGGGCTCGTTTAACAACATAATTCAATTCTATTATCACACCTCAAAAAAACCTGAAATAATTCCTTGTCATTGCATATCCATGACTACTGAGTTCTTACTTGGCTCACAGTGTATCTAACAACATAAATTCCCCTGTATCTAACCAAGACCATTGCCTACAGGGAGAGATAATTACTCTTGAGAATTCAATAATCATTTCTGCCCGGATCATAAGTGTCAGTACTATTGAAAGGCTAACTGAGCCCAAATCCCTACTGTGAAATGGACAGTCAGACAGGCTTAGATTGGAGCATTGCCAATTACTAACTCTATGACTGTGGGCAAATAACTAAACTCTCTACATTTCAGTTTTCACAACTACTTAAAAATATTATACTAGAGAGAATCCAGGGACCTGGCCTTTGGGAATGAGAGGCAGAGAGATCAGGGTCTCCTCCTGAACCCCCAGAATTACATTCTGCTCCCCTGAAAACATATCCCCTTTTCCACTACCCACCCTGTAACTCTTCCCCCTCATTTAGTGCCTAAATGGGGGAGTTGGGGTTTCTTCAGCACTGTTATATGTTTCCAATCAGCCTACAGTTGTAGGGTTGGAGCTCAATATGGGTGATAGATGCACTTTATGAGTATTTTTTTTGAGGATATTTTCTTAAAGGCTGTTCCAATAAATAATTTATTGGGACAATGAAAGATGGAGGAAGCAACTCAGATACATCTCAGAGCACCTAAAGCTTGGAGTTTAAGGAACTTAGGCATCCTACAGCTATTTTTAAACTTTCTGGAAGGGATAATTCTTCTACATTGCATTTTTTAAAAAGGTTACAGCCCAGTAGTTTCTTGGGTGGTATCCTTCTCCCATTTGTCTCATGGATGCCACTCTGAAATCATCATCATTGTCACATGTTTTGGGACTGCTTCGTGCATAACATACAGCTGTTCTTTTTTTTTTTCACTTGTTAGGGTTTTTTTTTAGGTAAAATTAACATAAAATTCTATTAGTTTCAGATGTAGAATGTAATGATTTGATATTTGTATTACTGTAAACTGATCACCACAATAAATCCAGTTATTCATCACCAGACATGGTTACAAAAATTTTTTTCTTGTGATGAGAACTTTCAAGATTCATAGCTACAGTCTTGCCATTGGGTTTCAGCCCCGGGCAAGTTCACTACGGATTCAACACGACCAAAGAAATTGACAGCAGAACGTTCTTTGGGGTGAAAGGCTTTATTACCCGGCTTGTTCTCCCAGCAGTAGGTCGAGCACTAGTGTCTCTGCCTCTGCGCAGAGCACTGGGCTGAGCTCTCTATATAGCGCAATAATAGCTTATTGCCTAAAGGTGTGGAAGCAGCAGCCTAGCAACAGGCCAGTTACATCATCAGGTGGTTTAAGTTCAGTGAGGATCCTGGACATAGGAACCCCAACTTCCCCACACTCCACCCCTCCAGGATTCTCGCCTTACAATCTACATGCTTTCAATCTTCCACAGTGGTCCCTGGGCGAGAAAGCTGGAGCACCAGATTTCACAACAGCAACAGAGGACAACAACAACTTAGAGATAATAACAAAAATTAAGATACAACAAAATTTTGATACAGGTAACAAAAATTATAATAATCCTCAAGTCAGAGGAAGTTCCCAATCCACAAAGACCTTAGGGGCGATAAGACACATGTTTTAATGACACCAACATAGGCAAATCTTGTCCATCAGGTAGGATGCATGCAAGAGAGTGGTCCTGTGATAGGACTGTAGCAGGAAAGGAGTCCCTTCCAGGTCTAGTATACCATACTTTTACTCCTTTCCCTGTGGAGGTTACTGAAGGGTCTATATATAGTGCTACTGGAGGTGCATGCACTGGCCATAATGATAAAACAAAACTCCCCAGTAAGATGCTCCTACCTTTTGGCCATTCAGAATATACTACTGTGACCTTTGGGGGCCACTCTGCTGTTATTCCAGGACTACACAGGAGGCCAGCTTCCAGGCCTTGTCCCCAAGGTGCCAGGAAAGCCAGCTATCGTTGGTCCATGTGTCGAAAGGTCCAAGGCCACATCCACTCAGTGGAGTCTCTGGGGTTCAGTGAAGTTGGTGCTGGCAGCAAGATGTTATTCTGGTGGCCGAAACTTGGCTTTAGTGATTCTTCCTTGGTTTGTACTTGCAGTCATATAGGGGAGGCAGCCATATGTGTTAACATGTCTATGGGGCTCAGGGCTCCCTTGCAGGGTGTCTCGTTCAAACACCATAGCATGATCCATAAGCGGACTGACCAACCCACAGACTATTGGTATCTGACTTTAGTCTGGATTTTAACAAGCCATTGTGCCTCTCTATTATGCCTGCTGTGGTAGGATTGTATGGCACATGAAACTTCCATTTGATTCCCAGCTGTCGCACCCATTCTTGCAGTGTATGTCCAGTAAAATGGGTGCCCTGATCACTCTCAATTACCTGTGGTTGGCCATAGGCAGCAAAGAGACGCTCCAGGCCTCTTTTGGTCATCTGCTGGTCTGCACAACGGGTAGGAAAAGCAACCAGAAGTCCAGTAGCTGTGTCCACACAAGTCATGGCATACCGATATCCTTCTGACACAGGTAGAGACCCAATATAGTCTATCTGCCACCTGGCAGCTAAGAGGGGTATAGGCCTCTTAGCTATTGTCCCATGTTGCTGTGGAACTCAGTGTAACTCCCTTTTGGAGAACATGACACATTCCTGCTGGGCTCTACTAACTTCTTCAAAGATCAAAGGCAAGCCCCACAGATGGGCTACAGCCCACATTGTCTTTTGCCCTGCATGCAACAAACGCTGATGTAACCATTGGGCTGCATCAGAGGCAGGCTTTCCTTCTAACTAACGTATCTGGGCCAATTTATCTGCTTCATCATTTCCCGGGGATGCCAGTGGCAAATGACCTGTCACATGGTATACTGTAATTATTTTAGTCTGACCACAGGCCCATAAGTCTTGCCACAATTCTTGCCCCCAAAGGGGTCAGTGACCAACCAGCCAGATGGCATGGTACCAGGTTGGTAGCCACAGGGTCAAGCCCTGATAGACAGCCCAGCTGTCAGTGCAGACAACTATAGGGGAGGGCTCCTGGCCGATTACAAGCCACACAGCCCTCAACTCTGCCCATTGGCTGCTCTTTCCCTCACCATCTTCTATCCATATTGTCTCAGTCTTAGGATGGAAAGCTATGGACCTCCATTTTGGGGGCTGCCCATGGCTGGAGCCATCTGTGTACCATACATCTTCGGGTATAGGGGCTCTTCCCTCCCGTAAGGGACTCTCTGCTACTAATGGTTCAAAAGCAAGTTCTTCCTGCCTTTCACTATTATATGTCACTGCCCCAGTAAGCATTGGAGTTCTTCAGTCAAGGGGCTACTAGAGAGGGCACTACGCTGCTGTAGGTAAGCACCCCACTTGGCCAGTGTGGGCATTTGTGCCACATCACGCCTTGGCTTTGGGTCCAGTCTTGTACTCACCCCAAGATGGGATAGGTGGTTATTACCTTTATTGGGGCCATTCCAGTGATGGGTTCTGTAGCCAGCAAGGCATGATACATGGCAGCCAGTTGTTTTTCTATCAAAGGGTATCATACCTCTGCCCCTTTCCAGAGTTGTGACCAGAATCCAGTAGGTGGATGAGTTTGTTCAAGCCGCTGCCAGAGACCCCAGCCATAACCATCTTTAGTCACATGAACATCCAGCTCACAGGGCCTTGATGGGTCTATCACACCCAAGGCCTGCATGGCCTTGACTGCCCGTTTGCTGTAGTAAAGGCAGATGCATATGTCTCACCCCAGTCCCATCAGATGTCCTTTTGAACCCACTGGTATAAGGGCTTCAGAATTTGTGCCAAGTGTGGGATACACACTTTCCAGTAGCCTAGAAGACCCAGAAACTCCTGTAGCAATGCTACAGTTGTAGGGGTAGGAAAGGCCTGGACTTTATTTGTAACTGCTTCTGGTGTAACTTTGGTCTTACCTGACCAGGTGACCCCCAAGAATTTGACAGACAAACCAGGTCCCTGAACCTTGGTACTGTTCACAGCCCATCCTTTCTCCTGTAGATGTTGTAGCAGTCTAGGTGCTGCACCTTCTAGATCTGAAAGAGAATCAGACATGAGCATGACATCATCAATATAATGATACAGCTGCACCATTGGCGGTTTCTCCCATGTAGCCAAGTCCTGGGCTACTAGTCCATGACAGATGGCGGGGCTGTGGAGGTATCCCTGTGGAAGGATTGTGAAAGTCCATTGCCATCCTTCCCACATAAAGGCAAACCGTTCCTGACTTTCCTGCTCAATGTCAATAGAAAAGAAGGCATTAGCAAGATCTACCACATAATGGTATGTTCCTAGTTCATGGCTGAGGGTATCCATCAGGCCTGCAATAGAGGGGACAGCAGCATGCATAGGGGGTATGACTTTATTCAGTTCTCTGTAATCCACAGTCATATGCCAGGAGCAATCTGGCTTTTTTACTGGCCACACTGGGGGAATTAAAAGGACTATGGGTGGGCTTTATAATACCCACCTTTTCCAGCTCCTGGAGAGTTTCTCCCATCTCTTTATGCCCTCCAGGCAGTTTGTATTGTTTGGTATTCATCACCCACCGAGGCACAGGCAAAGCTATGGGCAGGTGCCTACCATGTCCCTGCAGAACTGCCTTCATCACACATACTCTCAGTCTGAACTCACCTGCAGTGGTCTGCAACCATAGACCCTGCAGGATATCAATCCCCAAAATATACTCACGGATAGGAGATACATACACAGTATACTCTTTTGGGGGTAGATGCCTTATTCCCAAAGGGATTTTGACTTGTTTCACTCTGACAGCCTTACTCCCATATCCATCTATGGTAGCGGGAGTCCCGGAGAACTGCTCAGGGTTACCATGAATCAGTGAACATTCAGCCCCTGTGTCCACCAGAGCCAGGACATGTTGCATGTTCATTGGGGACCAATGGATAGCTATTTCAAGATGTGGCCTCTGGTCCCTCCCTGGTCCCTCAGGGAAGATACCTCAATCTTCCCCTCAGTCAAACCATATTCCCCAATCATCTTCCTGTGTGGGCTCAAGTGAGGTTGGCTCACTCTCCAGCAGGAACTCTTGCAAACAAACAGGCCAGACTTGTGGCTCTCTCTCTGACCTCTGCCTCTTTGGTCTTAATGGCTGGAACTGCTGCTCTGGTTTCAGCTGTTGCCATAGCTCTAGTAAGATCCTATTTGACTTTCCATCTAATTTAATTCCATCTGCTTCCGTCCGTATTAAATCAATCCACATCTGGGTCCTCATAACCTTCATGGGGCCCTTTAAATTCTTCTTGTGAGTAGAAGACCTTATTTCTTTCTGTGTTCTCATTGCTTCAGCCTCTCCTAAGTTTGCGACTGTATGTGTCATCTCATTTATGGGATGCCCTAAGTGAGAGGAAAGAATGGCCACTAGAGACCCAAAGAGGGATGTGGGAGCCCTTTGAAGCACAATATTTCTCATCCCAGTAGTGAAAATCTCTTCATCTGGGCCATAATTCTCTGGACTATAGATGGCATTTCTTATGCCTAGCTCTCGTAACACCTGTTGGAGCTCAGCATACATCTGCCATCTATCAGGAGAGGATGGTGGATCACCCTGATTGGGCTACACAGCACGAAGTGCAGCCATAAGCCAATCAAGGAGGGAGTGACTCCCTGGGGTCTGATGTGCATTTTGTAATCGCTGCCTCAAGGCAGGCTGCACTGTCAGGGAAGCCAGCTTTCCCATCTCTGATCCCGACAGAACAATTCCATCCACCCCTAAGTCCCACAGACGCAGGAGCCAAGCTGATATTGACTCCGAGGGCTTCTGCCTAAACCGGGAGCCCAAATCCACCAGCTCAGCCTGAGTATAGGGGCAGAGCATAGAGTGCTCCACGACCTGGGGAGGGGGCTGCTTCTCTCTTTGGGGAACTTTCTGCTGCTGGGTCTTTATTTTCTTTACAACCAATGGGTGTGCTTTCAATACAGGAGGGGTCATAGCCTCCAGCACCACCCTTTCATCCTTCCCTAGCTCCTCCATTTCCGGAGCTGATGGCACCTTTCTCTCCCCTCCCCCGAGTGCCTCCTCTGCTACAACCTTTACCTTTTCTACTGTGCCTCGCAGCAATGCTAGCTCAGTCTTCAGCAGCTCTCTTACCTTCACCTCAATGCTTCGCAGCTGGTGTTCTCGTGCCACCTCCTCCTGTGCTTCCCTCAGGAGATCGTCTTTTTCCTTGAAGGCCTCTTCCTCCTTCAGATCACCTGGCAGTGCTGCCATCTTGTTCTGTAAGGAATCTTTTACCTCTTCAACGGCACTTTGCTGCCAGCATTCTCATGCTGCCTCCTCTCACATTAATGCCATTTGCTTCTTCAGGGAATCCACAGAAGTTTGCAGCTTGTGTTCTCATGCCACCACTTCTTGGGTCTTTTTCAGGAGCATGTGCTTCTATTCTGTAGACTTTTTTAATACTGTGAGAAGCAGACAACCCACAGTCCCCGCTGCCTCACGGGCACTCTGTCTCCCAAAAGACCTACTTACTATACCAAGGGCCACCCCTACTCCCTCAGGTATCACCTCCACTTGCCTCCAGTCCTGGGGTGGGGCCCAGTCCTCTAGGAGGCAAGCCACCTCAGTCCACATACCCACTGGGGGATAATCCACTGTCTCCCCATTCACAGGGGCAGACTGCTGAAGCACCCCTCCCATAAGGGCAGCCTGTCTTTTTCCTTGGTCAACAATAAACCCTGCCGACTTTGCCAGTTGTCTTGTCAGTGGGTTTCAGTCCTGGGTAAGTTCACTATGGATTCAATGTGACCAAAGAAATTGACAGCAAAACGTTCTTTGGGGTGAAAGGGTTTATTACCTGGCTTGTTCTCCCAGCAGTAGATTGAGCACTAGCATCCCTGCCTCTGTCCAGAGCACTGGGCTGAGCTCTCTATATAGTGCAATGATAGCGTATTGCCTAAAGGTGTGGAAGTGGTAGCCTAGCAACAGGCCAGTTACATCATCAGGTGGTTTAAGTTCAGTGAGCATCCTGGCTATAGGAACCCCAACTTCCCCACAGCTACTTTTAATTATGCAATACAATATTATTAACTATAGTCACTATGCCATACATTATATCCCCATGACTTACATTCATTTCTTAACTCGAAATTTGTACCTTTTGACCCCCTTTACCCATTTGTCCACCTCAGGCAGCCACTAATCTGTTCTCTGTATAAATAAGCTCCATTTGCTTGTTTTTTAGATTCCACAAATAAATGAAATCATTTGGCATTTATCTTTTTCTGTCTGACGTATTTTACTTAGCATACACATAGTTCTTCTGAACTTTCATTTCCTCATCCTTAAAATTGGAATAACAATATTTTTAGGATTTGGGGTAGGGATTTGAAGGTATTTGACAGTATTATTGCCAGGAATGAATCACTCAATCAGTAGATTGATTGGCTCATTTATTACATCAACAACTATTTAGTAAGAGTCAATTGTTAGGTATGGTGTTAGGTTTTGAGGTTATTGTGATGAACAATACAGCAATCTCTGGCCTTTTGGAGCTTAGAATATGGAAGGGAAAACAGACCTCAAATGAGTAAAAAGCAAATAAACATAGAAACGCAAATCACAAATGTTCTGAAGATAATGGTCAGGAATGCTGACAGAGAATTTTGAGGGGAGGGGAGGGACTCTCTTAGATCTCACAGTCAGGGAAGAGTCCTCTGTTGTGGTGGTATGGAGTTGAGACCTGAAGGATGACGGCCCAAGCTTCTTCCCAGAGAGGTTCCCAAGGACTTACTAAGGGGCCCTGTCATCAAGATAAAACTGAAATATCTTAATATGGTATTCAAGATCGTCCATGATTAGGATTGCCAGATAAAATGCAGGACACCCAATTAAATTTGAGTTTCAGATAAGCATAAAGCTTTTAGTATGTTACTAAATATGGCATGGGACATATTTGTACTAAAAAAATGTTATTTAACTGAAATTCAAATTTAACTGGCTGTCTATTTTTATATAATTGGCAACCCTGTCCATGATCTTCCCCAGCCACCTTTTCCTGTCTTACTTCCTACCATTCCCTCCACATGTCCTCTTCCCTGTCTATAAGAAATGGGCCAATTTCCATAGTTTTGGTTATGCTGTTTCCTCTGCCTGGGTCACCAGTCTCCCACCATGTCCTCGCAGCTAAATCTTCTCATCCTTTAAACCCCCATCCAAATGGCACCTCCTCTGGGAAACCTACTCTGGCAGAGCACACTTATTCCCATTGCAGGGGGCTTAAACCTGGTTCTTATAGGGTTTTATCTTATGATTCTATCTTTTAAGATCTAGTCTCTAAAAACACAGACAAGAGTATTAAATGTGAAGGAAAGTATATAAGGAATGACCTTATTTTGCCCACCTCCCTGCCCTCTTAACACCCCATAATATTAACATCAAACATTAATTGAGTTCTTTTCTGTGCCAGGCACCGTGCTAAGTGCTTTGCATGCAGCATCTCTTGTAAATTCCACATAATCTTATAAGGTAAATTCAGGTGAATTTCTACTTTGCAGGTGAGGCAACCAGGCACATAGAGGTGAAGTTGCTTGCCTCTGTTTCCACATCTGTAAAATCAGGATCATAACAATATCTTCCTGATTAGGTTTTCTCTCCAAATAGAAGGTAGGGCAGGAACTTTTTTTTCTTATAAATTTCTACAACCTCAGAACCTAGAATCGTGTCTGGCATTGAGTAGGCACTCAATAAATACTTGTTAAATGAACAAGTCACCCTACAGATGAAGAGACTGCAACTTAGAGAAAAAGTAGCTTGCCCAGGGAACACAGGTAGATGTGGTAGAACTTTGACTAGAACCAGAGTCAGTGGCGTGGTGGTAAATGTCTAACAACCAGCTCTCTGAAAAACCAATAACCTTATTGTGTAGCATTTGTTGAGTTCCATGATGTGTTGTAGCCAATTTCAAGCAATCAAGCTGTTGTCAAGCTGCTTGCAAATTTCATGAAAATTTAACCTTGGACTCTTGTAAGCCTGTCTATACAAGCTGGTTCCAGGATACCAGGAACTAGGACATAGCTTTAAAAGGCACAATTGCAAAGGGTACGCTCCCACCATTAATCTATCCTGTCACCCTGAACAAGGTAGTTTGTACTCACAGCTAAGGAGGAGGGGAAAAGACAGCCAAATAACTCAGTTTAAAACAGATTGCATAGGTGATTCATAAAAAGCATAAGCTCACTCACAAAACTCCCTTGCTTAAAACTTTTTGATATCTTCTCAGTTCTCTTAGCATAAAAATCCAGTGTCCTTAACTGTGACTCACAAGGCTGATTGTGAAATCTCCTGTGCCAGGCACTGTACTAGGCTGTTTTACTAAGACATAATAGTGAACATGCTATACACAATTCCCGCTCTCATGGAGCCCGTGTCCAGTAAATGAAGCTGTCAATAAACAAGTAATCAGCAATTAAATACAAAATTATAGATTGACATTTACAGATTGTGCTGTAGAGAAGGTGCTAGGAAAAAAAATAATGAGGAGAGGTTGCTTACTTGCACTGAAGGTGAATCGAGGAAGGCTACTCTAAGAAAGTGACATTTGAGACCTGAAGGATGAGAAAGATTTGAATGACGTATGGGTCTAGTGGCCAGACGGAAGAGGAAAGGATCTGGCACTTTGAGGAATAACAAGAATTTACACATAATTGGAGGAAGTGGAGATGGGATGGGGAAGATGGTTATAAATATTGCTATGGTCTTACATTCCCCCCAAAATTTCTAAGTTGAAATCCTATGCTCAAAGGTATTAGAAAGTGGAAATTTGGGAAGGTGATTAGGTCATAAGGGTGGAGCCCTCATGGCTGGGATTAGTGCTTTATAAAAGAGGTTGGAGAAAGCTCTGACACCCCCTTCCACCCGGTGAAGACAGAGCAAGAAGGAATCGCCTATGAACCATAAAGCAGGCCCTTACCAGACAATGAATCTGCCGGCACCTTGATCTTGGACTTCCCAGACTCCAGAACTGTGAGAAGTAAATTTCTGTTGTTTATAAGACACCCAGTGTATGATTATTTTTTTCCATAGGCGCCCCAACAGACTAAGACAAATGTCATGAACATGAAAGGGAAGCATCTAGTGGTCAAGGGGACTAAGCGAGAGGCTTAAAACCCTTTGAGGATAGAGCCTGTCTTGAATCCCAGGTGCTCGGATGCACTCTTTGAATGATACTCCTCCAATGATGGGCAACTTTCTCCCAAGAAAACCTTTTGTATCACTTGGGTAGAAACGAGATCATCCAGTTCCCATTAGACTTTGCATAGATGAATAAACAGAAGCCCAGAGAGGGAAATGTGATTACCAACAGTTTCCAGCCAGTAGTAATCGAAGTGCCCTGGACAATACACTTTCTGGGCCAGCAGTGTCAAACAGACATACCATGGGAGCCACAGAGAACCACATGCGTAATTTACATTTTCTACTAACCACATTTAAAAGTATGAAGAAATGGTGGAATTTTATATTTTATTTGATCCAATATAACCAAAATATCGTTTCAACATGTAATCAATGTAAGTCTTAGGAATCCTGCGTGTATTTTATTTCACTCAGGGCACATTTCATTTCGGAGCCATATTTTCAAGCCCTCAACAACTACATGTGGTAAACGTGTATAGTAACTGCACAGTGCATTTCTATGAGATGCACCGTATCTGTGAGATGAGGATAAGGTTGCTTAGGTCACTGGAAGGATTATGAGGGCACACAGGAAACACTCGGCACTACAGCCTGGACAGGGTGTTCCCGAAATGAATCTTGGCTCCTTTCCGGTCTTTTCCCTTACCGCACCGCCCTCCTCCAAGTCTCCGCCCCCTTTCCGCGCCCCCTTCAGGCTTCGGGCGGAAGGTACGGTCGCAAATGCAGAGCGCTTTACGGTGGCGCTGCCTTTTACCTCAGTGTGGCCGGCTCGCGTATCGCGCGCACTTTTACCTCATTGGCTCTGCGGCCCCGCTCCGGCGCTTTACGGCAGTGTGGCTGGAGCTGGAGCTGCAGCTGAGGCCGCGTTTTGGGCGTGAGTGGAGGGCTTGGAACCATGGACGTGGGCGAACTTCTGAGCTACCAGGTATGTGAGACAAGGAGGGCTGGAAGACCGGCCCCTCACCTACGCAGGGGTCGCAGGACCGGAGTCCCTTCATCTCACCTCTTCTCACCTCAGTCTCGGGCCTGGGTCCCCTCACTTCTCATGCCCCTGGAGCCCGAGCTTCTCATTTCACTTCATTCTCCGGGGCCCATTGAACTCATTCCTTCTCAAGGCTCGGGCCCCTTCCTTGGGACCTGGTAACCTTCAACTCCTCTGAATGCCCCGGACTCTCTTCACAACCACTCCCCTTCAGCTCTCTTCTCCCCCAGTCATTGAGTTGTTGTGGTGGTGGTGGTGGGAGGGCTCTGGTCTAGTCTTTCTTGCATTTGAATCCCAGCTTCTCCATGGACTGGCTGTGTG
The DNA here is from genome assembly GCA_032199065.1 of Smutsia gigantea. Taxonomy (NCBI): domain Eukaryota; kingdom Metazoa; phylum Chordata; class Mammalia; order Pholidota; family Manidae; genus Smutsia; species Smutsia gigantea. The sequence goes on from JAVSCE010015464.1 coordinate 317,668, forward strand.
GCTTTTGGAGAAGTCATTTCACCTCTGAGCCTCATTTTTGTATGTATGAAATGGAGACAGTTACTACCCAGTAGGGTTGTTTGAGAACTGTATCAACTAATGGATGTGAAAGCTGATTTTAAAGTGGAGAAAGCCATATTAACTGCAGTTGTTGGGAGATGTTTGAAACTCTGCCATGGGATGGGCCCATAGGAATCTATTTGTCCCCTTGCTCAGGGTACTTGTGGGGATGCAGTGGCCCAGAAGGTCAAAAGGACTTGTTTGAAGTTCCTCACCAAGTAAGAGCTGGGATTAGAGCTGAGGTCTTCTGGCTCCCAGTTCAATTTCCACCCCCTTTTTGGGCTTCCTAAAGAGGCTCCCTGTGAGAGACAGTAGAGCTGTGCTGTCCATTATGGTAGCCACCAGCCATGTGTGGCTACTGGACACTTGAAGTGGGACTCGTTTGATTGAGAAGTACTCTAAGTGTAAAATCACACTGGATTTTGAAGACTCGGTATGAAAAAAAGTGAAACTTTTATATTGATTACATGATCATGCTGATCATATCAATTACTGTGATTATTGAACATATTGATTAAATGATCATATGGGTAATGAGTGAAATAAAATTATTTAAAATAAACGTTACCTGTTTACCTATTTCTTTTGACTTTTTAATGTAGCTACTAGCTTTTAGTGTAGCTGTTAAAATCAGATATGTAACTGGCCTTATATTTCCACTGGACAGCTCTGCTGTAGAGAATAGGTGACCAAGAGCCAGAGTCTGGAGCCCCATGTTGCTGGAGTCTCTGTTTTGCTACTAAGTGGTGGCTGTAACCTTGAACAAAATACTGAACCTCTCTGTGGCTTGGTTTTCTCATCTGTACATGGGGACAGTGATGGTACCTACTACATAAGGTTGTTGTGAAGCTGTTGCGAAATGTAAAGTGCTGAGACTGATGCCTGTCAGTGTTAAAGTTCAATAAATGTTAGCAATTGTTGTCATGCCACTGCCTCAGAAAGTATACAGAGAACTAACCTTGGAGACTCTATACATTGTGGGAAAGAAATTGTAAGTAATGGGAGATATGTAGCCAAGAGGCTTAACTTTTTAAGATAGTAATTGAATGTGAAACAATAAAGGAAATAGGGGTTGTTGACTGAGTGGTTGTATGCCTATTTGGGAGTTGTAGAATGGCTAGTCCATTGACTCATAGAATATTAAGGCTAGAAGAGGTTCCTTCATTTGCTCAACAAATGTTTGAACACCTACTGTGCAAGACATTGTATCTACTGAGTATACAACATTGAACAAAACAGACAGGGTGCTTGTTTTTGTGGAGCTTATAGTCTGGTGGGAAAGTAACAAGATAAATGAGTAAACAAATTCAGATTGTGGTAAGTGCTTTGAGGGTATGTGGGGTATACCGTAGCATTGTACATTTTGGTGTGGTAGCCTGGACACATGTAACTGTCGAACACTTAAAAGGTGGCTTGTTTGAGTTGAGATCTGCTATTTGTGTAAAATATAATAAAAATTGTATTATTTTGTATAAAATGAAACACATTGGATATATGAAAAAAATTTATGAAAATTATGTTAATTTTTATATTGATTCCATGTTGACATGATAATAGTTGAGATATATTGGTTCAAAGAAAATATATGATTAAAATTAATGTCACCTTCTTAAACACTTTCTTAATGTGGCTACTAGAAAATTTAAAGTTATATATGTGGCTTGTTTGTGGCTTTCTACATGTATTTATTGGACAGCACTGCTAAAGAAAATACCCCTGGCAGTGAGAGACAGGACTTATTACTTAAGATAATATGGTTTGGGAAGGGCTCTCTGAGGAATGGATTTAAAGATCTGAAGGTTGAGAAGGAGGCAGTCATGTAAAAAGGGCAAAGTGATCAAGACAGAGGGAATAGCAAGTATGTAGGCTGTAAGGTAGAAGATGGTTCAGCCTCTTAGAGGATCAGAAAGAGGATTGATGTGACTGGTACATGGTGAGTGAGCAGGGGAATGGTAGGTGATAAAGTTGGAGATAATAGGCAGATGACAGACATGTAGGCCTTCCTGTTGTTCATGATGAGTTTGAATTTTGGGAGATGTTATAGATAACCTCATTCAGTTCACTTGTTCAGAGATGAAAAGTGAACCCCATTCTGGCAAAGAGACTTCCCTGAGGTTGTGGGCCAAGATAGTGGCAGAATTGATCCCAGTATTGTGATCTCCGTTATTTCCAGCTTTGATCATTCCCCACATGGACAATTCATTCAATTTCCTTTATGGCCGATGTCCATTCTTCCTGATCCTAAAAGATGGTACAGTCTGGAATCTGTAGTCCATAATCAATCAAATGCACCCATCCTCTTGTGGAAAGTCATGAGGATCATCTGCATCAGTGGATGCAAAAGCTCTCTGAAAACATTTTGTAGATATGAAAGATGCCTTATTTACCTATATCATTCATCTCTTTAATCATTGTAACAACCCTGTGAGGAAGGTACGAATTTTTTTTTATATAATTTATTTTGGAATCATTAATCTACAATTACATGTGCAATATTATGGTTATGAAACTACCCCTTCATCAGGTCCCCCCCCACCAACCCCATTACAGTCACTGTCCATCAGCGTAGTGAGATGCTATAGAATCACTACTTGTCTTCTCTGAGTTGTACAGCCCTCCCCGTGCCTCCCCAACATTACATCTGCTAATCGTAATGCCCCTTTTTCCCTCTTATCCCTCCCTTCCCACCCATTTTCCCGAGGCCCTTAACCTTTGGTAACTATTAGTCCGTTCTTGGGTTCTGTGAGTCTGCTGGTTTTGTTCCTTCAGTGTTTTTCTTTGTTCTTATACTCCACATATGAGTGAAATCATTTGATACTTGTCTTTTTTGGCTTGGCTTATTTCACTGAGCATAATACCCTCTAGCTCCATCCATGTTGTTGCAAATGGTAGGATTTGTTTTCTTCTTATGGCTGAATAATATTCCATTGTGTATATGTACCACATCTTCTTTATCCATTCATCTACTGATGGACACTTAGGTTGCTTCCATTTCTTGGCTATTGTAAATAGTGCTGCAATAAACATAGGGGTGCATCTGTCCTTTTCAAATTGGGCTGCTGCATTCTTAGGGTAAATTCCTAGGAGTGGAATTCCTGGGTCAAATGGTATTTCTATTTTGAGTTTTTTGAGGAACCTCCATACTGCTTTCCACAATGGTTGAAGTAATTTGCAGTCCCACCAGCAGTGTAGGAGGGTTCCCTTTTCTCCACATCCTCGCCAACATTTGTTGTTGTTTGTGTTTTGGATGTTGGCCATCCTCACTGGTGTGAGGTGATATCTCATTGTGGTTTTAATCTGCATTTCTCTGATGATTAGCGATGTGGAGCATCTTTTCATGTGCCTGTTGGCCATCTGAATTTCTTCTTTGGAGAAGTGTCTATTCATGTCCTCTGCCCATTTCTTAATTGGATTATTTGCTTTCTGTTTGTTAAGGTGCATGAGTTCTTTATATATTTTGGATGTCAACCCTTTATCAGATATGTTATTTATGAATATATTCTCCCATACTGTAGGATGTCTTTTTGTTCTACTGATGGTGTCCTTTGCTGTACAGAAGCTTTTCAGCTTGATATAGTCCCACTTGTTCATTTTTGCTTTTGTTTCCCTTGCCCGGGGAGATATGTTCATGAAGAAGTTGCTCATGTTTATGTCCAAGAGATTTTTGCCTATGTTTTTTTCTAAGAGTTTTATGGTTTCATGACTTACATTCAGGTCTTTGATCCACCTTGAGTTTACCTTTGTGTATGGGGCTAGACAGTAGTCCAGTTTCATTCTCTTACATGTAGCTGTCCAGTTTTTCCAACACCAGCTGCTGAAGAGGCTGTCATCTCCCCATTGTATATCCAAGGCTCTTTTATCAAATATTAATTGACTGTATATGTTTGGGTTAATGTTTGGATTTTCTATTCTGTTCCACTGGTCTGTGGGTCTGTTTTTGTGCCAATACCAAATTGTCTTGATTACTGTGGCTTTGTAGTAGAGCTTGAAGTCAGGGAGCGTAATTCCCCCTGTTTTATTCCTCGGAAGGTACAAATTTTTAATGTCTGTTGTACAGATGAGGGAACTGATGTTCAAAAAAGTGTCTACCTCATAGCTGAAACCCCTAACCATTGTGCTACAGTACTACTTGCCTACTGTGTGTCAGATGCTGAGCTAAAGTGCTTTCAGTAAGTTCTTATGTTTAATTCTTAATATGCCCTTTGAAGTAGGTAGCATCCCTATTTTATAGAAAAGTAAACTCTAGCTAAGAGAGGTTAGTTACCTGCCCAAGGACAAATAGCCAGTAAGGAGCAGAGCCAGAACTGGAACCAACTGTACCCATATCTAGTTTTCCGTTAAAAAAATTTTTTTTTTAAGTTTAAACATTTAAGTATGGTGCACATACAGAAGAATGCATGAATCTTAAGTGCTGTTGATTTTAGTCATCATTTACAAAATGATTCACTATGACCATTGAAGTTCATTGGTCAGGGATGTACAGGAACAAAGTTGTCTGATTTGAACATCCCTACCCCGAGAGTTTGAGTTAGCAAGTCTCCCATGGGACCTTAGAATTTGCATTTCTAACAAGACCGCAGGTGATGCTGAAGCTGCTGGTCCAGGGACCACACTTGGAGACCCTCTGGTCTAGAATGATCTACACTCTTTTTTTTTTCTTTATAATTTTTTTTTAAATTTGGTATCATTAATGTACAATCACTTGAACAACATTATGGTTACTAGAACCCCTATTATCAAGGCCCCCCCACATACTCCATTACAGTCACTGTCCATCAGCATAGTAAGATGCTACAGAATCATTACTTGTCTTCTCTGTAAATACTGCCTTTCCTGTGTACCCCCCCGCTACATTACGTGTGCTAATTGTAATGCCTCTTTTCCCCCCTTATCCCTCCCTTCCCACCCATCCTCCCCAGTCCCTTTCCCTTTGGTAACTGTTAGTCCATTCTTGGGTTCTGTGACTCTGCTGTTGTTTTGTTCCTTCAGTTTTTTCTTTGTTCTTATACTCCACAGATGAGTGAAATCATTTGATACTTATCTTTCTCCACCTGGCTTATTTCACTGAGCATAATACCCTCTAGCTCCATCCATGTTGTTGCAAATGGAAGGATTTGTTTTCTCCTTATGGCTGAATAATATTCCATTGTGTATATGTACCACATCTTCTTTATCCATTCATCTATTGATGGACACTTAGGTTGCTTCCATTTCTTGGCTATTAATAGTGGGTGCATATGTCTTTTTCAAACTGTGCTGTTGCATTCTTAGGTTAAATTCCTAGGAGTTGAATTCCTGGGTCAAATGGTATTTCTATTTTGAGTTTTTTGAGGAACTTCCATACTGCTTTCCACAGTGGTTGAACTAGTTTACATTCCCACCAGCAGTGTAGGAGGGTTCCCCTTTCTCCACATCCTTGCCATCATTTGTTGTTGTTTGTCTTTTGGATGGTGGCCATCCTTACTGGTGTAAGGTGATATCTCATTGTGGTTTTAATTTGCATATCTCTGATGATTAGCGATGTGGAGCATCTTTTCATGTGCCTGTTGGCCACCTGAATTTCTTCTTTGGAGAAGTGTCTGTTCAGTTCCACTGCCCATTTTTTAATTGCCTTATTTGCTTTATGTTTGTTGAGGTGCATGAGCTCTTTATATATTTTGGATGTCAACCCCTTATTGGATATGTCATTTATGAATATATTCTCCCATAGTGTAGGATGTCTTTTTCTACTGATGGTGTCCTTTGCTGTACAGAAGCTTTTTAGTTTGATATAGTCCCACTTGTTCATTTTTGCTTTTGTTTCCCTTGCCCAGGGAGATATGTTCATGAAGATGTTGCTCATGTTTATGTCCAAGAGATTTTTGCCTATGTTTTTTTCTAACAATTTTATGGTTTCATGACTTGCATTCAGGTCTTTGATCCATTTTGAATTTATTTTTGTGTATGGGGTTAGACAGTAATCCAGTTTCATTCTCTTACATATAGCTGTCCAATTTTGCCAACACCAGCTGTTGAAGAGGCTGTCATTTCCCCATTGTATATCCATGGCTCCTTTATCATATATTAATTGACCATATATGCTTGGGTTTAAAACTGGGCTCTCTATTCTGTTCCACTGGTCTACGGGTCTGTTCTTGTGCCAGTACCAAATTGTCTTGATTACTGTGGCTTTGTAGTAGAGCTTGAAGTCAGGGAGCATAATTTCCCCTGCTTTATTCTTCTCAGGATAGCTATGGCTATTCGGGGTCTTTTGTGGTTCCATATGAATTTTAGAACTATTTGCTCTAGTTCATTGAAGAATGCTGTAGGTATTTTGATAGGGATTGCATTGAATCTGTAGATTGCTTTAGGCAGGATGGGCATTTTGACTATATTAATTCTTCCTAGCCAAGAGCATGGGATGAATTTCCAATTGTTAGTGTCCTCTTTAATTTCTCTCAAGAGTGTCTTGTAGTTTTCAGGGTATAGGTCTTTCACTTCCTTGGTTAGGTTTATTCTTAGGTATTTTATTCTTTTGGATGTGATTGTGAATGGAATTGTTTTCCTGATTTCTCTTTCTGCTAGTTCACCATTAGTGTATAGGAATGCAACAGATTTTTGTGTATTAATTTTGTATCCCGCAACTTTGCTGACTTCAGATATTAGATCTAGTAGTTTTGGAGTAGATTCTTTAGGGTTTTTATGTACAATATCATGTTATCTGCAAACAGGGACAGTTTGACTTCTTCGTTTACAATCTGGATGCCTTTTATTTCTTTATGTTGTCTGATTGCCGTGGCTAGGACCTCCAGAACTTTGTTGAATAAAAGTGGGGAGAGTGGGCATCCTTGTCTTGTTCCCGATCTTAAAGGAAAAGCTTTCAGCTTCTTGCTGTTAAGTATAATGTTGGCTATGGGTTTGTCATATATGGCCTTTCTTATGTTGAGGTACTTGCCCTCTGTACCCATTTTGTTGAGAGTTTTTATCATGAATGGATGTGGAATTTTGTCAAATGCTGTTTCAGCATCTGTGGAGATGATCATGTGGTTTTTTTCCTTCTTTTTGTTGATGTAGTGGATGATGTTGATGGATTTTCAAATGTTGTACTATTCTTGCATCCCTGGGATGAATCCCATTTGATCATGATGGATGATCTTTTTGATGTATTTTTGAATTTGGTGTGCTAATATTTTGTTGAGTATTTTTGCCTGTATGTTTATCAGGGATATTGGTCTATAATTTTCTTTTTTGTGGTGTCTTTGCTTGGTTTTGGTATTAGAGTGATGTTGGTCTCGTAGAATGAGTTTGGGAGTAATCCCTCCTCTTATACTTTTTGGAAAACTTTAATGAGAATGGGTATTAGGTCTTCACTAAATGTTTGATAAAATTCATTAGTGAAACCATCTGGTTCAGGAGTTTTGTTCTTAGGTAGTTTTTTGAATCCCAATTCAATTTCTTTGCTGGTAATTGGTCTATTCAGATTTTCTGTGTCTTCCTGGGTCAGTCTTGGAAGGTTGTATTTTTCTAGTAAGTTGTCCATTTCTTCTAGGTTATCCTGTTGGTTACCATATAATTTTTCATATTATTCATTCATAATTCTTTGTATTTCTGTTATGTCCATGGTGATTTTTCCTTTGTCATATCTGGTTCTGTTGATGTGTGTAGACTCTCTTTTTTTCTTCATAAGTCTGGCTAAGGGTTTATCTATTTTGTTTATTTTCTCAAAGAACCAGCTCCTGCTTTTATTAATTCTTTCTTTTGTTTTATTCTTCTCAATTTTATTTATTTCTGCTTTCATCTTTATTATGCCCCTCCTTCTACTGACTTTGGGCCTCATTTGTTCTTCCTTTTGTAGTTTCATTAATTGTGAGTTTAGACTGTTCATTTGGGATTGTTCTTCTTTCCTGAGATAGGCCTGTATTGCAATATATTTCCTTCTTAGCACGGCCTTCGCTGCGTCCCACAGAGTTTGCAGTGTTGAATTGTTGTTGTTGTTTGTCTCCATATTTTGCTTGATCTCAGTTTTTATTTGGTCATTGATCCATTGATTATTTAGGAACATGTTATTAAGCTTCCATGTGTTTGTGGGCTTTTTTGTTTTCTTTGTGTAATTTCTGGTTTCATACCTTTGTGATCTGAGAAACTGGTTGGTACAATTTCAATCTTTTTGAGTTTACTGAAGTTCTTTTTGTGGCCTAGTATATGATCTATTCTTGAAAATGTTCCATGTGCACTTGAGAAGAATGTATATCCTGTTGCTTTTGGATGGAGTGTTCTGTAGATGTCCGTTAGGTCCATCTGTTCTAATATGTTGTTCAGTGCCTCTGTCTCTTTATTTATTTTCTACCTGGTTGATAAGTCCTTTGGAGTGAGTGGTGTGTTGAAGTCTCCTAAAATGAATGCATTGCATTCTATCTCCCCCTTTAATTTTGTTAGTATTTGTTTCACATATGTAGGTGATCCTGTGTTGGGTGCATAGATATTTATAATAGTTATATCCTCTTTTTGGACTGACCCTTTTATCGTTATGTAATGTCCTTCTTTGTCTCTTGTGACTTTCTTTGTTTTGAAGTCTATTTTGTCAGATACAAGTACTGCAGCTCCTGCTTTTTTCTCCCTATTAGTTGCATAAAATATCTTTTTCCATCCCTTTACTTTCAGTCTGTGTACGTCTTTGGGTTTGAATTGAGTCTCTTGTAGGCAGCATATAGATGAGTCTTGTATTTTTATCCATTCAGTAACTCTATGTCTTTTGATTGGTGCATTCAGACCATTTACATTTAGGGTGATTATCGATAGGTACATACTTATTGCCATTGCAGGTTTTAGATTCATGGTTACCAAAGGTTCAAGGGTAATTCCCTTACTATCTAACAGTCTAATTTAACTCCTTCATATGCTTTTATAAACACAACCTAAACTTCTTTTTTTTTCCTCCTTTTTCTTCCTCCTCCATTCTTTGTATGTTATAAATCATATTCTGTACTCTTTCTAGCCCTTGTGTGACATCATATTCTGTACTCTTTGTCTAGCCCTTAGGAATACTTCCATTTATAGGAGTCCCTCCAAAATGCACTGTAGAGGTGGTTTGTGGGAGGTAAATTCTATCAGCTTTTGCTCATCTGTAAATTGTTTAATCCCTCCTTCAAATTTAAATGATAGCGTTGCCCAGTAGAGTATTTTTGGTTCAAGGCTTTTCTGCTTCATTGCATTTAATATATCATGCCACTCCCTTCTGGCCTATAAGGTTTCTGTTGAGAAATCTGATGATAGCCTGATCGGTTTTCCTTTGTATATGATGTTTTTTCTCTCTCTAGCTGCTTTTAAAAGTCTGTCTTTATCATTGATCTTTGCCATTTTAATTATTGTATGTCTTGATGTTGTCTTCCTTGGGTCTATTGTGTTGGGTGATCTGTGCACCTCCATGGCTTGAGAGACTATCTCCTTCCCCAGATTGGGGATTTTCAGCAATTACCTCCTCAAAGACACTTTCTATCCCTTTTTTCTCTCTCTTCTTCTTCTGCTACCCGTATAATGCGAATATTGTTCCATTTGGATTGGTCACACAGTTCTCTCAATATTCTTTCATTCTTAGAGATTCTTTTTTGCCTCTGTGCCTCAGCTTCTTTGTATTCCTTTTCTCTAATTTCTATTCCACTTACTCTCTCTTCTACTACATCTAATCTGCTTTTAAATCCCTCCATTGTATGTTTCATTTTAGATACGGAATTTCTTAATGATTGTATCTCCTACTTAAATTCGTTCCTGAGTTCTTGAATATTTTCTGCACCTCCATAAGCATGTTTATAATTTTTATTTTGAACTCTCTTTTAGGAAGATTGGTGAGTTCAGTTTCATTTGGCCCTTTTTCTGGGGTTTGTGAGATTTTGGTCTGAACCATGTTCTTTTGACGTTTCATCTTTCTGTGTGGTGCCCTCTATTGCCGAGATTCTCCAGTCTCTGGCGCTGCTCAGCCCCTAGAGTGAGGTTGGGGGTTGTTGGGGAGTGGAGCTGGTACCTGTTTCCTGATTCCTGTCTGCGGTGCCTGTCTCCAGTGTCAGAGCCAGTGGGCCAAGCACACAGGTGTAAGCCTCTGTGCTTTGCGTCTCTAGCTGTTGTAGGTGGGGCCTCCCTCTGGCTGGCCTGACTCCCACACAGTGACTGCCAGTTTGCGAACTGGTGCTGGCAGGCTAGGAGGAAGGTGCTGCAGGCTGCATGTCACAGTGGGGTGCCTCAGAGCTCAGTAGGCTGTCAGGGGGATGGAGCATCTGAAGCTCCTCAAAGTTCCCAACCAGCTGGGCGGAGTGCGCCCAGACAACCTTGTCCAGCTCTCCCTTCTCCTGTGCAGCAAGCTCCATGTAAACCCCGCCCCTTCAGCATCCTTCTGGCTTCTAGGAAGCCTCTCAGATGGCCCGCCCTTCCTCTGACACAGAGCGGCAGGATGTGGATCCTGTTCCACAAACGGCCGGAATGTCAGTCTCTCAAGCACACCGCCTGTCCGAGCTCCCCAACAACCAGAGCACCACACAATATAGGCTTCCGCTCACAAAACAGATCTCCAGCACTAGATGTTCAGCAGTCCCAGGCTTCTACCCCCTCCCTGCTCCGTTTCTCTTCCTCCTGCCGGTGAGCTGGGGTGGGGGAAGGGCCTGGGTCCCACTGTATTAAGGGATTTGTACGTTACCCTGTTTCGTGAGGTCTGCTCTGTTCGTGAGGTCTGTATGCAGTCAGGTTCAGCCTTCTTTCTTCTTGCTGTTTTAGGGTTAGTTGTATTAATTAACTATATTTTTTACTATTTGTGGTTTTGGGAGGAGTTCACCGTGTCACCTCTCATGCCGCCATCTTGAATGCGCTCCATCTACACTCCTTTTAAAATTTTCCCCAGCTGAAACATTCTCCTTCCTTTTCATGGCCATTGGTCTGCAGTTTTTTGAGCTTAAGTTATATTTTTCCCTGCCTTCCAATATATTGAAAGCACATCACCTAATCTTTGTGGGCCTCAGTTTCCTCATATGCCTAATGAGGGGATTAAGTAGATCTCTCTGAAATCCCTTATAGCTTTAAAATTCTGTGATACTAATTATTTAGGCCAAGAGCTCTAGAGATTTCAAGGGATAAAAAGGCTTGATATAGTAGGATGAATCAGGGCTGAAAATCTGGAAGATTTGAGTTTTAATCCTACCTTTATCATTACTTATCTGGGTGACTCAGGACAAGTCACTTCCCTCTCTGTACATTTTTTTCTTTATCACCTGCAAAATGAGAGGATTGAGCTATATGACTTCTGGTTCTTTCCTTTTCTAAAATTTGGAGTCAAAGGATAAACAAAACATGTAATGTTAAGAAATATTTATTAAAAGTATTTAACATTTTGGGGTGTTTATTAAATTTCATTTTGGGGGCAACTTTGTGGGAAGATTCCAATTTTCTGCTGAGATTGGTTCTTCTAGTAGAGTTAGGCAGTAAGTGCCTCAGTGTATGCCTTCTATCCTTGACATATGTTAACTATTCATTTGAGAGGACAGGAGAATTACAGTGCGGACAGGAGGTGGTGGAAAAAGTCTTAAAGAGGAAACCAGTTATGTTCCCAATATGGAAATGTACTTTTTTGATGCCTTCAGGCTTAGACATCTCATCAAGAAGTGTGCCCAGCAGTTCCTTGGCTGAGAAGTTTCTGCCACATAGGCGCGTATATGAACTCCAGGGCATTCTCATTAATACTAATTCCACAGATGTCTGGAAAAAGTTCTTACCCCCGAAGTTTTGCAATAAAGAATTCACATTTGGTGCAGCTTGGCTCTGTGAGAATGACTTCCTTTGTGACGTGAGAAGTATTCTCTTTGAAGTAGATTGGGGTCAGGGACCCCTGGTTTTGGCAATATTGCAGACACCCACTCCTCTTGTCACCTCTCAGTAATACAGCATTTCCCTGGATTGCAGGGGCTTATAGGAACCTATAATCTTGCTTCTTTCCCTTTCTTCTTTCTTTCTTTTGAAATAAAAAAGTTTAATGACAGTAAACTGACAGGAACAGTATTAAAAGGAAGTATTTAAGAAAGGAAAACTACTACCCTAATCCAATAAATGCTTTTATATTCTCACAGTCCTTCCGGATTTTGCATGGGTATAATCATTATATATATATACTGTTATGTGTCGTATGTTTTTAACATTGCCAGAAATGTTTTCTGTGTTTCTGCATAGTCTTCCATGTTATTTTTAATGTTTGCAGACTTTTTGCTTGAGTGGTTGATCTACCATTTTCCCCTAAATTGTTTCTCTATAATTGAATATTTAGGCAGCTTCCAGGTTTATGTGCTTGGAGATAATATTGCAGTGAATTTTATTCATGCAGAATTTTTTCCCTCCCGTCTGTCGTTAATATTCACCTTGTGCCATCTCCTGGGTTAAGTATTGCATGTAATAAAATTAAGACCTTAATTTTTTTATTGATCCTGGACCTTAAGGAATTTATACTTTAAGGAGTGAGACAGACACTTCAACAACTAAACTGTGTGAATAGTGTTACGGGAGCACAATGGAAGGAGTGAATTGTGTATGCCTGGCAACAGGATGTGTTGATGAGGATGGATTTGGTTTGTTCATTGAAGAAGAGGGAGATGACATTGGAATCTCAGCTTTGATGAATGAATAGGAATTCTGTGGGTATTGATGGAGGTTGAGGAAAGCTATTCTTGACTAGGATTAGTGAGAGCCAAAGCATGGGAGTGAAATGTTCAGGGAATTGAGTAAATGGAGGGGAGTGGCAGGAGATGATGGGGTCAGCTCAGCTGCAGATATGTTGAGCAGTACACAGTACTCATGTGAAATAAACCCTTTATGAGTTTACAGCAGCGTGTGTTCCAATTGCAGTCATAATTTTTTCTCATTAATTATTTTTATTCTGAATTAATGATTTCTTCTTATTAATCTAGTAGAAAGTGTTAGCTCAAGTTTGCTTTAATAAGCAGCGTTTTCCTTGTGTATGTTTATCATTTGTATTTGTTATCTGCCTCTTTCTTAAAGTAGTGTTGTAGTTCGTAATTGAATTTTTTTCTGTTGTGTTTTTTGTTGATGGTGTGGGTGAGAAACATTAGCAGAGTGTCTTACCTATAACTGATGCCTAATAAGTGGTTCTTTAATGATTAAGTCAATGAGTCAGTACATATACACCCTCAAATAATACTCTGGTTGTTCCCCTGTTTTGGAAAGCTTTTGTTCTGATATCTTGTTTTCTTGCTGGCTTGTATCTCTTCGCTTTCATGTTTGACTTTAAGAAAGTTTGATTCAAATATGTTCCTTCAGTTTCTGAATTGCCCTCCTCTTCCTTTTTATAACTTAGAACTCTTACTACAAAAAACCTACTTTTTTAGAAACTTTCTATTTTGAACTAGTTTTAAACTTACAGAAAATTTGCAAAAATAGTAAACAGAGTTTATAGTACACTCCCCACCCAGCTGGTTAACTTCCCCTAAAGTTAACATCTTATATAACCATAGTGCAGTGATCAAAACCAGGAAATTAACATTCATATGCTAGTACTAAATTACAGAGTTAATTCAGATGTCAGGAGATTCTCCAGTAATGTACTTTTTCTGTTTCAGATCCCACATTGCATTTAATTGTCATTTTCCTTGTCTTTTATGATCTTGACTTTCTTTTGAAGAGCACTCACTGGTCAGTTATTTTGTAGAATGGCTCAAACCTACATTCCTGAAGGTTGCCAATGCCTTCTTTGCCAAAGATTTTCTTGGGCCTCATTACTCTTCACTCTTCACTAGAATTTTGTTCTAAAACCCTGTTCCTCATCTTAGAGGAACTCTTCCATTCTGTCTTTCAGCGCCTTCATGTAGACAACTCTTGACTCTCCAGTCCTGATTTAGGTTTCATGTGTTTGCTGAAAATATTCTGGCCAGATGCTTGGTATTATGTAACTCTCTGCATCTCTCCCCCTGCCCGCCTCCTACCCCAGCCCAATTTTGCATTTTAGTCAGTGGACTTGCTCTTCAGCAGACTTGAAAAAGCCTTGGAGCTATTTCTCAAAGATGAAAGACAAGGTTCCTGTCTTCATGAATCATAGAAGCTCATGAGCAGAGAGCTAGCTCATCTATCAGGAGTCAGGAAGGCATTAGGATCTGAAAAATGCTTAAGTCACAGTTCTTGCTCTCATGGAGCTTGCAGTCATTATAATGGGGCATCCCACAGATTGTAACACTGCTAATCCAGGACACACAGTGTCAGTGCTGTTAGAGCATGAACAAGATACGTGACTAGAGGCAGGAGCAGCTCTGCCATCTGGAAGCTGGGAAGGCTTCCCAGGGAAGGTGTTCCTTCTTCAGGAGTCTTCTCTTTATCCCTTCCTTTCTATTTCAACTGCCACCACCATCTTAGTTTAGACTCTTGTGGCTTTGCCAAATAAGTAGCTTTTTATATGGTCTTATTTTTTATCTTTGTGGATCTTGTAATTGGCATGGTGAATGTGGATTTATTTCATCCCTAGGCCAACAAAACACTTTTTTCTCCAGTCAGTCTTGAGTCCTACCGATTTTAGCTTCCTTGGAGATAGGTCTTACTAAGATGTATAATTTTGGAGGTTTACTTGTAGACAGCCATACTTTTCTGCAGTCTCTCACTAGGTGTCATTGTTTAAATTGGGGGATTGAATTTATAAGGCTTACCCCGATAGAGAAGTTTCTGTATGTATACTAATTGGAGAATGTGAATGTTCAGAAGTTTGTCAGTGCTATTGGAGAAAATAATTCGAAGCACATGCCCTTCTGAGTGTGCCCATTAGGCGTCTTTTAATGTTTAGTGTAGTGGATGAACTCTGACTTGGAGTCAGGCTGTGTTTGAATCCTACCTGTTACTTGCATGCTGTGTGACCTTGGGTCATCAGTTAATTAACCTCTTTAAGCCTCATTTTTAATATGAAGTCTTCATCTTTAAAATAAAGATTATATAATAATGTCTATATCTACCCCACCATCTTTCTAAAAAATCTCTGCTTTACCATCTTTTTTTAAAATACAGGATTAAGTAAGACAGTGTGGGTAGTGCTAAGCAGTGCATGATATATAGTAAGCGCCCAGTAAATATTAGCTGTTAATTTTTATTATTGATATAATCATAAACAATACATCGCAAGAGAAAAAAATGTTTTTCTTGAATTCTCCAAAACTGCTTCAGTTTTCCCAAGGTCATTGGTTCCTTGTAGATTAAAGTTTAGAGTGCTGTAAAAGGAAATGAGAACAGTTTCTCACCCACACATGCCACAGTATAGAACTGTTCTCAGTAGATTAAAGCACAACCCTATTTACCACAGTTAGCAGTCATGGATATCAAGAATAATGTCATCAACACAGTAATTCTTTTCCCTAGGTCTCTTTAATATTACTAAGATATCTCATTTTCCTCTTTCTGGTGCCAGCAATCTCATTTACAAATTACTCCTTTCTTTTTCTTTTTTCTTTGTCTTAGGTTCCTTAAGGAGGTGGTTGGTTTTGGTCTGAGTCTTGTAAAGCTATGGAAAAACTGTAGTTAGGAGAAGGTATAGCAGGAATTCTCTTTAACTTCTCTAAAGTCAGACATTTGATTCTAGTATTTCAGCTGAATAGTGCAAAACCATTTTCTTTCCCATAGAGTTACAGAAGTGATTGATCTACAGGTGTGTTGGCCTTAACTTTTGGACTCCAGCTCCATTGTGGGTAGGTAAAAAGAAACTAGGTTCTCTTCATACTGAGTTCAGTGAAATATCTAGTGGAACTACCACCACGCATTCTTATCTCTTACCTCATTTTAGATTATCAGTGACCTGTATGCAGATTCTCTCTTTCGGCTCCTTAGACTTCCTTCAGCTACCCAGTAGTGTCCAAAGTCATTGACTGAACTGAGAAGGATTTGAAATCAAGCACAGAGTATATGTTGCTTCTCTCTGAATGTGTCTGACTATATTCAAAGGTTAGTATGATAGATTATTGAACAGTTTGTTTGGCATTATTTGTGTGCTCATTCTGTTAATACATAAAATTGAAGAATACTTTAATCCCCCTCCCCCCTTATTTCCTGTTAAGAGCACCTGAGTTTAAAATTACTTTTGAGATCTTTAACATATTGAACATTAACAGTACACCAGTCCTCTGCTGGTGTTGGAATGCTATTTTCTTTGCACCTTTGGATAAAAAAGAAAAGAGTTGTAACTACAGTTTGTCACATTATCTTTTACTGGCCTCTTTAAACATTAATGGTTCTATGGGAACAACTAATAGCTCTTCATATTAATGATAAGGGAAACTTGAGCACTTCAAGGTTACATAATTATTGACAGAGAAGCTGAAAGGTGGAGTGCAGCCTCTGGCCAGGAGTAAGTCTTTTGGACACGGGAAGGTAGAGATGCCAAAAAATCAGCAGAATGCCGAAACTCGGCAATCAAAGAGGACAAGAAAAAGACATTATCATTGATGAATTGGGGATTATAGTTGAAAGAAACCTATAATAAGGTTCCTGTTTTAAAAAGGTGATACAGGTTGCCTTGAATTGCACTAACTCCTCTTTTATCTGGTAGTTTTGAAAAGTGTGGTATTCCTCATAAATGGATTTGCCTGATAATTGAAGGTTATAAGTGCAGCAAGAATGCTAGAACTCGAAGGACCTAGAAATTACCTATTTCAGCTTCCTCTGTTTACAGATGGGGAAGGCAGAGCATGGAGAGGAAAACTGACTTGTCTCAGGATTCCAACTACTTGGTGATAAAATGGGATTCAGAGCAGTGTTTTTTCCAAGATCATGCCTCCTCCTCCTTTACATGTTCAAAAGTTGAATTTTTCATCAGTTTGTGTGGCATTCTTTCTAAAACATATACATTCTGGCTACTGGTCACACTGTTGTCTTAGGACCATTATTATGATCACGTTAACTGTGCAGGATTCTCTCATGACTTGCTGAGGTAGGGAAAGCTTTTACTACTGCATTGAAATACTTTGGTGTGTTACAGAGATCTTTTTAAGTTCTTGTGCCTACTTTTCATAATTTTTCTTGCTTCTCTTTGGTGTCAGCTATCATTCCTTGTGTTATGTTTCATAGGATTTTTTCTAAACTCTGAGGCTTTTTTTTTTTGCTTTTAATGGTTTTATGAAAAGTTGAAGTTTTCAGATGAGTGAGGCATTAGTATTAGTAATCTTGGTCATCTTTGAATGAACTGTAAAACTTGGGGCTCTTTTTTTAGACCCTGAAGTCTGTAAGGTACTAGAAATATGTTAGCATAACTTGTCTTTGTTTTTGATCTAGTATTTTCTGTAGCATCTCTTTACCCACCACTACCATCTTGGGGACTGAAGAAAATCTGAGCAATTACTATTGCCCACTAATCATAGTCTTTTCGGGGTTAGAAAGTGGCACTCACAAATAGGGGCTTAACCTGGCTTTCTGTGGTGTGACCCTTTCTTTCATGGCTGCTTATATTTCTGGAGGGGATTCATTTACCTGTCTGATTGACTTGACCCTATATCTTTAAAGCTAGTCTTACATCCAAATTAATACAACCACTCACCCATGAAATCTGGATTGGAGCAGTCACCTGAGACCCTGGGGTGCTTGTTCCTTTGCTGTTCATGCCTCTGCCCAGTTGTTGTCTTGTGCTTGCCTCTAGCTCTTATTTCCCTTTCTCCACCCAACACACACACACACACACACACACACACACACACACCAGTTTTTTCTTTTAGACTTCATACATCTGCTTTCTGGCTATACTGCTGTCTCATATCCAAAAGGACTCTGACTGGCTGGGACTGGGACTGCCTCATATATTGTGCCTCATACAGTGTACCCTGCCTTAGCCAGACCTTCATGACCACATTTGGCCTCATCCCATTGGTAAATACCATTGCTGGCCTATCTGATCTTCCTGTGAAGGGACAGTTTGGGCAAGACTCTACCTGAGAGACCTGCAATTTTTCCAGTTCTGTAACTTTGAGAGTCTGTAAGTTCTCCATCTCCGTGTTGTCTCCCCTTGCTGTCATTTCCTAGTTGTACACCAGGGGTTGATGAAGAACCATCAGTGTTTCTAGGGCATTGTGACATATGCTCACAGTCACACTGTGCGCCAATCTAGATTTTCGAGGGTTAGTAAATTTCATTTGGATTAGTTATACATATTGAACCTTTCATTCTTTAATTATTCAACCTGTTAGTCAACATATTAAATATTTAATAATATTTATTAAATACCTGCTAAATAAATGCAAGATGTTAATGCTAGACCCAGGGAATAGAGTGATGCAGGGGACAGTTGCAATCGATCTCTGTCTGTGGAACTTATATCCAGGGAGGCAGGATAAACAATAAGAAAACATATATAAATAAATAAGAACACCTAAACAAACAAACAAATACTAGATAAACAAAACCAAGATCATTTCAAATAAGGACGTGAAGGAGAAAAAAATAGGGTGATGTAAGAGAGCATTTGGAGAGCATCAGAAGGTTTGAGTAGACCTTTCTAAGGAGGTAACATTTGAGCTGAAAACTGAATGATGAGAAAGATCCAGCCATATGAAGAACTGTGGGAATAACAACGCAGGCCAAAGCGAAAACCCATACGAAAGCCCTAAGGTGGGAACAAGCTTGTCATGTTCCAGGTGGTATGACTAGAGCATAGTGGGTGAGAAGGGGACATTTGAGATAAGGACAGAGAGGTCAGCTGTGGGTGGCAAGCCCTAAAATGTTTAGATTTGATTGTCAGTACAGTGGGAAGCCATTAAGGGTTTTAAGCTGCAGAGTGACACAATGTGGTTTATGTTTTAAAAGATCACTGCATCTGTGGAGTGGAGAATAGATTCTAGAATAGCAGTCTGGCCAGCTTAGTTGTTCAGTGAGGGTAGAATTCAACCTTTGTGCTGCAGAGAGCCTCAGCTGAAGCTGTGCTCTCCCTAAGGTAATTGCTTTCCCGCCTAGGTTGTTTTCAGAATCTCCCACTTCTAAACATTTAATCTGTGTTCTGCCTTAATCAAGAAGCAACATTCTCCTAGTGCCAGGCTTGGCACAGAAAATGTGGGCATGGTGCCTTTTGTTGAGCACCCTGGCTTGGAGAGAATGGAGAAAGCAGCCCCTGGCGGACCTGAGGACAATGCAGCTGACCCTCAGCACCTGGTAACTTGTAGGAAGCTTTGAATCCATAAACTTTATGTGCTTCTGCAGAACAGTTGCAGATGGTCTGGACTGATGATTAAATATCACTGCTGTTTTGTCCAGATCTGCTGTGGCCATCCTCTCCATGTCTGGTTTTACATTACTGTGGATAATTAAAGGGGCACAGCCATTTCTGGTTACTTCCAGGACATCCTTTTCAGTTGGCTTAGGGGGAAATTTCAGTTTCTGCCAGTTGTATAAGTGACTGCAATGAGCAGTGGCTGTGAATGGCTACTTTTTGTTTTCAAAATTAAAAAAAAAACTTAAAAAGAACTCTCCGTAATGAAAGGGATTAATTGCCTGCCTTTCCTGTCTCTGCTGATTCTCCAGTGGGAGTTCTGCCATCAGACTTGTCACAGTTGCTTGGCAGGGTCTTTTTCTCCTGAGTTAGCACATAGAGATCTGAATGGGCAGAGATAGCACAAATTGGCAATGGTACAAGCATATCTGCAGAGGAACAGATTTCCTTGTGACCAGAGGTGCCATTGGTGGGCACCACCTAATTCTCAGTACATCTCTTACCACTGATGACATGACTTTTCAGCAAATAAAAATTGCTTGAGTACCACCTGAGCTGGGCAGTTTTTATAAGACTTCAGAGTTTCAAAGGCCCTCAGGCTACTCAATCTGCCAATGTAAAGTCACTGAATATTATCTCCCTTGCTTCTCACTGGGGATCCTTATGCCTCACTCAGAATAATGAACTTTGGGAGACAGAAATTCTGAATCTTATACTTTTTTTTTTTGGCCAAAGATTTTTTCTTCCTCTCCATAGAAACTTATAAGGACACAGAAGGCTCAGTGGGGGAAAAAAAGATGGTGTCTGCCTTCTGGCTGACATGACTTGTGCCAGTGGTCACATGCAGATTCCAAATTCCAAATGCAGATTGCAGATGACTTTCCATCTTCTTGAAGCCTGTCCCATAATTAGAAGATTAACAATTTTGTTTAAATTAGTAATTTTTTTCCCTACTTCCTCTGTGTGCCTAAAACCACTATTACAGCAAAGTGGAAACTGGTTAATTGATACTAAGCTCCACCTTCTAGTTGTGATTGTCAGGAGGTTGAGGAAGTCTTATTTTAATTAAAAAAGCAGTTTTTAGCCATGGCACATTGTATGAGGCAGAGGCACTTCTGACCATGTGAGCTTTCAATTGCTAAGTGCAGAGAGTATTGGTTTTTTAGGAGCATGACATCAAGCCTGACAGGATAATATTGGGAGGATAGTATGCATCTAGGCTTGAAGTGTTGTCTCTGCAGTCATGGCAGACTTGCCTTCAGTTGACAGATTGTCTGTATTTGTAGGAGAGGGGGATCACTTATCCGGATAATGTGTTCCTGATTCAAAGTGAAAGAAGAGCAGCTCATAAAGGAGCTTTTAGAAATTGTTATACTTTTAATGAAATAAAAGGTGTTTTCTCCTCCCTATATCACCAAGCCAAAAGAACAAAACAAAGTGCTGGAAACTACTAGGTATTGAAGCCCACTGAGAGCCAGGCATTATGAAACTTGATTTATATGTGTTATCCATCTCATCCTAAAGGCAACCTGGTAAAGTCACCATTCCTATTCCCATTTTATAGATGAGGGTGGTAAGTTCACAGAGGTTTAGTAATTTGCCCAAAGACATGTAGAAAGTAGATGGTAGAATTTTTTTCCTAATAAAGGGCTTCAGTGGATAAAGGTAGCTTAAAAAAAGAAATTCCATAGAGAGTAGAATGCAGCAGAATGTTACCATCATCCTGCCTCATACTTGCCTCCAGTCTACTGTGCATATCATTCTTGTCCAGCAGAACACCATGCCCTGGTTATCAAACCCAGGGGATCAGAACACCATGCATCATACCAATCCCAGGGGAGGGCTTCAGACGCTTCTGCCCATTGTATCTTGGTATTGGAGTTGCTAAGGAAAACAACACAGTCAAGCACTGGATGAAACAATGCTTTACTTACATAGAGAAGAGGCAAAGCAAGATCAGTTCATACATCAGTTCCTATGTCTGCAGGGCCCTTCCCCTTCCCCTGCTGCAGGACAACTTGGCCTATGTGCACCCCTCTCTCTTGCAGCAGGACTCCAACCTGAAAGCTGGTGGAGTGCCTAAGGGCCATTGCTATACGTGCTTAAGCAGAACAAAGGCACAGCGATCATTGAGCAGGAAACAGGGAAGATACTCTTACAAGATGAGAAAGCGTGGCACAGCTGTAGGCTCCTTTGCTTTTGGTGAGGAAGCATTCCAGGCAGTTGAATGGGGTTTGAAATACTGCATGCACGAGACTGCCTTTTCCCAAAATTCCTTATTGGAATTATTCAATTACATGTCCTCTCATTGGACTTTGAGTTCCTCAAGGGCAATGACAAGATCAGGGTTGCTATATAGTAAATGCTCAGTAAATGTCTCTTGACTGAAGAAAGAAAGAATGAGGGATGAATGAAGCAGTAATCAAAGATTGGATGGCTAAATTTAGGTTTCTCATAGGTATCTTTTTATGTTGAGACTTAGCATCTCCATAGCTGCCTTCTCTTTCTTGCCTCTTTCTGGATGGAGAGTAGATTAAGCTGCATTTGTGA
Organism: Smutsia gigantea; assembly: GCA_032199065.1. Classification (NCBI taxonomy): domain Eukaryota; kingdom Metazoa; phylum Chordata; class Mammalia; order Pholidota; family Manidae; genus Smutsia; species Smutsia gigantea. Next base: position 339,461 of record JAVSCE010015464.1, read on the forward strand.
ATGTGAGTGGCCTTAGTCATAGGGGACCCTTAAGGGTTGGGTGAAACTTGCCTTAAATCACAGCAGATGATCTTTATAAAACCCTGACTCTAACACTGCAGTAACCTGAGAGTTGACTGGCATTTTTTAAAAGACTGGAACTCCAAAGTAAGAGATTGATCCATTTATTTCCCAAAGATTTACTACAAGTCTACTGTAGGCCATAGTTGCTGTTTTCTCTTTACCCAGCCTTATAAGCAAAAATAAGAAATAATACAAACAAGAAGATTAGTTTTTATTTCATGTTGGTTTATCTGGCATATCCATTTCCATTTGATATTTTTTTCTTATTTAACATTTATTAAGTATTTTTTATGGGTCAGGCACTTCCCAATTATGAGCACTTTTTCCAGGGATGAGACAGAGATTTATCCAATGTCACAAACTAATAATGACAAACATAGGTGTCTGACTACCAAAGTCCATTCTCTTCTCACTGTACCACGTTTGCCTATTAATAGAACGTTTAGCATCAGTTTCTTATGTGCATTATGTTTTGTACAGGCCTGGGACACATGTGGATTTCTAAAACAGTAGTAGCGCTGGTAAATGTTAAGTTTAAGTAGCCTCAGGAAACAGATCTGTAGTAAGCAAAGAAACCAGTTAAGGCAAGATGATTTCCCAGTCACATCGTGGTAGTATGACGTAATGGAAAGAGTGAGAGCTTTAGGCTTAGATTGACTATTTGAATCCCATCTCCCCCTTTTTCTAGCTTTGACCTTAAGCAGTTGACACTAAGCAAGCCACCTGAGCCTTGGTTTCCCCACTTGAAGAAATAGGAAATACAGTATTACCTACCTAGCAGGGTTGTATGAAGATTAAAAAAATAATAAAATATTAAATTCCTATAACATAATAAGCACACAGTTCATGGTACTGTTATATAGCTTGGATAGTCACTTGGTGAGGTAGCTATAGGAGGAATTCTTTATGGTTTCTTTAAAGCCTGCAATTCTCTGACTTCAGGGCCTCTTCTAAGTAGCTCTGTGAGATTTACATCTGACTCTGCCTGTTGAGGCCTATCCTGGCTTACTTATGCAGCTTTATTTAAAAGAGGTGGCCAAATTCCTTTGTGTACAGGCTTTCTCAGCCAGTGTATCTCTGTTCTTTGGTATCTTTACTGGGATTCTCAAGTTTCTAAGTAATTTCAGTCTGAAACAAGTGAGTAGGATTGATGTCTGGCTGCTTTAACACAGGTGTTATAAACAAGATTAAGAGGTTGTTGAAAAAATATCAGTGGAGCTCTGGGACTAGCTTTCTGGAGTCATTCTAAATTGACAGCTAATGGGTAGTTTTGACTTGATGGCTCTAAGTTGGTTACAACTGACTGTAGATTCACCACAGAGGAAATGTGCTTATGAAAATTCACTTTGCTTTAGCAGAAAGTAAAGCTATTGTTAACATGTAATAATGTCTTTGCATTATGCAAAAAACATTTGCCTTTGCACTATTTTAAAATACCTTTTTTTAAGGCAGCCAGATCTTAAGTTTTTTGGTACCGTAAGCCTGTGAAGTTTCAAAGAAAACTTTAGAAAGTGAGGAAATGGTTCAAAACAATTATTTTATTCTATTATTTATTTATTTATTTCTGTATAAGGCACTTATTTAATTATCTTAACTCTTGGTAGAGCTTCTTCCTGCCCAGCAAGGTATGTGTTTTGCCTTATCTAGTCTACTAGATGGTTTTTCTAGGAATTGCATATCCTAAAATATTCTTGAAGTGAGCAGTTACTAGTTTCAAATCACTTTGAAGTCAATTTCACAGCCTTCCTGAGAAAGAGTTGTGGTTGGGATAGAGCTTGTGGGCAAGAGGTATTTACCCAGGCTACCAGAGAATTCCTTTTTATAATATTTCATGTGGCCAGATGGTCAGGGTTCTTTCTGTTTTCTAGGTGGAGGAAATATTTCTGTCTCTAAGAATAACTCATTTACCATCCATGTCTTTATTGGGAATGGAGGTATTTTTCTATCTTTAGTGGTTGGTAAAGCTGATAGAAATAGTAAAACCTTTGAGTTCAGGAAAATAAAGTGCATCTTAGACAAAAGCAGACATGAAACCATCTCTTTTCATTGTTTTTGATGGACTCATCAGCAGGCATGTATTGAGGCCATAACACCAGCTACTTCATTCAAGTTGAGTGAGAGAGGTAAATTGGCACTCAGGTGCTGCAAAGTATACTGTATAATCATGCTATGTTTTCAGACTTTAAAGTATTATCCATAGTGTTGAAAAATATTCTTTCTAACAAGATATTCAGGGTAAAGGTTCATGTGAGTCCTGTCTTCCTTGAAATAAATGTGGCAGCTATTGTGAATAGAGTTACATGGATAAGTTTTAAGCTTTAAAAGAAATAAAGGCAATAGCTAGTGTCCTAGGCTCCTGAGATCAAACCTGTTTCAGAACCCTTAAAGAATTAATGAGCAACTGTGAAAGGCATAGATTTTAAAAATGAATAAAAGGATTAATTTCTTACTTACCTGGCTCTAATTCAGTCCCAGGTCATTCATTCCCCCATCCCCATTTTCTCAAATCATCTTTACTTTTCTCTTTTCTTTCCTCTCTGTCTTCTTGCCAGTGTATACCCTTTCTCCCAACCACTCCTGTTTGAAAGAGTAATAATGTTTTAAGTCTTGGCAGTGACCTTAGAGGCAACTTATAAAAAAAGTAATTAAAGATTTCCTTGCCCCACTTTAGTCTTAATGAAATTGTCCATTGCTAGAGGCAATATTCCACTGGCTAGAGACTTCTCTGTCTGCATAATTACATGTAACAGGTATGCCAGGTAACTTGCAAAACCACTGTGTGGGTCTGCTGGTTGCTGAATGCATACTCTACCTGCCCTCAGTCTCTGTGGCATACACTTATAAAGTTTGTAACCTTTGTGTCACTCTTAATAATAAAGTGAATTTATTGTATCTGAGCTTTCATTTAAAACTATAAATTATTTTAAGTAGCTTTGCCATATTAAGTTGTTATTTAATGTTTAAAGATTCAAAGTGGATTGGTGTTAATAATAGGTGCCCTTGGGCTCAGCGTAGGTTTCCCAAATGATCTGGGGAAGGGAGTTCTTCCTGAAATCTCCATATAGACAGATGACGCTAAGCTCTTTGGATAGTAAACTTCCAGATCAACTACAGAAGGATCAACTACAGAAGAGAGCTTTCCTGACTGAAGGCAGGGCAGAAAAGTAGCAGAAGGGATTTTAATGTTGGTTGAAAATGATGACAGCAGGGAGAGATTATGCAAACTATGTCTTTGAGGCCATAGTAGCTGGGGTTGTGATTTAGGAAAGGCTTCTGGAGGTTGTATATATTGCTCCTACAAAAATTAGAGCATTCAGACCCAGCTCTGTGGCTTCAGGCTCAAGTCTTGTCACTTCCTCAAGTCTTAGTTTCTTCATCTGTAAACTATGGTGTTGTACTGATGTTCTTTGAATATGAGTTTACTATTCTTTTTTTAATAAGTTTATTTTGATATCATTAATCTACAATTAAATGAGTAATATTATGGTGATTACACTACCCCCTTCATCAGGTTCCCCCCGCCCCCCAACCCCATTACAGTCACTGTCCATCAGCGTAGTGAGATGCCATAGAGTCACTACTTGTCCTCTCTGGATTGTACAGCCCTCCTTGTGCCCCCCCAACATCACATCTGCTAATCGTAATGAGTTTACTATTCTAAACCCTCTGAGTATCACTTGGTGCCACCATTAGAAAATTTACTGAGCTATATTTAAAATATAGCCTAGGAAGACATAAAATGATTAAATATATAGTTGTAAACAGATGAATTCCTCCTGGCTGCAGTCACCCTAATGACCCAAATAACTATGAGAATATGTATACGTTGTATATATTTGCTAATAATAAATTATGATTCTTGGGTAGTTGTCCTCTCCCCTGACTCTCACTGATTTAGCAGCATGGGTTAAGTGCCTGCTATGAGCTGGGCACTGTTAAGTGCTGAGGTGTTAGCAGCAAGGGTCAGATCCCAGAGTTCCTACACTTGAGGATCTAGCTTAATGATTTGGTAGAAGTGATACAGATTTATTCATGCATGTGGGCTGATAGAGGTATGATATGATACACTGCTGAGGAAGTTCAGCATGTTTGAGTAACTTTGTGAAAGATATTGTTGAGATAAAGGTACCCTGTATGTAAATCCTTAACTTAATCAGCTGTAAACAGTATCAAGGAACTACAACCAGTTGGGCGTGACTTGTGCCTGATTCCCCACTAGCTCCCCATGGTCCTCATTTTGTTACCCTAAGTGTGCGCATAATCATTCCATTTTGCCAAATTTACTTCAGATCTTATTTAAGAAACAAAATAGTATAAATACAGTTGAAGACTCCTGTGTACCCTCCATTTCACTGTGTACCCCTCCTTAATCCAATTTCTTCATTTTAGAAGCAGTCACTATCCTGAATTTGGTGACTGTTATTCTCATGCCTTTTTTTTTTACTTATTAAGTGTGTATCCAGTGATCATTGAACATTTTTTTCTTGCAAATATGCTGTAGTGAACATCTTTAAATATATCCTTGTGCATATCTGTGAGAATTTCTCTAATGTGTATATACCTAGGAGTAGAATTGCTGACACAATCAGAATATATGCATCTTCGGTATTGATAGGTACCTCAATTAGCTCTGTACTTTTACACTCCTGTCAGCAAGTTCTAATAGTTTCTGTTTCTTCACAGCCTCACCAATACATGGTATATTGTCAGATTTTAATTTTTTCACTTTTGCCAGTCTGTTGATGTCTGATGGTTTTTATATGCATTTCCCTGATTTCTCCTGACATTGGGTCTCTTTTTATATGCCTATGGGCTACTCAGTGTTTTTCCTTTGTGATCATGATTGTGATTATATTCCTCAGCAAAAGCTGATTTTAAGTCATTCTAAGTCTGTTGTGTATATAGGACTTTGCAGTTAGCAATCTTTAAGAGATACTGAATCCTAGGCCCTATTTTCTTTCCAAAGTGTTGTATCCTTACTTAATCTTTCTCTCCCCTATCTTACTAAAGGCAATCCTGTGAGGTAGCAGAGCAAGGGCAGAGCATTTTTATAAATGCAGCTCTGATTAAGTCAAGTGACTTATCTAAGGTCACATGACTCTTAAGTGCTTCGCTAAAACCCAGATTTTTCTGATTATTGGTTTGCTGCTCTTTGCATTGTCCTATGTTACTTCTTTAGATCAGTGCAGTTCTGCTGTTTTTCTTACTGGATTGATGTCTCATATTCCCTCTAGCACCAAATAGAGTGATGTTCAGGTTCTATTAGCTCAATAAACACTTCCCGAGTGAATGAATGAATGATGATTCTGGTGTAGCTGAGAGAACATTCATAATAAGTTTGCTAAAATGAATGTAGTTTACCTTCTGATGATTTTACAAGTATCTCTCTCTGTTAGCCTTGATAAATAAGGAAACCAAATCAACATTCAGCTTTCTGATGCAGCTGCAGAATTAATCAGAGAAGATGTCAAAGTAAATCATGGACGCTAAAGTGTAGTTTGTATTTCTAAAAAAGAACTCTACCCACCCTTTGGAGGTGAGATGAATATATATTCAGGCTTTAACAACGAATAAGATTTATTTTGGTAGGAAGAATTCATAAAGTAGAGGCTTCATGACTAGTGATTTAAATTACAAATCATATCTATGCTATTTGTTAGCCAATCAGATTATATAGATCACAAGTGAGACTGTTGGTGATTTTAATTTTTGATTCACTGATTTTTTTTTTCCCTCCTCATTGTGAACCTTGATAAAACTCACATTCTCTAGTAATTACTATGGTCTTAGTACCTGTAATTTTTTAAAAATTGGGAATTAAGTAAATGAGGTTTCTGTTTTATATTTACAATGACTTTGCTTTGAGATTTTGAGGAGTTTTTGGTACCTGGTTTTTCTTCCAGAAAAAAAAAGACAGTAAATTGTCATGATTCATTGACTTTTGTTTTTAAGCTTTGTCTTAAAGAGGCATAATATGTAAATTACATATGAGTACCTGGAATTTTCACTTCAAATATTTCTTAAAAATATGATGAGAGGACTTCCGGGAAGATGGCGGCGTGAGCAGGGCGGCAGAAATCTCCTCCCAACACTATATTTATCTACGAAAATACAGCAAATACAACTATTCCTAAAAGAGAGACCAGAATATACAGGAAAGTGCACAGCATGCAGCTACACTCGAGAGGACTCGGCACCCCAAGAGGTGGTCTTAAAGAACCCAGCTGACGTACGTGGTAACTACCAGCGACTACTTCTATAGCCATGAAAAGACAGAGGAATATGGTCCAGACTAAAATCAACCAGACAACCCCAGAGAGGGAGCCTGAAGGGATGGAAATGCACAGTCTTCCTGAAAAAGAATTAAGAATAAAAGTCATAACCATGCTTATGGATCTACAGAGAAATGTGCAAGAGCTGAGGGAGGAAGTGAGGGAAGTGAGGAAAGAATGCAGAAATCAGACAAGCGATTGACGGGCTTAATAGCAGACTGGATGAGATGCAAGAGACTGTTAATGGAATAGAAATCAGAGAACAGGAATACAGAGAAGCTGAGGCAGAGAGAGATAAAAGGATCTCTAGGAATGAAAGAATATTAAGAGAACTGTGTGACCAATCCAAACGGAACAATATTCGCATTATAGGAGTACCAGAGGAAGAAGAGAGAGAAAAAGGGATAGAAAGTGTCTTTGAAGAAATAATTGTTGAAAACTTTCCCACGCTTGGGAAGGAAATAGTCTTGCAGTCCACGGAAGCCCACAGATCTCCCAACACAAGGGACCCAAGTAAGACAACACCAAGACACATAATAATAAAAATGGCAAAGATCAAAGATAAAGACAGAGTATTAAAGGCAGCTAGAAAGAGAAAAAATATCACCTACAAAGGAAAACCCATCAGACTATCATCAGACTTCTCAACAGAAACCTTACAGGCCAGAAGAGAATGGCATGATATATTTAACATAATGAAACAGAAGGGCCTCGAACCAAGAATATAGTATCCGGCATGATTATCATTTAAATATGACGGAGGGATTAAACAATTTCCAGACAAACGAAAGTTGACAGAGTTTGCCTCTCATAAGCCACCACTACAGGATATCTTAAACGGACTGCTCTAGAGGGAAGCACACCTAAGGCTAAAAAGATGTCACCAGAGAAAATAAAATCATAGCAAAGAAAGCAGACCATCCATGCTGGTGGGAATGCAAATTAGTTCAACCATTGTGGAAAGCAGTATGGAGGTTCCTCAAAAAACTCAAAATAGAAATACCATTTGACACAGGAATTCCACTCCTAGGAATTTACCCTAAGCATGCAGCAGCCCAGTTTGAAAAAGACAGATGCACCCCTATGTTTATCGCAGCACTATTTACAATAGCCAAGAAATGGAAGCAACCTAAGTGTCCATCAGTAGATGAATGGATAAAGAAGATGTGGTACATATACACAATGGAATATTATTCAGCCATAAGAAGAAAACAAATCCTACCATTTGCAACAACATGGATGGAGCTAGAGGGTATTATGCTCAGTGAAATAAGCCAAGCCGAAAAAGACAAGTATCAAATGATTTCACTCATATGTGGAGTATAAGAACAAAGAAAAAATCTGAAGGAACAAAACAGCCACAGACTCACAGAACCCAAGAACAGACTAATAGTTACCAAAGGGAAAGGGACTTGGGAAGATGGGTGGGAAGGGAGAGATAAGAGGGAAAAAGGGGCATTAAGATTAGCAGATGTAATGTTGGGGGGGCACGGGGAGGGCAGTACAACTCAGAGAAGACAAGTAGTGATTCTATAGCATCTCACTACGCTGATGGACAGTGACTGTAATGGGGTTGGTGGGGGGGACCTGATGAAGGGGGTAGTTTAATAATCATAATATTGCACATGTAATTGTAGATTAATGATCCAAAATAAATTATATAAAAAAAAAGAAAGCAGACCATCAAAATACTAACTAAAGGCAAAGAATAAAACACCTAGTATAGAAAGAATGGAGGAGGAAGAATAAGAAGGGAGAGACATAAAGAAACATCAGATGGTGTTTATAATAACTTAACAAGAAAGTTAAGTTAGATTGCTAGATAGTAAAGAAGCAACCCTTGAACCTTTGGTAACCAGGAATCTAAAGCCAGCAATGGCAATAAGTACATATCTATCGATAATCACCCTAAATGTAAATGGACTGAATGCACCAATCAAAAGACACAGAGTAACAGAATGGATAAAAAAGCAAGGCCCATCTATATGCTGCTTACAAGAGACTCACCTCAAATCCAAAGATATACACAGACTAAAAGTGAAGGGATGGAAAAAGATATTTCATGCAAACAACAAAGAGAAAAAAGCAGGTGTGGCAGTACTTGTATCAGACAAAATAGACTCCAAAACGAAGAAAGTAGCAAGAGATAAAGTAGGACATTACATAATGATAAAGGGTCAGTCCAACAAGAAGATATAACCATTATAAATATATATGCACCCAACACAGGAGCGCCAGCATATGTGAGACAAATACTAACAGAATTAAAGGAGGAAATAGACAGCAATGCATTCATCTTAGGAGACTTCAACACCACTCACTCCAGAGGACAGATCAACCAGACAGAAAATAAGTAAAGACACAGAGGCACTGAACAACACACTAGAACAGATGGACCTAACAGACATCTACAGAACTCTACACCAAAAGCAACAGGATACACATTCTTCTCAAGTGCACATGGAACATTTTCCAGAATAGACCACATACTAGGCCACAAAAAGAACCTCAGTAAATTTGAAAATATTGAAATTCTACCAACCAACTTCTCAGATCACCAAGGTATAAAACTAGAAATAAA